>JAGFPH010000337.1:407854-457466 GCA_018207615.1 Philaenus spumarius | reverse complement strand
CACACCTTAACTTTAAACACTTCCCTTTAATTTGACTTATTGCCGTTTGTTTATTTATAAATGGTAACTCATATATTATTCCTTCGTATGACCACCTTATAAATCTTTTTTCCATATTTATTTTCGCCTGCATTTCATACAATGCATCACACCCTATAAGTATTCTGGATTTTAACCCTTTCACTATTAATAATTTTAAATCCATTTCTTTGTTTTGAACTTTATATTTTAACATAATTTGGCGGTGTACTTTTTGAACTTTACCTTTAAGCGCTCCAATTATTTCTACGTTTGCTACTGGAAGTTCCATTATTGGTATTCCTTCCGCTTTCAGCTGCTCGTAATAATCCTGTTGCATAACCGTTATTTCAGATCCAGTGTCTATTTCCATAATAGCCTGTAAATGACCAATTTCCACTAATATCGCCGGGATTTCCTCTATTGGTTTATCTTTAATAATTTCCTCCCCTTCATTATCTAACAAATCCTCGCGAATATTATAGTGTATATTACTTAAGGGTTTCTGTACACATACTGCCGTTTCATTTTTAATTACCGTGTTTTCCGGTTTTTTAATTAACTCCCTCTTAATTATTTTTTCGCCCCTTCTATTTAATTTATTTATTTGCTTTTTAGTTATATCATCAGCCCTAAAACTCCGAAGCCTATTTTTCAGAACCTCCTTTCCTAGTTTCCCTGTTTCGGCTTTGAATTAGGATTTTGATTTGATGGACCGGGTCTTGGGTTATTAGGGTGTATGGTATTTCTTGGGTTTTGCGAATAGGATTGCAGGTTAGGTTTCGGATAGGGTTGGGGGTTTTGCCTGTTATTATTATTATTATTCGGCGTTCCTGTAGGCCTATTTCCCCTACGCGCTTCCTCCATCATATCTATATTATTTAGAAATTGTATGGCTTCTCTAACCGTCTCGCTATGCTTTCCCATTGCCGCTAACCTAATCTGGTCATTAAAATGCTGGAATATAGTAAACACTAAATATCCCTCCGGAATCGGTGGATCTAAATCTCTAGCCTTGTTTACTAATTTACAAAAATAATCTGCTCGCGTAAGATTACTATTATCATTATACCTCCCATATTCTATTTTATTTCTTATTAATTTTTGCTTCTGTAACGACCAATAATTTTTTAAAAAACATTCTTTAAACCCTGTGTACCCTATATTTTCTGTTTGCATAACTTGCCACCATTCTAATGCACAACCCCTTAATTGTCGCACTGCAAACTTTAACTTTTCTTGATCGCTAAAAAATGGATTAGTTTCCTCGATCAAATTTTCTATCTCCCTTATAAATTGCTGAGGGCGTTCGTGTGGATTTCCCCAAAATTCTATTTTTTTACACTCCCCCTCATACCTCGGCATTACCAGGCTCCTAATCATACCTGGCTGTCCCCCTAATTCTAACACTTTTTGTTCTACCTTCGTTACCCTATTTGTAATTAATTTAAAATTTTCATCAGTTTTCTTTTTAATTACCCCGGTAGATTCTTCTAACAATTGTATACTGCCTCCAATATCCTCAAGCCTTTCTTCTACCTGTTTGTGTTGACTTAAACACCTTTCTTTTTCTACATTTATTTCCTGCGATATTCCTTCCAATTTTCCTGAAATTAATGTATATAATTGTTTCTGCTCTTCTTCTCGCAGCCTCCTATCATTCGCTTTATCTTCTTCTATTTTAGCCTCTTTTAGCCGCCTTCTTTCTTCTTTTAATTGTTTTTCTTCAGCTTTCTCTTTTTTTAGCATCTCCATAAATTCTTTAAGTTCTTTGTTCGCCATTTTGCTCTTAGAAATTTTTCCTTATTTGTCGGAAGTAAAATATTCGTAGCCTAACTACTTTTATTTTATTTTTCTTAACTTTTTTGAAAACCCCCTTTTTCTATTTACGTTTTTACCGCGACAAATTATTTCTAAGGTGCTTGGCCTACTCCCCCTCTTAAACTGCGGAATACCAAACCCGGGAAATATTTAATGTTGATCAAATTCACTAGTATGTTTACACAATCTAACTTAATTCTTATTATAACACATACATATAAGCACAAATAATTTATTCTGTCAGTTCTGGACTTTATTTAACCTTCCGTTAAATCAAGCCACACCGGTGGGCGCCAACTCTGCAACGACGCACGAGTTGCACGACGCTGGGGGAGGAAGTTTGTTTTCCTTTTGTCCCCACGTTGCGACGTCAACCCTGCAACGACAGACCTTTTTTATGACGTTCGGGAGCCACCTCTGCAATGTAGCCCCGACGCTATTGTCTGTCTGTAGGATTTCCCTACTTTGTTACAGAATAAAGAGATTATATCACCTACTGGAAGTTTAAGGCAAATTAATTTTAATAGCCTAGGTGATATAACTCTGGTTAAGATAACTATGCCTATAGTCACCTTAAATAAAAATATTTTATTAAATTCCTTCCAGTTATTCAAGTTACTATTAACTTTAAATTTGCTCAGCTCAGTAATTAATATTATATTTATTTGACAATCTCCGAGGAGTGAGAACAGTGGAACTTTACCTAGAATAATTAAATTATTTGTGCTTTGTGAAATTTCGTTGGAAATGCCAACTTTGCGTTTCCGCCCTTCAATATTGATCATACACTGAAAACAACTTATCATATATGATACTTAGATAATAGGAATTTCTTGAACAAGGTAAATTAATTATATTAATTGAAATCAAAAGAAAATTTATTCAATAAAAAACTCAAAATACTCTGTGGTTCTTTCCACTACAAAAACATAAATTTTAAACTAAATTTACTATTTACATAAATTTTAACTCTTTTAGGTAGAACCATTTATTATTCCTTTATACTTAATTATTCCTTCCTTTTTAATATTTATTATTTAATTATTTAATTATGAAAATGATTTTATATATTTAATTTACAAGATTAATAATTTTATATTTTGAAAAACCTAATTTTTTATCTCAACCCAGTATCAATAATTATTTAAATTTAACTCAGGCAATATTTTAATAAGGGATATCGTAACTTTTCTGACAGACCTTTTATTACTGCGACCCTGGACTCTGAACACCTTTCCCAAGAATGTTGATTGAAATACAGCTTCCCTGAAGTCCGGTTATCGTTGGTGCGGTTGAACGTCTCTCGTGGTCTCAGCTTTTGCCTGGTTTGACTTTCCCTGATGTCTTCTAACGTTTTCCCTGATTTGGTTTAACGCCTTCCCTGATTTGGTTTAACGCCTTCCCTGATTTGGTTTCCGCTTCTTATTCCAGTAGTCCTTCAAAGTCCATGTGTGGTTCCAGTTATTGTCATTACATCAGTCCTGTGATTCCTGTAGACTACGTCATTTATAGATTTTTTGACGCACCCGCTATATAATTAACTATAGCGTAATTCACTCAAACTGTTCAATCGTTTTTTCACTGTCTGTAATACTAACTGATTTTACACTGTCTTTGTTCATTTAACTCGTATTTACGTTTGATAAAATTTTAATGAAAACTGTTACTTGAAATATTATATCGCATAATATTATAATTACTTAAAATGTTCACTGTTTGATTGACACATATCTTACTGCTGTCTTTATAAAACACTGCTTCTAAGTACGTTACTATAACATCGCAGATCCGTCTAACAACGTCGATCTAAAGAAAAAACTCAAAGAGTGAGAGAGCGATTCCAGCTTCCAGATAGAGCGATAGGTAGATCTGAGATAGGTACGCGGCTCCCGCTGTACTCCGCTTATATAGCCTCCTTTGCCGCCTTCCGAGTACCAACTGCCTTTCTTATTTTTCTATTCCTTGTTCGATATCTTGCCATGCAACTTGCATTGATTTCTTTAAGTTTTAGGTTGGTACTACCCCCACTAACTTCTTCGTTAGGCCTTGCCATCAGCTAATCTATATCTCCCCTCCTAACATTTTCTCCTATTGTCTTACGTATTTTCCTCGTAGTTTTCCTTTAACTGCTTTTATGAACTTGCGGTTTTCGTAATCGTATTCCTGATACATTTTCCTTTCTTCTCAAACTTGAGTGATGGTCGTACTACGTTTGGTTCGCTTATGGCGCTGCCTCGCGTATTCCGCGGTTTTTCCTCGCGAAAACTTTTCTGGTTCTGAAGGAAAATCTTTTTTCTTTTTTCTTCTATGTTGGTTATTATTTTATGATATATTAGCCAAAATTTCCATTCTGTCCGAAGATTTTTCTTCTGTTTTTGGGACTTGCAAAACTTGCCAAATTTAACATTTACTTTTGAATTTGAATTTTAACTTTAAAATTGATACTTTCGATTGAGATTTACAATTTTATACCCTTTCTACCTTCCTAACACTAGGTTATTATTTTTACCACCTTTTTCATTCTATTCTTAGCAAAATATAGGTATGAACTTTCTCACCTATTATTTTAATTAATTAACAATTTATAAACTTTTTATCTTATAAAACTTTTACTTCTTTACAACTTGTTTACTTTTTCATTTTCCCTTTTTCACTTTTTATGGTGCTTTTTCACCTTCAAACGTTAACAATTATCTCTAACTTTTAAAATACCAAAAATTCCTTAATTTGTTATTTAACATTTTTTATTCAATTTTTCTTACGCTTTTCAAAAATATCTTTTTCATTTAATTTTGATGAAATTTGAGAATTTCCTATAACTTTAACTCTTTATAACTTTAACATTTTTTATTTTACAAAATTGTGACTTCCATGAACAATGTTTCCACCTCCCGTGTTTCACATTTACCCATAAAATTCATCAATTTTATACTTTTATTTAACACCTTATTCCTGTATAAAAATAACTAATTTTTCTAAGTCTTTCAGGCAACTTGAAACAAGTTCCTGGACAAAAGTCCATCTCTGTTGACACAGTACAGTTGGCCGGGACTTGTCGTATTCTAATCTAGTTAAGTATAGGGTGCACCTCAACTCCTGCTATGAAATCTTGATTTTTGCAGTTTTTCAACAAAACTCAATTTTTCACGCATTGCATAAGGTTTATCCGTTGCAATGTATAAAATGTTTCTTTTGAAGGTAGTTAGTTTCTACAGGTAACAAAGTAACGGTAGGCCTACTCTATTGTTTTCTTGTTGCAACGTATCAGATTTGAAAAAATGAAAAATTAAATTAGGCTATGTTTATACAAGAAATATTAAAAGTTATAATAAATTCAAATTAAAAATCAAAATATAATTACAGTAACATAGTTGCACAAACACATATATGACCAATTTTGTTTACAAACCTCCATGCTTGCTTGAATCATGTGTCGATGCAACTTTTACAAAAAGAACAACTATCACGTCACATGAGCTGTTGCTTCTCGTATGACGTGGATTCAAGCGATTATGGAATTATGCAAAATCATCTAGGCTTTTATTTCATACAGTTTATTGTTATGGTTTTCAAACTAAACGTTTTGGAAGCAAATTCATGTTCATTTTCATGATTTCTTTCATTAATTTTGTTTAGTCTTATTGCTTATCTTTTTTGGTGTATATTAAGTAAGTACCTAATTTAATTCTTTTATTTAGTGTAAAAATATAAAAAATTACTGAAGTTAACCTCTATATTTTCGAGTTTTATTTCTCTCGTATTTTCTATAATACTTAATCTATTTCCCGCGGATATTTTTTGGTGTTTTTACAGTCAGTTTAACGTGTTCTTTCATAATATGATTTTTTTAAAGACCTCTGGTCACCACGCCCTCCATTTAAAAAAAAAAAAAAATAGTTTGTAGTTCTAACTTAGTCGGTAGTCACAGTATATTTACCCACTTTCAATAACGATGAACCTGGTACCTTACTGCAATGGATATTGAATTCAAAAGTAGACCTGAAATAAATCAGTCATGCGTGAATTACAGTAGGCCTAATGAACACATACATTCTAGTCCCAACAAATCTGGCAACCCTATTAACCTGTATCGATATCCTGTAATAAAAATGGCTGAAGCTTCTCCCATAAGCGACTTTTGGTTTGGTAATTTGTTATGTTGTATTTATTTTAGATTGTTTATAATTGATTTCCCGCGATCAGTGAAGTGTCTAATATCATTATATATAAAAAAAGTGAAATTCAGTGTAATTCTAAGCCTGCTTAGGTCACCACGTCATCCACTAGAACCTTTTTTATAATGATTGCATTATTTTTGATAATACAAAAAATAACTTAATTGATGTTACCAACTTAGCCTATATATATGTTTATAAAGTGGAAACATAGACTAGAGACTGTAACTTCAGGCTTTTTTAAAAATTGTCATCAATTCAAAATACCTACATTGATGCAACAAATACCTTGGTACATTTGAAACATTAATATACACATTGAATTGATTCAATGAATCAAATTGTGAGCATCGATTATCCACAGTTTGATATAAAGTAGGGTAAACATTAAGTATTTATGTGTTATGGAATTTTATAAAGTAAAACTTTTGCGTGTTCCTGTTTTGATACATACAGTACATTTACTATTTGACGTTCTTTTACATTCTACTGTTAAATGTTGAATACAGGTAAACATACTGTGACTAAATACTGCAGGTTAGAATCTTTAGGCTAGGCTATTTTTTTTTTTTTTTTTTTGTAAATATTTTCTTTAACTTGTCAATCAATTTCTAAGGGAATTTGAAATAATATGAAAGAACACATCTAACTGATTGTAAAAACAACAAAAATATTCCCGGGAAGTAAAATTTATAGGAATTATGAAGGAAATAAAACTTGAAATTATATAGGTTAGGTTTCGACTTTCCAGCAATATTTCACGTAAGTTTAATTAGGCTATAACAAAATAAATCACTTTGTTACATACACCAAACATGTAAGAAATAAATAAACTAAACAATATTAATCCCAAAAGTACCCCCAAAACAAGAAAATTAAAAAATAATGTAACAAAACGTTAATAACAAAAAGTATAACAATGTACCTATAAAAACAATAGAAACAACAATATAACTGCATGATTAAAATGGAATTTCATCAACGTTGCCAAATCAAACAATAGGTTATTGTACTGAATGGGGTGTGTATAAATCGATGATCTGTGGACTAGTAAACGGGTGACCACAGCATTGAATCTCATTGGTTCCGTAATAAATTAGCCAAATTTTGTTATTATCACATTACCTACATAATTAAAATTTTTAAAAACCTAAAAGGTTCTAATCTAGGCCTATAGGCTAGTAATTAGTCACAGTATGTTTACTTAGTTGAGTTGGCTAAACTGTTCGTTTCAACACAAAAATGAGCAAGACAAATCCAGCAACGCTGGGAGAACGCTGAGAAAAACATGTCGGCTCTTTACAATGTAAATTCTCATAAGGAACATTTGATTTGAAAGTTTTTATATTGTACGTGTTGAAGATGTTAAATATGTCTTTCCCGGCATCAGTGAAGTGTATCAATACTATATTTATATAAAGAAAAAAGTTAAGGTTTGTGTATTTATAGTAGTTTTTATTGACAAGCTAAATTAAACAAATACCTTTTTTTTATTATTCTTGCATTTCTGTTGCCATAGGTTAGCCTAGGGTTGAATAGTAAATTTGGGCCCAGTAGGCTATGTATTTTATTAAGTGATGTTAAGTTATAGGAATAGCAGAATCCGGCAATCATGTTTCTTTACTTTCGCATGCGCAGTCTGATGTCATTGAAAAGGTACGTCTAATATTTCAATTTAAGATTCATGGTTTCTTATTATATTGCTTAGATATTTACAGTACATTGAACATTGCTTTTAATTTAATTTGTGCATTTTATTAATGTATGTTGGGTTTTTTATGTCACACAACTAAATTAGATCATTTTTGAATGCATAAGTTGGCAACATAGCCTTCATAACAGCTGGAGTGTGGTTGTATACTTTTGCCAAAATGTTCCTAATGCTAAACCTCCAACAAGTATTTTTACCTGAAAGAAGAATCCGATTGATCTTTAACTTTCACTGGAGAACTTTTTTTAATTTCACCATCTTCGCAAGGTTCTTCCATTTCAATATCAGAATCTCCATTTTCAGACATTTTCAACTATTGCAGAAATTACCATTAAACTTATAGAAATTTAACCAATGCAGAGTCAACCAATTACTTTCTGAAAACTGAAAAGAAAACTAATAAAATAACAAAACAAAACACTCAAAACAGTTTTGTAAATGAACAAATGAACATGAACTATAGATTGTTGAGATTAGAACCACACAGGGACAGTTTACTTCTAAAACGAAGCAACCTGTTAATCTGTGGTTGTATAACACAGAGATGAAGAATTATAACTCGGAAGAGGAAATGTATTTTATGTACTACTTAAGTAAATAAACAAGTTTTTCATTGGTGAACCCTTAAGTGCGCGCGCGGGGGCCGAAACGACCCCAGGGAAATTTAATTTGTGATATTTCCCACATTTGGTTGGTGTTAGTGTAGTGCTGCTAGCTACCTTCTGGGTGGTCTATGCGTCATCCCTAGCAACTGTTAGTTTTTCGCTAACCTTAACCAGTGACGCGTACAGTCCGTGACAATAGAACTCTGCACTCTTGGGTCGTTCTGGCCCCCGCGCGCGTACTCGTGTTACCTACCAGTGTTGAATGTTCGGGGTCGTCTATTACCCCGCGCGCGCACTAGTGTTACTTTGTATAATGAATACGTACAGTTGTTTTTAGCATATTATGAAGCCGAAATAGATTTGTAAATAGTTTTTGTGTAAATATATTAGAAATAATGATTGAATACGTACAGTTGTTTTTAGCATATTTGGCCGAAATAGATTTGCAAATTATGTATTGGTAAGTTCTCACCTAACAGTATGAAAAATTCTAGCAACAACTTAGATACAAATTTGTAAAACTCAAAATTATATTCGGGTTTAGTGTTTATTTGCAAATTATTTAAAAAAATTATTAGAATTATAAAACATTTACGCTGTATAGTTTGATTTATATTAATTTGAAACTGACAGAGCTTCACACCCTACGTTCGCATCGTAAGCTTAAGTATAAAAAAATATATAATAAATATATGATTCAATAAAGTATTTAAAACTTTATAAAACTGTGGTTTTACAATGTTCATAATATACAAAACAATTACCGTTGACAAAATATTTGTAGGCCTATCGCAAGACAAGATTGTGCTTGGTCGCTCGACTAAGTTTTGAGGTAATTCGAATAAAAAAATTGTGAAATTAAGGTGAATTTCATGCAAATACATTGCTTACCTATTCTACAGCCAAAATAAGTATGGTTACCAAAAAAAACTGAGTCAAAGTAGCTAAAACAGATGTTTTTATTGCTGGGGTGGTGAACGACCCCGTGCGCGCACTCACGTAACAAAAGGAGGCGCGCGCACTTAAGGGTTAAACCGTCTGCCTTTATTACGAAGAACCTTCTACACCACCGAAATTTTACATCGTCTGGAAGGTTGCACGAGGAACTAAAGTATACTTCCGAAAAGGAGACATGCCATCGCCTTTTAGGGACCTAATGGCCGGACACGCATCGAGTAGCCAGTCACAAGACTTAAAGATACAATCAGTGAATTGAATAAAGAGACCTAAGGTCTATAATCAAATGTGCAAGTCAACAACACGTAACTTACAGATTCCCAACCCAATCACTTTTATCTGTTCTTTATTCTTACGCCTTTTATCTTTTTTATGACAAAGTAGAAATTTGTAATCTGTCCAACAAGACTTGAGTAGAGCGAATTATAACTAAGATATGAGGATAGGACCTACCTGCCGTACCTGAATTTGTGTTGCGCTGAGGTGTGCTCATCAACTCATCAAGCCAAGCCAATACTCTTAGTTTTGTCCAGGTTCTGTCATGATTGTGTATATTCTTCTCTCTATAGTTCTATGTTTGAAGAAAATCATAGATCATTAGATCACATTACAATTACAATTACAGTGACTAGATCACATGGGCCGTAGATAAGACCCCATTGATAATAATTTTAACATATTCGATTCTGTTCACACTTCACATCACATCTCACATGTAGTATGCAATTGCCTCGTTTAAGTACTTCTACCAAAGTTGGACTTGGATGGTAAATTTTATTTTCCATTGCTTCAGTTTTTATACCTCACAATATAGATTATTTTTTAGTGTTTAAGTTTTAATATTTTAAGCTTAAGCCTAACAATTTAATACAGATCCAAAATAGTTGGGCCTACTGTATCAAGAAATTAGTTTTAACATTACCGGTATACATTTTATTTTCTACTTACCATGTAAATGGATCAGCATATTTATACATTTTACGAAATAAAGTGTAGGCCGATAATGTATTTTATTTCATAACTTTGCTTACACCTATTTCAACATCTCCATGTAAATTTACTTTAGATCACCTGACCTTATTTTTAGGAAACAGAGTAGTGCTGCCAACCTAAGCACATTGTTCTATTGTGTATTGGGTGTAATTTTACTCTAGGACATCTGATCTTTTTTGAGGAAATAGTATGGCGTAAATTTACTATAGGATCCTCGGCTGATATTTTTGCAGACGACGACATTGTTTTACATTCTACTGTTGAATACAGGTAAACATACTGTGACTAAAGACTATAAGTTAGAACTTCATTCTAATTTTTGTTTTTTATATATATTTTTGCATTTCTGTTGGTGAAGAGTCGTATAGTAAATTTGCACCAACATAAGCACATCGTATTGTTGTATCCTAGTAAATGTTAGTTAGGCCTACTGTGACTAGAGACAGGACCGTCCTTAGGAGTGCAGGTACCTGGGGCAAGCTTACATTGGGCGCCCCCTACACTGTGTACTATGTTGAACTTTGATTAAAAGGGATTTTTAATCATAGTTTTGGTGGATTGAATGGCTTTTTCTACCATAAATATCATTATATTGTGGAACTCTGGCATTACTTGTAATGTGTTGAAATCCCACTCTTTAGCAAAATCTTTAAACATTTGTGAACTAAACTGAGGTCCATTATCAGATTGTAGGCCTACAATATCTGGAATGCCATGTCTCCAATATTTAGCAAAAATAGATTTGACACATGTTATCACTACAGGGCTAGTAGTATTACTTAACATCATTATTTCAATCAACTTAGAATAATAATCAATTACAAAGTGCATAATCCTAATAACAAAGATATTTATTTGTGATTGCTAGAACAAAGAAGTACGCTATTACTATCCGATCAGTAAATTACTCTCCTGCTCAATTATTTTTGGGTCGGAGGTTAAAAGGAGTTATTCCTATTATAAATAATTGATTGAAACCCAGCAAAGTAAATGCTTATAAAGTTAAACGGTAATTATTTACTATTACTTTGTCAGAAGCAAATCTTCCCATATTGACATATGTTTCGTATTTGATGTATTGTAACAATGAATTAACATGATTAAAGGGACGGAAAAATAAATTCACCCAAAAAAATTTTTTTTAAATATAGCCTGAAGCTAACTTATAGTCTTATCCGTTATTGCGTTCATCCGTTTTCGTTAACTCGAAGAAATTTTATTTTTTCTCGATCTTTTTTTAAGACGATGCGGTAGGTACACTAAAGGACAGACTGCGGGTATGATGAAATGGACAGTTCGAACAACCTATCCCTTATCTTCCAATTTCAGAAGAAAACGGAATCGTAACTCAGTGGTATAAACCTACACTTGCTCCGTCATATCTCATCAGTTCTGTTGTTGTGCCTGTTTTTTGTACTGTACTCTGCAGTTTTTAGTTCTTACTGTCTGTTGGTTTTACGACAGTGTTCTTTTGTATTTGTTACAGTGTATTTGTTTAGAGTGTACAGTGAAACCGGTTTGTTTGATGAGTCATGACAACCGGTTTGTTTCAGCAGATAACTTTCTGTATTTTCTGATAATCCGACCATACCCCCCAGTCCCAAAGGTGATGGATTAGAGGGATACTACTGTATGTTGAAATGGGGGTTGTAATAGATATACAGGCCTAGATTAGTTATGTAAATAAGATAAGAGCTATAAGTAATCTGCATTGTCAATGTCCTATAGGCTAGAGACTATAATATTGTAACTAATGAATAAACCAGTTCATAGTACTAGCTGTACTCTAAGCATGTAGAACTCATTTAACTTAACTTACAACAGTCAAAAACAAAGTGTAAGACAGGCTTCACGTTCTGCTGTGTTTGACATTTAATACCGATTAAATATAATTCCTCTTTTTTATTACTAAGTATTAAAAGGTAATGGAAGATATTTTAGTGGAGGTATGGGCGCCCATATGATATTTTCTAAGGGGGAGGGGCTAGACCGGGGTATGGGGCTTATAACACGTTCACTGCTAAGGATGCATATGTGAGCTTGATACTGAACACTATGAGAAACAGCCAACACACAGTGCATTGCGTACTTCGCACACCAACCCTCGTATTGGGAGTATTTTCAATACAAAATACATTATGTGCTTCGCACGCCAACCCCCGTACAGGGAGTATTTTCAATACATAATGCATTGCCAATTTTAAACCTATGAGCTATGGATGCACATGTGCGCCCGCTTTAAAATATTAGTGATTATTACGTAGAAAGGTTAAAAAATAAAGTAATTTCTACTCATTTAGACTATAAATATAAAAAATAAAAGGTCAGCTCCTAGCATAGGAAATACGAAATTTGCGTAGCAGTGAACGTGTTAAGGAGTTCCCTCTCCTCCTTCGGCTAAAGGAGTCCAGCGATATTTTTTGACCTCCCCGAGAAAACTTTTAAAATTTGGGAATCCAGTTTGGCTGTTCAGGGCTATATTAACCCACACAGCATTGAGTCTGTACCTTTACACCGTCAGTGAATACTCAAAGACCTACAACACTTCTAGAGGCCGCACCAAGTAGTGACCTAGCAGCTCATGCTTGAACTCTTGTGTAAAAAATAAAATAAGTATATGTAAAATCAAACGGCACATAACATTTAAAACATATTTTTAGTGCTAATCTCTTTAAAGAAAAATATCTTACTATAATTAATACTGTAATATACATATTTTTCTTTCCCTGGGAGTTATGGGCGCCCATGAGTGGAGGTCAAATGCAGACTATAACTTTATTTATAATTTCATAAGCAACTGTTTTATGGGTTATTTTATCTTTTAGGTTGATTATTAGTTTGTATTTACACTTTTTAAATAGATTTTAATGTGTTTTATTTTGAAGTGGTTTAATGTCATTATTTCCATCAGCTTGACTACCTTGTAACCCAATGATTTTTTTGTTTGTTTAGGTCTGTGGCAGTTTTTGGTGGTTTATATGCGTTCGTCTTGTCCAAACGATATATCGATAAAACACGATATGAAAGTATGAAAGTTAGGGAACGAATCCGTCAATCTAATTTAGCACAATACTCACCAACAAGAAAGTTTTCTGATTAATATATATTATTAAAAATAATAGATTATATTTTGCAAGAAAAGAAAAGATGGAAAACATGGGCCAAATGGACTTGGCCAAACTGCAGTTGGTGCAAGACCTTGAAATTGAGATGATGGCTGATATGTACAGTAGAATGACAGCTGCCTGCCACAAGAAATGTATTCCTCCAAAGTATAAAGATGCTGAATTAGGGAAAGGTGAATCTGTATGTATAGACAGATGTGTAGCAAAGTACATGGACATTCACGAGCGAGTTGGTAAAAAACTAACGCAAATGTCAGTTCAAGATGAAGATTTTATGAAGAAAATGCAAAGTGAACAAGTAAAAACCTAGTGATCAAAATGTCATTATTTTTTGTATAGGATTAATAAAGTACATTTCATAATGCTAGTTACCGTAGAATTTTCTAGATATTGTTTTACATTGTCATTGTAGAAATTATATTATTCTAATTTGTAATTAAAATGATTGCCATGACATGGTTTATTTGAAGATATAAGTAATTGCATATTTTCCTCTACACTATGTTTCTGCTAAATGGTTCAGAAATAGTAGAAACATGAACTAAATAGAAAAATATAAACAAATATTGTGCTTGACTTGTGAGATGATATAGGAGGCCTACTTGATAAAATAAAACTAGAACACAGATTCTCACTTGTTTATAAATTGAGTAAAATAGACATATTAGTTGCGAGCATCTGTGCTCAAGTCTTATTCTACTAGGTAGAACAAGTTGCTTTATTCAGCTCTTTAACCTTATAAATCTTAGGAAGACAAACTTTTAAAATGTCATAGTCCAGTGTATGATGGTTAAAATAAGGTATTACCTCGGAATTCTTTTGAAAAAAAGAATTATTTTCATAAAAATTTTGAATTAAGCTAGTCTTATTACCCTTTACTTCAAAAGGGACCACTTCCTGATGTGGGCTTATTGTTGATTTAAGTTTTTTAGCTTGATATCGTTAAAGTATATAGAATAAACATTATTCTGAAACATAAGGGTATAACTTTTTTACCCTTAAGACCATCCCTTATGAAAAAATATATTTTATAATAACTTTAAATGTTTAAACGAAAATATCTTCATTGATTATAATATAATTTATTGTTTAATAATACTATAAATTATTATTCAATACAATAAGTTATTATAATTAATATTATGTACAGTATTAGTATATACTATACGTATATATATATATATATATGTGTGTGTGTGTGTGTGTGTAAGAGTGTAGTGTTCCAGAATATGCTATTTAATAGATATTAATAACATGGGCTATGTGTTCTTTGGTATTTATCAATGCTCAAAATTACATGCTCCAAAATTTTCTCTGAAAAATGCGATTGACTGAACGCAGGGATCAGTATGTCTATGATGCTTTTATCAGTAGACTACTATCTCCCCATATTCGACAGAGTATTATGGAGGGTAATATTAGAGGATGCTATTAAAGAGGCAACATCTCTAGAAACTGCTTTTTTTTAATCAGAACACTCAGTGTCCAATTACAGTACAGCTACTTCTACATCAATAGACATAATTAATTCAAATAACTATAAACCGAACATTGAATTGAAAGCTGTTCCTATTCCTATATTAGAATAAAACCAAATAAATTTTCGTCAGAACTCTTAACGACCTACTAACGTCTTCTATATTTAAATAAATTATATTTTTGTGGATATCAAGCATACTACTAGAAAGTCATCTGCTAGAGAAGCTGCTTGCAGAAAGTGTAATAATTCGAAAACGCAGCTAAACCGCTGACGTGAGTTGAGTAAATTTCCAAAATTAAGTTTATAGGTCTATGTTTTAGGGTTTCAACCAACAATTTGGGAAATAGGTCTACTCACAACGGTGCTGAATAGCTGCCTGTGTGTACGAAAATATATTAGTAAAATTTGTTTGAACCTAAGCCTCCAGCTTCGACTCACGTGCTCCTTCGTTACACTCGGTCTTGTGGCCTTGGTTATGAGCTTCGCTTCGCTCGCAGTGAAAAAACTCGCCCGTCGGCCTCCGATGAGATGTTCCCAAGGTAAAATCCACCACGGGTACTTTTATAGTATTTTACGTTTTGATCGATTTTTGGGAAACCAAGTAAACTATAAGGTCGCATAAAAAAACAAAATAACATGCTACATTTTTAGAAAAAACTAAAACAAAATCTTTCTTGTAGGAAAAATCTAAAAAATAGTTAATTCCAGTTAAAAATTGTGCTTCCAGTTGTTGGATTTTTTTGGCTAACGATCCGAGCGACGTAGACAATCAACATACGTATCAAATTTGGACTTAAAATGCAGCCGCTAGAGTGCGAACACACATACATATATATGATTTTTTAGTGACACCCCAAAACGTGTTCTGGAGACGAAATTCGCTAATAAGATTGGCCGTAATGCTCAGGTGTGTGTAAATCTAGCCCAAGTAAGGCAATTCAAGATACTAAAAACAAAAAGATCAATTACGACAGCTAACCACTAGCATAGCTATAATAGTCAATTCTATATTAATAATATTTCTGCTACATGTTTCACAGATAAGGGAAGTTTTTGTATTTATATAAATAAGAATTTTGCTAAAATTCACAATGTTAAAATATACCCAGATATAGGTCTTGTGTCAATGGCCTCAACATCCTTGACTTCTCAAGTTGAGGGTTATATTTTCATTTCATTTTTTTATTAGTCCTGTACATAGTACAAACATACTACATCAGACATGTCATATGGAATGGAATATATTCTCTTAAATTAACTCCTTAACAAAATAGCACACAATAAATCCCTTAAATACTTCAAAACAAAATACAATTATTATTAAATAATATAAATAATTAAAAACTAATTTACAAATAATTATCTTTAAAAACATGGAATAGTTATCAACTAAAATAGTTACACATTATTATTTAAAATAAGCACGTTGCCACCTCATACATACATTTCAACAAACACCAATTTTAAAAATCACAACAATAAACCAACAGCAACCAAACAAACTATAAATAAAAAAATTCATAACTTCATGGCAAAAACAGACATTAACACGTTCGCTACCGGTATGCATAAAAAAATCCGTAAATATAGCCTGGCCGGCTCAGTTATGAGTCGGCGGTTATGTAGAAATAGCTCGGTGGCTCTAAAATGAGCCGGTGTTACAGTGCGACTAAATGGTCGATTGTGAGATACACGTCTATTGTAGAGGCTTGAAACTTTTGTAGTGGTCTATAGGGATACGGCCGCATATACTGTATGTATGGTCTCTGGGTTTCTTGACTTATAGGGTAAATACAGTGTTGCTATGTTGGTACTCCTGGACAACCACAGCTGACTTGCAGCCTGTTAGTTTTCTATAACCGGAAACTAATCTAAACAGTGCGAACACGTGTGTTTAGTGTGAGACATGATTGAAGTGAGACGTGTAGTGAGTACAATAACGTGTTTTATGTATTCATAATGAACCATAGACCGGGCGACCACCATATATGAGCCAAACCTAAAAATAGCCTAAATCCTAAAAAAAGGTCATATTTGCCACCAGAATTATACATAAGCTAAATGTAATGAAAACTAATAGATAAAACACATTTTTTTATCCAGGCTGTGGGGGTGGTCATAATTATACATATCTGGGCCACAGCAAAGGACTTTCTTTTAGTATTGCGGGCTACCACAATGACCGATGCGGCTCATATATGAGCCGCCCGGTAGCGAACGTGTTAATAAACAAAACAGAATAAAACTGCTTCACCCGGAGGTAAAAATAGACCCCGCCACTGAGATCCCCACATTCAAGAAAATCTATGGTGCACAAACTCCTCCACCGAATAAAACGAGCCAGTCAACAGAAGCTGTCTAAACCTGCTTTTAAAAAATATATACTAGCAGACCTTACATAGGCGCCGTAAAGTTTGAATACAGGGGGGTGCAAAAACACTGGGGTCTGGAATCCCCCCCCCCCCCCAAAAAAGGGGAGTCCGGGGAATTAAACAGAAAATAAACCTCTTAAAAAGTGTTTTAAACCATCATAATATCACAAGAAACCTTTAAATTTTTTCTCTATGAAAGGAAATTTCATAATGTACCGGTACTTAATCACAACTCTATTATACACGATCGAGATATCGGGGGCGTCACTGACTTAGGCTTCTTTTATTCACCGCGGCAATTCGCAGCGATCCGTCACTGCAGCCGATCGCTGTCCCAAATTTGCGCGCGGCAAGTCGCAGGATCGATCGGTGTCGCTTGGAGGGGGTAAAAGTGCTGCCAACCACATTAACTTAACTTACCTTCATCTATAAATCGTTCAGTGTTAATATCGGTTACCAATAACGAAGTCATTTTGTGTTGTATACCACACAAGTTTTATCAGCTTCAAAACGACACGACCACACGACTACAGTACGCACAGCTGAATAACAAGGCCACGTGTCGTGAGGTTTGAGGTGGCTTGGGTTGGCATAATGCGAGAGCGGTAGCGGGCTGCCGCGTGGAATAAACGTTCCTATACAACCCAATGCATATAGGAACCGCTCGTCGCCAGTGCAGGCGACTGAATTTACAAAACCCTGCGACAAACCGCTCCTTTTTGAATAAAAGTACCTATTTAGAGCAATGCACTTACAAAATCGCGGTAACAGGCCGCTGCGACCTGCCGCGGTGAATAAAAGAAGCCTGACATATAAGTACACAAACAGACCTTAAGGAAATTACCATTAAGAACATGAACATAACACACTATCACAGCCATCGCAGGAAACGAATACAGGCGAATGAAAAACTAGTTGATTTAACAATCAATAAGTTTGGACAGAAGCCAAGAAGGTTGAAGTTTTTGTTTGAAAAATAACCGATAACAAGTTTTTATGTATCATAACAATAAATGTTGTGATCTAGGTGCTCGTAATATTGTTCTTAATGTGTTTGGTTCAACACAAAATATTTCGTAAAAAGCACTTGTGGTTATTTAGTTTTCCTAGAGTAAATTTTTCTTTATTTTTCGAACCAGGGGGTGCAACTGCACCGTCTTGCACATATCTCCCGGCGCCCATGAGACCTTAGACTGGCTGAATATTACTATCCAAACCTTATACTTTCTGTTTCTGCGCTGATGTCCTCATAAGACATGATATAATGAAAGTGCATTCTAGGATTGATATGTCACTTGGTGGTGTGTGTCACTTCAGATTTGGAATGATGCCCCAGCTCTTGAGCAGCCTCATAAGTTATTTGGCAATCTATCCTCAGACTATAAACATACAGCCACAAGATACAGGCGATATTCCGAGCAAGACGCCTAATTTCAAATCGGAAATTTCTAAATTGCTGTCGGAGGAAATCATAACAGACAGTATGTCTCCATGGGGTGGCCAAGTACTAGTGATTAGAAACGGCAATCATAAAAGCAAGCTGGTTATTGATTACTCGCAGACTATAAATAATTCGACCACGCAGCTGAACCACTCATGTGAGTTGAGCAAATTTCCAAAATTTATTTTATAGTCATTTTGTTAATAGCTCCCGGATTGATTTATTAATAATGACTATAAATTAGGTATAACTTTACCTGTTTGACGTCTATCAATCCTTGTTAGTTACTATAGTGACGACCGCGGTTTCGGCTTTACACCATCATCCGAACCGCTTTAATTTTAAATGTGTTGTAATATTTGTGTGACCGGATGATGGTGTAAAGCCGAAACCGCGGTCGTCACTGTAGTAACTAACAAGGATTGATAGACGTCAAACAGGTAAAGTTATACCTAATGTATAGTCATTATTAATTTTATAGGCCTATGTTTTAGGGTTTCAACCAACAATTTGGGAAACAGGTCTATTCACCACGGTGCTGAATAGCTGCAAAATGGTTCGCACGCCATTCAGCCTACTGTGAGTATCTTCGATACACAATGCTTGCGTGCTTCGCACTCCAACCCCACGGTAGAATCCACCATATAGAATAGAATAAATTTATTACAACACAATTTTACAAACAAACAAAAGAAATACATAATAGAACCGTGTTGTAAAAGCAACCCCAACAGGTAAAAAACCCTAAAACTTAGAATCATATGGTTTAGAACCGGATACTTTTATGATATTTTACGAGCTATAAGGTCGCGTAAAAAAACAAAATGTGCAGAATAACAGCCTAAATTTACATTTTTAGAAAAAAATCTAAAAAAATCATTCTTGTAGGGAAATCTAAAAAAATAGTGACTTTCGGTAAAAAAACGTGCTGCGGGTTGTTGGATTTTTTTGGCAAACTAACTCGTCCGAACAACATGTGTACCAAATTGGACTTAAAATGCGGCCGCTAGAGTGCGATCACATATATACATATACAGTATATAATTTTTAATGACACCCCAAAACGTGTTCTGGGGACCATGATCGATGCTCATTTGCTACTCCCAACCTTAGGTCTTACCATAAGGGCCACTGCAATAGCTCATTTTTCCTATGGAAATTTGCTAATAAGTAAGATCCATTGCCGGATGTAGATTGTGTAGCAGGAAAGCTTGCTAATTATACAGTATTTAGTTCTATTGATTTTTAACAGAAGCACTTGACGGCTTTTGAAGCATGCGGTAAATTATATGAATTTACAGATAGTGCCAGGTTGCGTGAAGTGTCCCTTGAGCATGCGCTGTAACGTCTTACCCTCTCTTACTCGACTGTGAGTCTTCAGTACAGTCACCACCAAAAACAAAAAGTAGTCAGTTGCTGTCTAGCCATGGTATGGTTGCTGTCGCTCTGAAAGCTTTTTATCCCAGTCAATAAAGGACTTTTGACGCAACTAATTAGGGGAAAGCTGAATTTTGTATATGTGATAGACCCTTATGAGACATGTATTTTCTCAAAAGTCCCCGCCTCTCCCCCTTCACCTCAATTGAAGCGTACAAATGCAGAGTTTTACTAGATTGCTTACAAGTTCGTTAATACTCATCGTAGCGAATTCATATTTTGTACATTTGTTCCTTAATACATTTTAAACATATTTTGTTCTTATACATTTTACATTAAAGTTAATATTAAAGAAAGCTATTTAAAAAAAAAATGGTTTCACAAAGCATTTAAATTTACTTCATTAACTATAATTTTTAAAATACACAAAAATGGTTCAAATAAAACTTGTAGTATGTATCTTTAGCTTTAATATGATGTGGATAATTAAAGTAATGATAGTTAAATAATAAGTGGATAATGACATTTGCAGTAATTTTATGCTTTTAATGTGGAAATAGAACTACCCAAACTTTGTGATAATCTGATGATGGTGGTTTAACCTCACCGAAACCGGTCATTAAAATAAGGATTGTTTCCACAGAGAAAAACAAGGTAATTAAGTTACATAACTTAAGTCAAATCAGCAACCCTGGTGGGCTATACGCTTAATGTTTATATTATTTGTTTTCTAATTTCAAATATTTTTACTTTCACCGTTAATGAATTATCATGCCTATAATATGGCTTTAGGAGTCATAATTATACAATCAACACGACTACAGGCCAGACATGAGTTAGGTAGGCAGGCGGCAGACAAACGCGTGGAGCGGTGCTCTGACTGTACTCCGCCGCAAGAGGGGAAATGTGGCGAGAGCCGGCGTAGGAGACATGCACACTCCACTCTTCGTGCTTCATCCTAATTGGCGCTATCTGTACTACAATTTCTTTTAGCATTACTACAAAGTGGCTTGTTTCCAATGATTGATGGACAAAATAATCCATGAAGAAGTACATAAAGGAGGAAGAAGGATGTTCATCGATATTATTGTGTGCGAAACATTAGCATCCGATCATGACCAAAATTCCTTTTCTGTGTTCAAAAATGTGGTCTAGTTACAAAAAAAAAATTTTTTTCAGAAAACTATAAAACATTTTGGGCATTTGGTGAGTTATCAAGTAATTAAACCTGATCCTGATCGCTTGAACTGCCACTACTTATAAGCTCTGTACCATTAAACCGGGTAATGGGTTCTCTTCTTTTTAGGTGCGTGGCCCAAATCTTTTGCACATCAGCCTAAGTGCTCCTACATTAAGGATGTTAAACCCCTAGTTATCCTTGTCAAGGTCCAAAAGTTCAGTGAATCCTTTTGACAAGGTTGTCGTAGGCGATGCTCTGTCATTTGTTAAGTTTGCAAAGGTTTTATAACTCATACTCAGGGAGCGGCCTCCAACCTTTCACCCCATTCCTCGTGGTTTAGTATTACCACCTGGGACGGTTTTGAGGAGTGCTGAATTTTCATGTGGTCTATGATCATGTCCAATGACCGATCTCTAGCGACCAATGTTGTTGTCCAAGAGTGACCCAATTTCCTTGGGTTGTACATCCAGAGTTCTTCACATTGAAGACGATGAGCACTCTTCTTAGCTGATACCTTTATAAAAAGGTCTAACGGGAGAATGTCTAGACAACAGTCCAGAGCAGCTCCGGAAGCACTGCTAATGCTCCTGTAGTAGCCAGGCAGACGCAGAACTATCGCTAGCCTTGCCACCACACATGTGGACCTCTGTTCTTGTCCACCATAAAATGGCGCCGTCATGGTGAGTCTCGCCACACAAGTATAAAGCCAATGCATGAACTTTACCTCTGTTCCTATCTCACTAACTCGAAGGGTTAAAAAAAGCGTGTTAAAAATAGATTCTTACTGTGCAAAATGGATTCCTCAATTATCATATCAAATTCAAAATCTAAAATCAATAGTAAATCTTTTCTACTATCTCAGTAGGCGCCTAAATGAAAATTTAAAAACAGTAAATGCTACGATCACTTTATGAAGTTGAACCAATACTTCAAACTGCCTTGTATGCTATATTAAGTCAATATAATAGACAGGTTTAAGTTTACAACAAAGAAACTAACAATATAATTTTATAATATCATTTATTCGTCAATTACATCTTTTCATCAATACACACATAAATGTTAAATAATAAGTTAAAAAACAAACACAATCCTTATAAATTAAAGTAAACAAACAATTAACAACAAGACAAATTTATAATAATTTAATTTACTAGCATTAAAAAAAAGATGTAATTACATGATTTTTATTACAAATTTATTTTAATTTCAAGTTATTTCATCAATTAATTTACGATTTAATAAAATACACAACACTATTTACAAACTACTGTACTCTATTACTTGTGGGGAACATATCAACTTTTGAATACAATATAATTAAACTTTATTAATGTCAATTGAAAAATATTTTAAAAGCATTAAGATTAACCAATTTTATGAATACAAATTTAATTTAAAGAACAAATACTCATCTAGGCACCATTTTTTACAACCAATTCATATTTAAGTCAATTTCTTTGCACTTAATTGAAGTTAAAATTATCTAAAACCGTTAATAATATTAGTACAGGGGAAGAAGTGATAAACACAACTAAATCGTGTGATCTTTTGTAGAAAGACTATTGTGCGTTTACAGTTTAGTTGATAGCATGGGGCAAGCATTGCCCATGCTATTCAAACGGAGATCTTACGCTAGTAGCCCGCATAAAAACACCACAACCTCATAAAACTCATGTAAACTAGTTATTAGGAATATGTAATGGGGTTTACTTAAACATGAGGTACTTACTTAAATGAAGAAATTTGGATCTTGAATTAAACACTGAGATAAGGATATTCATAATTCAATGTGGTAGTGAATAGGAGCCGATGTAGTTAGGTCAGGTAGTAGCGCGGCAAGCCTCCATAAGGCCCATGCTATCAACTAAACTGTAAACGCGCAATAGTAACATTTAAGAACTAAGATGTTTAAATAACCCCAATTTGCGATACATATCAACATAATATTTTTGTAACAAATTATTGTACTGAACTTGAGTATACTAAAATTAAAGTATCATTAAATTGAAAATGGTTTTGTTACAACAAACTATTGGCATAGAATGTTTGGCCTCTTTTTTTCAAGAATTAACTTTACTAACGGTACACAAATTTGTAACCGCCAAAAATAAAATACTGGAAATAATACTGACTACTGTGTTAGAATTAATTTTGTAAAATAAATGTTCATCTTAATTTCAAAATACGAGTGAAACCAATTGCGAATAAAATATTTTAAGGGCTAAATAAAGGTTTTTAGCTAAAATCAGTTATTAATTCTATGTTTTAAAAGCAGCAGTCTGAGACAAAATATGTTTTACTAGTTCTTTAACTTAAAAGTATTTAAATATAAGCCTTTCCTTTTAAGTACAGCCTGAGACAAATACCATACAATAAAGCTTTTGCTCGAAGATTTATTTTAAACCATACAACAGAATAAATAATCATTAAGAATATAAAACTTAAACTTGCTTGTCTAAGACTAATCCATTTAATAGTTATTAATTTAAATTATAAATCACAATTCCTGGTTATTAGATACAAACAAAGTTACTTTATTGCTAATAAAATATCAAACCATCAAGTGTTTTATTTATTTAGAAAGTAATGTGAAATATTAACAAATATTTTTATATGTACACGCCGATTACACAAAGGTAAATTCAAATATAACTGTAATATAACAGTTAAGTGTAATTTCTATCCTAAAATAAAATTAACTTTTTATGAAATTGATCATCTTGTTTTATATTCACAGTACTAAATATTATTTGTCTATTCTTAATTTAAAACAGGTCTACATTCTATGGAAACATATTGAGTTTGATATTATTTTTATTAACATAAATATAAAATATATCACAATTAAAAGTACCTACTGGACATTTTGTGTGAAAAATATTTTATCATACTGAAGGTGATATTTTATAATTACTGATATTTTTCAAAATAAAACAAACAAGAAAAATGTAATAATATAATTTTACTTTAGTATGTACATTGTTTCTGTATTTTTAAATAATGAATGTATTTAATCAATTACACAAATAATAATAGATTCTCTCAAACAAAACTATTTTTTGACTGTTCAAAATGAAAATAAAAATTTATTACATATAATAGAATAAAAGTGTAAAATTGTGTAGGCCTAATTGAATATAATAAAACAAATTGACTAAATTTTAAGTTTAACAGAATAAACAACTTTTAAAATTTAAATTGTGGCGTTAAACAGACATATCAAATATCTAATAGTTTATAAATATTGATAAATGTAATATATCATCAACTGCCACTCCTCAGTCTTTCGAAAGCAATGAAGCCTAGATTGTTCATAAAATTATTGCCCTACTTCTAAAACAGTTTATCATTAAACTAACGGACAAAATAAAACAAACAGAACTGGTCCACAAAACACTAGTGTAATTTCGCCAGAAGTACAGTGTGTTGGCCACCGCCTGACACCTGCACGACTTTTCTAGATTCGAGTTGTTTTCCGAGCATTTCTTTTGGCTCGTAAACATCTTCTTCATCTCCAGAGCCTAACTGGCCATTAGTTCCCATACCCCAACTATATACTTTTCCTATAAACACACACAGTAATTATGTATTAGAAACTAGTAAGCCCCGTGAAAAATCACAGACAGATTAGTTAGATACAGATCAGAAATACATAATTAAAAAAAAACTATTTAAAAACAACAGACTTTATCTAGATCTACCTAAGATGACGGTGATTTTAAACTCGGTAATTGTGTACAATTATAAGATTGTAAAACTGTAAGCCTATTTGTTAAAATGTTGAATTAATATTCATTATTATATAACCAAATAAAGATAAAACTATTATATTTTAATTGCTTTCTAACTTCATGTTTATAGATCAAATGATTTAGAAGTTATTAATATTATAATGAAAAAATTAATAATTGAATATGTTTATATGTTAAACGAATATGTACGAATGTTTTGAAGTTAAACGAATGGCTATCTCTTCTTTAAACTTGTAGGTTGTATTTATATTCATTTTATAACCTCAATGCAAATCTTATAACATATTATAGGCTAGATTAGTTCTTCAACTCATATTTAAAAAAAATCAACTTCCCAAGACTTATATTGATTGAAGTTGTAAACATAACCCCAAAGTATAATCTGTGCTAAGGTTTGTTTAAGTAGTGCAGATGATGGGTGAAATCAGCTGTTATATTGTGTTGTTACTCACGTATGTACACTCGCTTTTATAGGAGTTGATAAGATAATAATTATGAAGAACATCAAATTTAAAAACAATATCAGCTTAAAAACACCCAAAATTTAGTTTCCAAAATAAAAAACACGAACATAAAACCTGGCTCCATATTAGTTTCGTTCGACATCACTAATTTGTACATTAACTAGCCTATTAATGAAACCATCTTCATTTTGGTGAAACATTGGAAGAAGAATAATGTCAAGAAGAATAATGTCACGAACACTACACAGGTTGGCGTGCGGAGCACGCAATGCTCTGTGTATTCAGGGTGTCTACCAAAATTCAAATTTCCTGACTTTTCCAGGTTTTCCATACCCAGTTTTAAGAAAATTCAGGTTCTCGAAATAACACACTAATGTTTATATTTTCAAAAATTGAGTTTTAATGAGTGTCAAGATAAAATATCTAGCTTAACTTAATGCTTACAATATACCACAATAACAAAAAACTAGTTGCAGGTTTACTTGAATAATTTTTCTGAGATATTCAAGGTTGAAATAGCCTATAACAAGCCTATAAACCTCATCTTTTCTTCAATAGACCTTCTAACTTTGCGATTTTTCAAAAAATCGGCTATTTCAACCTTGAATATCTCAGAAGAAACACACATTAAAATTACCAAATTTTCACAAAATACTCTTTATTTGTATTACAACACGTCACTAAAATTTGATCATTGAGACTTTTTTGGTTTTTGTAGATAATTGTCTTAACATAGCTGAAATTTTTAAAAAACTTACTTTTTCTGGGGCAGATTTTTATGAAATTTCTGAATACAAATGTTTGTGTTTAGCTAAAAAGTAGTTCTGTTTTCATTTATTTACATCTCACATTTTGAAAATATCCTTTTTAGTTTTTAAGGTCTGTAAACACACTGCATTTAAGACATCATTGATGTGGAAAGTTGGCTGATTTCATCCATAGTTTGTCACTGATATTAAAGGAACGACCTGTAGTGGTTGTGAACTCTGTTGCAGTTAGTTTTCTTAGTACTATACTTATTGGAATCCACAGGCCCGCCGAGAGGGGGGGGCAAAGGGGAAAAATTCCCCGGGCCCGGGCTCAGAGGGGGCCCGGGCAGCCCGAGAGTAAAAGGAAATTAAATGTTCAAAAATATTCAATAGGAATAAACAAATATTTATTTTATTAGATCCTGAGTAAACTGCTCCTAAATGTATGCTCTATTTACAAAGATGACGTTAGCACAGATCTTTTAACAGAAATTAAACACATGAAAGTAATTCACACGGCTAATTTCGGCAATAATCACATGTCACCAATGGACATCTTAAATCAAATCAAGAAGCAGAAATTGAAAAGCTTATTTCTTAATTATTGCGTTGCGGTAAGAATTTTCTGCACAATCCCTGTCCGTGTATCACAAGCTGAAAGAAGTTTTAGTAAATTGAAGCAGATAAAAAATGTTCACAGATCTACTATGGCTCAATATCGATTAAACAGCCTTTCTTTGCCCTGTTATGAAAGTGAACTAGCAAAAACTGTTAATTTTGATTCGTTGATTCAAGACTTTGCTGCAAAAAAGCACTTAAAATGAACTTTTAGAATATATAATAAAAATCTCTTATGTATTGTTGTGTTTAAGTGTATTAACTATAATTAATGTGCATTAATGATTCATTAATATGTCTTTAATTTTTTTAACAGATTTATTTATCACAGCTGATTAATACAATGCAACAGTTATTTGTTGCAAATTGAACAGGTGCTAAAGCTGGCAGATTGCGGCCGGAATTGCAAATCTCGGAAAATATACTAGGCAGAATTGATTGCTTGGTGTAAAACTATATGACAGAGAAATACGCCCTTCTGTACAATAAAAAGATTCCCTTCCCGTATAGTTTCACCTCACCTTCACTGAGTGCCTTAAATAAACCTGCAACTTTTTATGTATTGTAAAATTATTCAGTGAAAAAATGATTTTTTAATTGCATATTCGTGCATTATATTTGGCTAAAAAAATAGTGAAAACCCCGTTTTCGTAACTTAATAATTTCAAAAATTTGCATACCCCCCTCACCCCACCCCGTTAAGATTTTTACCCGACAATGTAGAGGGCCCCGAGAGATACTTTTTTCCCCGGGCCCGTTGTTGCTCTCGGCGGCCCTGGGAATCCAAGTTCTGTCATTTGTTGAGATTTTGAAAGAAGTTCTCGGGCCGTGGGGATGGAAGAAGTGGATAAAAATGTTGTTGTTCTCCTCACTTATATCTTCAATTGCACCAATCCACCACTTCCCGTCATAAAGGCAAGCTACTCTATCATTACTTTTCACTGAAAATATACTTTGCTTTTGAACTGTAGAAGTGCTGCAATCAGTGAATTCTGTTGAATCAGAGTATATAAAACATCTTATTAAAGTATCGGTTAAAGGAATAAATCTGTGGTATGACCTTGTATTTACAACTCTTATGCAAGCATCAAATCGCTTTTCTTGCTGTTTAGCTGAACCTCTTCGGTGGGTAAATATATGAAATGTACGCCGGGTAAATTTTCAACGCAAACCCTGCACATTTCTTCAGCTGTTAATATCTGGTAATGATATGCTCGCTGCAAGCTAGCTTTTGTCACTGCTCTTTTTTTTTTTGTGCCACCGATATCATCACATGCATTTTTGCCAGGGGAAGAAGCAAAAAAGTTCCACTCAACGTCAAGATTGAAATCAGACTTGTGGTGACATATATTGGTAAAGTTTTTTAATTTTTATATTGGCTTCTGGCGCCATCACTGAAGTATACTACCTTTTTTACTTCGGGTGCTACTTTCTTTACTTCTTCAATGAAGTATTTTTGAAAGGTATGCACAGTAGCGGTGTTGTGGTCCAAGTTGTTACTTATAATGCATAGGCTCTTGCAGTAAACTTTGTCATCACCATCCTTCTTGAAGTAAAACTCATAAGGGTGTAGAGTTGCTTGTGGATTGGTCCAATGAAAACTCTGAATTTCATCTTGTATAACAAACGTAAAGTTCTCTGCGAAGTCGCACAGGGTTACACAAACATCTGTTGACAAGTTTTCCTTGAGGTGTTTTTAAGTATTTTGACTGAGCTTTGGAAATAAAGTGATGGATTTTCAAACTCATTAGCTTTTCAGCTAGTTCTTCAAAAAATTCATCAAGCGGCATCACTCGAGTGATTAATTCTGCTCGATCATTACCAACCCATTGCTTGAACGTTATATCTTCAGACAGATAATCAGTTTCATCGTGTAATAACTCCAAAAGAATATCCTTTCCTGGGCAGAACTCACACTTATCAAGCATACATTCGTTTTTCTGAGAGTCACAAAGCATCATATCCATTAGATCTTTCTAATCTGCATTTAGTTTAGTTCCTTCTACCATAAGTTTGACATTTTGATAGTATTTGCAAACGCAAACATTGTGAGTACCAGCTGCTCCTGGCCAATATGCACCACTTTGGCCTCAGTGAGCAAAAAGCTGATCTGCCAACTTAATGATGAGGATACTTTTTCTTGAAACTGACAAACAACTTGTTTAAAGAGAATTAGTCTCTTTTGTTTGTACGCCTTTTTACCCATCGAAACACATTCATTTTTTATAGGACAAAATCGACTGTTGTCATCCTCTTCATAGAATTTAATAACATCATTAAAAATTTTATCACTTAGTTTGTTGCCATGTCTCTTTTTTAAATCAGGTAACACACCTTGAGTTTTCATTAATTTCCTTGCTAATCGTACTTGGTAATCTGTAACATTAAACTAATCACATATTTTATTCTTCGACCAACTGCTTGGCAAAAGACTGATGATCTTTATTTTGTCTTATTTTTTGACTACTACTGCACATTTTTCTTTTAATTTTGTAATAAGTTCCTTGTATTCTTCTGATAGTACTTCTTCCCTTTCATCGTTTCTTTCCTCATCTGTTACAGTTTCTTCGAATGAAGACGCTAACCTTCGTTTTACTGCAGAGCTTATTTTCTCTGATTTACTTTTCAATGTTGACAAACGTTTGGTTTTGCTAAGTTTGATTATTTTAGTACAAGGTGACAAGTCTAATAAGCTACAAACCCTATCTAGCACATTCAAACTGGTTTCCTCTCCAACAACAAACTTTTCAGTATCATTTTGTAGTTGAAAATCCATATCGAAATCATTTGTTTTTTCTTCTACAGCCATACCAAATATTTTTTTATTACACGTAGCACAAAGAGATTTACCAGGTATTAGCTGAACAGGGACACTTTGTTTTTTTTTTTAAATGCTCAAAAAGAATCTCTCTTAAACCGTTTCTGATTGGTTTTTTGTGATAACCTAAAGGATCACTACAGTTTCTTCCAAACACATGATGGTACTTGTAAAGGTACTTAATTTGATGATAGTCACAAATGGTTTCAAGATTATTTGATGTTCTTAGTTCTAATAATGTTTGTTCTCTTTCACTTAAATTGTTTACTTGGTATATTTCCTTAGGAAAAGGCTGATAATCAAGTTTGTTGTGGCACAACTCACCAGTCACTATCCTAAAGAACTCTCCATTTTAAAACAAACTCAACTAAACACTAGCTCCCTACATATGATTGCACAGTGATCACTGACAGCATGGTTTACTGACCGACAGTGTTGACTCTTGCATGCTTCAGTGGTGGGGAGTCTGCAAGTTCAGACATGCAATATTGCAACATTCAAATTAAATCATCATTAAATTATAAGTAAAAAGTAATAGAGTCTCAGTGATCAAATTTCAGCCACTTGTTTTTATACAAATAAAGAGTATTTTGTGAAAATTTGGTAATTGTAATATGTGTCCCTTCTGAGATAATCAAGGTTGAAATAGCCGATTTTTTGAAAAATCGCAGTTAGAAGGTCTATTGAAAAAAAGATGAGGTTTATAGGCCTGAATCTTTTTTTAAGAAATAGTATACTACCAAGCCTCTACCCAGAAAAAAATTGATGGTGAGTCTCATTGCTTCCTACAAAAATTTTTATTTTAAAAATGAAGATTTAAATTTTTTAAAGTTAAAAGTTTATTAATTTTTTTCAGGCATTTGCATTAAGGTAGGCTTAACAAAGCATAGTAGGACCAAAAACGTTCAGCATTTCTTATAACGTTACCTTTATTATAGTTTTTGTTTTAACTCAATATCTTGAAAAACACGGGAGATACAGAGCTTTGTGCTAACCTCTGCAAAGTGTAAATTTCAACGACACGTCAATACAAAATGGCCGCCTAAAAAAAAAACTAAAAGCCCTAAAAATTTAAAAACCCCTGATTTCAACTCTCTGATAGTTGTGTAAAAAAATAAAAAATACATAAATTTTGACAGCAACCTTTTTAATTCATATTGGTTGATTTGAAATGGATTGACCCATAAGAAATAAACTAATGGTTTTGACTTTCTAAAGTATATGTATACCAGGGGTGCAGAAAATGTTTTAGCACATGAAATTTCCCCAGAACACACTTTTTTTCACTAAAAATTTCCCCAATCCCACTTCGCGTTATATAGCTAATATTGAAACTTTATGTTCAGTATGTACTAAAAATGCCTCTACATTAGATATATTGATTTGAAAGAATGACAAACTTGATTTTTGTGCAAATTCTGTTAGCTTTGCCTATGTTATGTTGGTTATGTGTGAGACTTAGGTTAATGCTTGTTAGACGTTCTTTCAGCTTCCACCAGTTAATACTATTTACTGTACACTGTAATTTGAAATTTTATTTTTATGTAAGTAATTGCAATTTAATTTTGGAAACAATCTTGTTTATGTACATGGGTTTAGGTAAATTTGATTTAAGTATCAATGAAGATCTCATATATTTAACAAAACATTAAGAACTGATAGGTACTTACATATATGTATAATCTATTATTATTTTTACCTTTCTTCTTCCCAGCCTTTTGCCTACAGGTTTTTTGGAAAGTTGTCATTCAAAAATGGAAGCTTTCCTTTATCTTGATGTAGCCTGTCAACAACTTTAGAAGTTTTGTACACCTTAAGCCTAGAGGCAGCTGAATATCTGGTAAAATGGTACTTTCCTCCTTTGAAATGTCTGTCTAAAGCGTCTTTCAGTAAATTAGAGGCTTTGTGTACAGGAGGCCCATTCCAAGAAACAAAAACTTCATGAAACAAGCTGTCAAATTTAATATTCCTGTTATGAAGGTGGTTTCCTATTACAGACCCAACTGACTCACACACTGCTTCACTACACACTTTCAAACAGTTTTCTAACAAGAAAATTATTTCAGGTATTTGACCATATACCTCACAGTTTGTAAATGCCTCCAGAATAAATCTGTTGTCCTGGTCAAGCAGAGAAGGCTTCTTAAGTTGTTCTTTTGATAAGTCTGGAGAAAAATTGTCTTTAAAGTAATCCAATTGTAAAATTTGACTTTTTACTGTTTTTAGCTGTTTTAATAGGACTTCATGATTGAAGGTACATCCTCTATATTTATTGATCCACTCTACAAGTTTGACAAGACATTGGTCAATTTCATATCCAGTTTCCGCTAAATGAATGCTACTAAAACACACTCGCATATCTTTTACAATCCTTGGTTCTTCAATTCTATTTTCCAGATTCCTTAGAATCAGCTCACAAAGGTTTTTGTAGATTTTTTCTTGGTCTTTTGAATTGATCTCCAGTTAACGCTGTTTGTTGACAATCATTTGCTTCATTTGTTTCTTCGTCCTGCAACTCTTGGTCTCTTTTTGTTTGGGTTCGACTGGATGTATCATAGCTTTCTTCCATTAGTAGACAGTTTTCAAACACATTGTTTTGCAAAAAGATCAATGCTTTGAATAGAAATGGAAAATTTTGCTGAGTTAGCTTTCCACAGTTTAGTTCAGTTTTCATGTTTTGAAGTCTGGTCTTTAGCAAACCGTAATAATCAAAAACAGTCCAAATACAGATGTTGACACTTTGAGCTGTGCAACTGAACTTGGTCAGTTCTTCAAGAACATCAATTGTTCCAAGAAGTTGATAAATAAAGTCAGGACTTGAAAATTGCTTTAATTTCCTTGAATATTCTTTTGCTTCTGTGTTATTGCCATTTTGTATACTCTCAATTTTCTTCTTTTGAAGGTCTGTAAAAAATAAGACAAAATCCTTTTCAAAGGTCTTATACACTCTCAATTCGCTTTGGACAAATCTAGTTTGTTGAAATGATTTTGGGTTCATGAATCCAGTACCTAATTCTTCAGCTATGTTTATTAGTTCTTCAAATCCGATCCCCCAATTGTAACTTTTCATCAGGTTACCTATTACCTGTACCTGATTGTTCAGCCAATTACATCCTTTTTCTTTCCTGACATCATTTATGACACACTCCAACCTGTGAGCTATGTTCCAAATAGGTATTAAAAAATGTAAATCAATATTTTGACATAATTCAGCAATTTTCTTAGGGACTCCCAGATCAAAATATTGGCCATCAAATGCCATGCCGTTCAGTTGTTTGTCAATGTTTATTTTAAACTTAACTAAAGCCAATTTAATTTTTTCTGTAAGAGGATTCCCTTTATGTGAAGTGCTACAAGGGGAGATACCAATAATAATGCAAGTCTGCACCCCATTGACTAGAGTAATAAGGCATGTTATTTGGTATGTTCGGTGAAGCTTAGTAATTTTGTCTGCTGTTAGAAATATCAAAGGTAAGTGGATAGTTATGGGGTTTTCAGCACTCAAAAAATCAGATATTTTTTCATTCATAGTTAAAAATATATTTTGCCTGAATTCTCTAAAAAATTTTCGTTAATGATTAAGTTTACCAACATCTGCTTCATTTAATACATTTAAACTCAACGTTCTTTCAAAATACTTGCCCCCCTTGCCTTCTTTTATAGCATTATATGCTGTTCTTGCAACTCTTAGACCAATTTTTTCATGTTCTTTCTTCATTTTTAGCGCTCTTTGTTCAAACAACTTTGAAAATTCAAAGCACCATTTATGTGCATCAGAATTTAAATGGTCAATTAAATGAGTTTTTAAATTCCTAAATTTTTTACTCTGATTTCTCTGCATCATGTGATATTCATTTGGCAGTGTGAATATGCCAAAATTACTGGTCCTTAGGACTGCAACATTTTTGGGGATTTGTTTGTAGTTTGATATACATGGCGTGCATAAAACTTTGTCACCTTCCTCTGTTAAACATGGCACTAATTGATATATTTCATCAAGAGATTTACTTACCCCTAATACGTTTTAATTTGGCTTCAAACTCTTCAGATAATTCTTGTGTCGCTTCCATTGTAGGGTTTGGTTTGAATTTTTTCTGCTGAATTACAGGGAGTACTTCATCAAATTTTTCATTTAAACTTGTTAAAGCTGATACTATGACAGATAACTGCCCATCATAATCGCTTTGACGTCTTTTAAAAAAAGCCCCATCAGAGGATTTTGAGCAAGAAGGGTTTGATAGTTCTATAAGGTTGGCTGATTGTTCATCAACTTTTCTTTTTTTTTCCTTTAGATTGTTCATCATCAGATCCACAAGTTTAACATCTTCCGATTGTTCAGGACCTGTTGATGGTACAGGTTTAAGTTCAATACCACTTGTCACATTTAATGGTTTAAAAAATCCAGAAATGCTTCCTTGGTCATTTGTTCTGGGTTTTTCACCAGGATGTTTCTATGCAACATGACCTGAAAGTTTGTCTCTTCTCCCTTGCCATTCACAAAACGCACAACTGACTTGTTGTTTACTTTTGAAAGTTGACATTGTAAACTTAAAGAAATACACTGTATTTTATAGTATTACAGTTCAGGTAATTACACTGAATTACAGGTAAATACTAATGACAATAATTACACTCACTGTCCATGAAATGAAAATTGAAAATATGTAGGTAGGTAACAGGTACTTAATTAAACTAAATGTTTATAGGCCTAACTTAGTATTTTTCCACTTAACCCTTTTAGGACCAAACATATTTTGGGAGGTGTGTAAAAAGTGTAAACTGGTTTTGCGTGAGAGGGTTTGAAACTGCTCACTGTACTACAATAATTGACATATTTGCAAGCGTTTGTTAAAAACGCCACAAAATGTTTGTAGACCTATATAAATATTTTTTTAATTTAACAAAAATGTGAAATTAAAAAACATGCACTTTTTAATGAATATGAACATACAAGCTAAAGTTAATTTATATTTATTTTTTCAAACGCCAAAATTGGGGGGAAAATATAAATGTATTAACATTTTCCTATTTTTAAAACAATTTTGCTGTACAAAACATAGTTTTTATAGTTTTTATTATGTTTTCTAATAATCCTGAAAATTTCATAAAGATAAATACTCAAACAAAAAATTAATTGGGTGTGCTTTTTAAGACCACACGTTGGAAGAGTGAACTTATATGACCAGTCCAGTCTATGAAACGTTTACAGACGAGGTAGGACGTAGCGCTGGTAGCACGCAACGGTTACTGTTAGATAAGTGCGTGGAAGCACGCAACGGTTACTATTAGATAAGTGCGCATAAGCACGTAACGGTTACTATTAGAAAAGTCCACGTAAGCACGCAATGGTTACTATTAGACAAGTGCGCGTAAGCACGCAACGGTTACTATTAGATAAGTGCGCGTAAGCACGCAACGGTTACTATTAGAAAAGTCCGCGTACGCACGTAACAGCTACTATTAGTTAAGTGCGCGTAAGCATTCAACGGTTACTATTAGATAAGAATAAACGATTAAATAAGCGCCTAAAAAAGTTTTCACTTCAGTTTGTTGGAAACTGTAGTCAAACAACAATAATATTCCAGTGTAAATACGCAGTTTTTTTACGACTAAACCAAGAGATGCTACTCACTTTGTAGAATTCTTAGGCCTACACAATTGATCGCTATTCGCTACAGACGCACCGGACATTAACACAGTTTGTTTATCTATTTCAACATATTTATTTATTGACATTATGTTTTTATTATATTCATTATAAATTCCAATATAAGTCTTCAAAATAATAATAATATCATTATTTTTACTTAATTAACTACGATGATATTAAATATCTACGGTGAAATATCGTCAGATGGTCCCAAAAGGTTTAAAACGAAAAATACAACGTGATTATTGTTATTTTATTATGTTTAAAAGTAGGCCTAATACTTGAGTGGTAAATACAAAGTTAAATGTTATGTTTAATTAGATCCAATTCAATTACCGAATTACCTACCACAGTCACTACTGAAAATATTACGAAACACTGTAAATATAATACTTATTTGCCATCAGATGGTTCACTACATTGCCTTTTAAACACGACAATAATAAAAAATTGCGACGGAAAGAATCGCTAAACAATCACCTAGACCACTTGCTACTTAAACTGACGGGGTCGAAAACTCGAAACGAAAGATATGAGATATAACAGATAACAATATACCCTATCCCTCCCCCACCTTCTACGCAATGAAAAAGGAAACAAATGAGTCATCACATTGTAAGCATTTTACTGATAAAGACTGATTTCGATTTTTGGTAAAAAAAAAGAAGAAAAACATCAGTATGCATTAAGTATCGTTGTACAATTTGGTTTAATGTGATTGAATTCTTATCGCTTGAATTATATCATTTGTATGAAACTAATCAAAATTTCCGGTATTATACCGGTATCATAATAATTATTTAATGCCTAATGGTATCTGAACGCCAGTCAAGAATCAGGAAACTGCCATCATCAACCGGCACAAAAATATCGTATCGGTGGCTCGGCCGTACAATATTTGGTGTGGTGAAGATTAATATCGTATCGGCGGCTCGACCGTACGATATTTTGTGCTGTGAAAATTAAATGGGAACCCTGTCCGACTTGCAGCCTGCAGCAGAGAGCAGACAACATACACTGTGTGTGTGTGTGTTATTGTGTATGTATATGTATCTTACAATACAAACCGATTAGGCCGACCTTTGTTCCCATTCATTTTTTGCCTATTTTCCTACAAAATAATTATATTTTCCTTATTTTTTTGTGGATTTTCCCCCGGCCAAAATTTCCCCAGCTCAGTCCCAATTTCCCCCGAACCTCGTTCGGGCGTTCGGACATATTCTGCAGGCCTGATGTATACTTATTCACATTGGAATTGTTGTAAAATTCTTTACAACATTTCACGGCATTTTTCTGGCTCTAATAAAATTCCCTGACTTTTAACAATTTTTCACAAAATTCCCTGACTTTTCCAGGTTGAGTGAAATTCCCTGACTTTTCCAGGTTGGTAGACACCCTGGTATTGAAAATTCTTCCAATACGAGGATTGGCGTGCAATGCACTGTGCTTCAGCCGCTTCTCATAGTGTTCAGTGTCAAGCTCATGCAATGCATTGTGTATTGAAAATACCCCAAATACAGGATTTGGTGTGCGAAGCACGCAATGCTCTGTGTACTGAAAATTCTTTTAATACGGGGGGGTTGGTGTGCAATGCACTGTGCGTCAGCCGCTTCTCATAGTGTTCAGTGTCAAGCTCACATGTGCGTCCTTAGCAGTGAACGTGTTAAAAGGGTTTAAATTCAAATCCCCGGTCCTGACCTGATCCCCCCGAAATGTTTTCCTGGCTACGCCCTTGGATGTTTTCCTGTCTTAAGGTGCGTATACTCTCTCGCGCCGTGCAACATGCGCGGTGTGTGTGCCGCGCGTTCGTGGCTCGTTGAAAGTTTTGATTTCAACGAACCTCCAGCGATCTAGAAAACCCGCGATCATTCTGACTTTGAGAACCTGCTGCAGAAGGTTGGGTTTCACATTTCTAAACAGGACACTTATTTCCGCACTGCAATTTTACTCAAGACAGGGGTGTAAATAAATTATACATACCTTTCTATTCGCTATATTGCTGGTAGTAATCATAGGCCTCAAAGTTGGGTTTTAATTTAAACAAATGTGAAATAGGTCTGAAGTTAAAATAGCCTTGGTTGTTATAAATAATGTAATTTTAAGATCGTTGTACAGGCTAGCTATACATTAAAATAAAGAATACCTTGAAATAATAAAGAAGTACCGGTAATTGATGATAAATATTTTTATTAAACTAAAGAATTTTAAAATTCACAATCTGCTGGCCATTTATTTATTGAAATTGAATTCACGCCAAGCATCTGCTTTCATATTTTTATTAAAATGAAACTTGTTTTAAGGATCCCAAAGAATGGAGTGGTTTCTGTATGAATCTATTAATTTAATTTAATTTGCTTCAGAGCAATCCATCTTTTAATAACTGAGTACCCGGTATCTTGAATAATAACAATCACATGCGCGCTGAAAACGACAAACCTTTCACGCTCCCGTCCAAATATGATCGGCAAACCATCAAAGTGTTTGCCGAAAAAACCGACAGAAACTGTATCGCTGCGAGCGGCGCGCACGCCCCGTACAAATATGACGAATTCAATGCGCACAAGTGGCGCACGCACCACGCAAGTGTGTACGCACCTTTATATCAGGGCACATCACGACAAATTCAGAATTTTTGTACATATTTAAACAGAATTCACTCATCATTGAAATTCACATCTGAAATAGAAACTAATAATATCATCAATTATCTAAATCTTACAATAACCAGATTAGATAGAAAACACCTTTTCAAAATATACAGGAAACCGACTCGTATTGATCATACAATTCACGCCTCATCAAATATCATATAAGATGGCTGCATACAACAGTTTCATCCATAGTTTAACAAATATTCACTATGGAAGCAGACTTTACAGAGGAACTCAACACAATTGAATGCATTGCCCCTAATAATGGTTACAACGTTTCAATTGTAGATATATTACACAAGAAACAAAACAGGAAACAAAAAATTAAAGAATTATCACAAAAAAAGAAAGACAAATTTATAACGTTTAACTATTACAAGCTGCTTGAACGCATACTTGGAAATATCCCCAACAGACATGGCTACAAGGTCGCTTATAAAACCAAAAATAATTTAAAGGGATACAAGCAAATTAAAAAACAAATTTGAAGGCTCGGGAGTATACCAGTTATCATGTCCCGATTTTCCAAAAATATAATAGGAAGATCTTTTAAAAAAAGATTTAAAGAACAAATCCCATCGGCCAAACTAAGTGCGAACCTCACAAGAACTGAGTCAAAATTTGCCGCACATACTATCCAGAATGACTATGGTTACTCCGGCATAGACGGTACCCTCAAAATATTACATCGATGTAAAAAAGGAAAGTTGATGAACGCGCTAGAACAGTTCAAAATATACAAGAACTATAAAATAGATAGTAGCAAATCATTAAATGAAAAACTATACTTTGAATATAACGTGTTATACGACAAAGGTTGTCACCCCTTCCCATTGATTACTTCTATCAGTATGCACTGGGACATCATATTGAATGTAGTCGACTGTCATGATGTCAATAGTTTTTTTTTAATGCCAAGTTTCTCTCCCTGCATTTGGATTTCTTTGTTTTATTGTATCTATCAGAGTTTTCCCCCAAACCCCTTTGGAAGCCACGATTTGAGAATTTACTATAGCCTAATTTAAGTAATACTTTATACAATCTAAGTACAATTTTTTCTCCAAGTAGAAATAAAATAAGTACCTTTCATGCGTTATCACTAGAAGCACATTTTTCAATCACTGAGTATATTATTTCGTACCTTATTAGTTTAGTTATGTTGAGCAGAAAGGTGTCAACATAACAATTTAATTCCAAGCATGTAAAATACTTTTATTTGTTTTACTTCGTTCTAGAAGACAGGAAGAACAACTATTAGCTAACTGCTTAATCTCTAAATCTTTGTTAGGCCACCAAATGTACGACCTCGCTAAAGTTTTCTTTTTTACTATTCCCAAATGACATGAATGCAATTCATTTAACAATTGTCGTCTGAATTTATTTGGAATAATAACTCTGTAGCCCCATATTCCGTTTTCAACTGCTAGTTCTTCCTTCCTTCTAAAAAAAGGTATCATTTCACTATCTACAATTTTCTCACTTGGCCAACCAAACATAATATAACTAAATATTTTTCTTAAAACTGAGACAATTTGTATCTACGTAACTAAAATTTACATTGTCATTTTCATGATTAACCTTCAATGGTAATCTTAATAATCCATCTGCGTTACCATGCCTTTTCGATTCTACATAGGTTATATTAAAATCATAACCTGACAGAAATAAAGCATATCGTTGTAGTCGGCTAGCAGCAAATGCTGGTAAGCCCTTTTTTGAACCAAAAATACTGAGTTAAGGCTTATGATCCGTACAAAGAATGAATTTCTTTCCCCATAAATACTGGTTAAATCTTTTCAAACCAAATAATAAACTTAAAGCTTCTTTATCTATTTGTGAATAATTTTGTTCTGCTTTTGATAAGGTGCGAGAAGCATGAGCTATTGGTCTTTCGTTACCATTAGGAAAAATAATAGACAAAACATTACCTATTCCATAATTACTTGCATCACATGATAACTTTAAAGGTAAAGTAGGGTCGTAATGTGCTAGAATTTCAGATGAGACTAATTTATCTTTCACAAGCTTAAATGAATCTAAACATTTTTGGTTGAATTCAAATTTAACATCTTTTCTTAATAAACAATACAATAGATATAATATGGTTGCCAAATTTGGAACAAATTTTCCATAATAATTAATTAAGCCAAAAAAAAGCTCTTAATTGTGTTATATTTTCTGGCAATGGTGCATAAACAATTGCCTTAATCTTACTTTCGGAAGTATGCAGTCCTTCTTTATCAATAACAAAACCAAGGTATTCAATACTACCTACAAAAAACAAACATTTTTCTTTACTTACAGTTAGACCATTTTCTTTCAATTTATTACACACTTCTCTTAGCCTAAGCATATGTTCCTGTTCATTAGTACCTGTGATTAAAATATCATCTAGGAATACAATTACCCCAGTTATATTTTGTAATAATTGTTCCATAATTAATTGAAATATTCCAGGCGCAGATGAAATGCCATATTTTATGGAATACGGTTATACTTAAAAAAACCCTTATGTGTACTAATTGTACATAATTCACTTGATTTTTGATCTAACAGTACTTGTGGATAAGCTTGACTTAGATCTATTTTTGAAAATGTTTCACCTTTTTGCAATGTTAAAAATAAATCTTCTATTTTAGGAATTGGATATTGTTTCTAAACTTGGATTTAGTGTGATTTTAAAATCACCACAAATTCTTAATTTGCCATTCTTTTTAATTACTGGCACAATGGGTGTTCCCCATTCACTACTAGATACAGGTGTTAATATGTTCTCTTTGACTAATCTATTCAATTCCTGTTCAACATTTTCCTTTAAAGAATAAGGTAAAGATCTAGGTTTACAATATTTAGGATGTGAATTACTTTTTGGCTTAAGTTTAATAATTGGGTCTCCCTTGTATGTACCTAACTTCTCCGTAAACACTTCTGAAAATTCTTTATACAATTTTTGAACTTTATTTAAGCTTATATCTTTATTACGTTTGTTACTTACTGTCTTATTTGTTTTTATTTCATCCAAACTATTGATAGTTTCTGGTATTGAAATGTTTACCCCTAGCTCTTTAATCCAATCTCTTCCTAGTAAAGGATTAGCTCCATTTTTAATAACAAACAATTCGAGCTTTCTGAATCTATTATTAATAAAATTCTACGTTAACTTGAGTAGCACCTATTGGTACAATTGTTTCATTTACATATGAATTTAATTTTAAATCTGTTAGTTTCAATTTTACATTTTTGAGGATATTATTATAAAATTGTTCAGAAATTACACTTACAGCTGCTCCGCTGTCTACTTCAAAACTAAAAGGTTTATTTTCTACTTTAACTGTTAGTTTAATTGGATCTACTCTGATTCTTTTAAATTTAAGCTGCTCATTTGCACTTCTATTTTTATTTTCCAAAACAAACAAATTGGCTATGTCATAAACTTCATTATTTTCACTGTTTATATTTTTATCTTTTCTACGGTTTTCTTCTAAATAATTATTTGACCTATTTCCCATTTTATTTTGATTCCTTGAATTACCTTGAAAAGTAGGTTTGGCATTTTTATAATTACTATTTCTATACATAGGCTTATTTCTAGACATATTCATTGTTTCATTAGACATTTTATTGTAACGACATACCTTTTGTAGATGACCTTTACGTTTGCACACATTACACTCGTAATCTTTATAACGACACACTTTAAAAACATGACCATTTTTACCACAACAGACACTTGTACAGATCACTTTGCTTGTAGTTTTGTTTGTAGCTCGCTCTCATCACTTGCGAATAAGAAGGTGTTTGCTGATTTCCAATCTTCATTTGTTGTATGCTGCCCATGGTTAAAGTTGACGCTTCCTTTTCCGCAGACTCCAGCGCAATTGCCATTTCAACAGCTGTTCCATAGGTTAAGGATTTCTTCGATAATAGGCATTGTTTAATTGCATCAGTGCGTATGCCACTTACAAGTCGGTCTCTTAAATAATCATTTAATGCCTCTTTAAATTCACAATGTGTTGATAATTTTTTTAAACACGTCACATATTGAGATATTGTCTCATGTTCATTACGTAAAGAGAATTTATAACGTTCCATAATGAAAGAAGGCGTCGGATACAAATGATCGTTAATTAGCTTAACTAAATCTGCATATTTTTTGCTTGATGGTTTATCCGGCGTACGCAAATCGCGGAGTAAGTTAAATGTTTTAACTCCGATTAACGTTAATAATGTAGGCTTACTTGACATTTTTTTTCATCAATATCATTACATTGAACAAAAAGTGCAATTATTATTTTTAATTTGTAATAAATTTGCAAAGGTCCTGGGTTCAAATCCCGGTCTTGGTCCATGTTTTTTCACTTGTAATTTAGTTAAAAAGTGCAAACCGTTCAATATACAATGACCAAGATTCGTCCGCACTATCAAATTCACTCATCAAACCGATTGTCGCCATTTTGTTAGAATGTTTGTTACCGTACCGTTCCTTTAACACTAGTTTAACCTTTCTTAAACTTTTCTTTAACACTAGTTTAACCTTACTTAAACTTTTGGTAATATTTCTTTGTTATTATCACTGAATACACAATTTGTGTATGGACCAGTTTCACTATTTATTGCAACACAATAAACAACCAGCCATTACGTAACACTTATACTCGCGTCACATATTTCACTGTTCCCGTAAATTGTTAACCTTTCTTAACAATTGGTTTCGCCAATTGTTATGTTGACACCTTTCTGCTCATCATAACTAAACTAATAAGGTACGTAATAATATACCCAGTGATTATAGTTATAACAAAACTTGGTCAGGCTGGTAGACCTGACGGTACGGAGTTGAGCGTAGAACTGACGGGCTTATGATATTCGGTTAAGGAAAGGATCGTCGGTTAGGACAGTGGGTGTGATCTGCCTTGACCAATCACTTTATTGCATCTATAGAAGGATCTATGACATAGACATCACGCCACAAACAACATTTCCACTGGTTTGAAAAGTCCGTTGTACAAAGTCTTAACGTATCTTAACGGACACAATTTGAATACATTACAGATTTGAAAGGAAATTAATTTTAATTTATCAAGCAATAAAGTTTGACTACCTACCATCTTCTGTAACTGCAAATGAAACAGAGGTACCACACGCTATGTTCACACATTTAATATCTTTAAGCGCTGGAATAGCAGTAGGCTTTGTAGCGTCTTGGCAATGCCTTCCTAAACCCAAACGTCCATATTCCTTCCTACCCAAAGCATGTACAACACCTGTAACACAGCACAAAATAGAACAATTAAAGAATAAAAAATGCAATTAAATGCAGGTATTTATAAGAAAAGTTGAATACTAACCCATTAGAACTTGCAGCGTGGACTTTCCAACTGCAACCGTAGATATTTATAGTTACTGGAAGTGATGTTAATCCCCTCTACTCCTTCCCTATTATGTTGGGAGGGTTTGTCCTTGATACAGTAAACTCTTGTTATAGCAGCAATTTTTTATACAGTAGAGACCCGCTAATCCGAAAACCCGCCTATTCCGAACAGAGTTCAGAAAAAATACTGATTTTTTTAAACTTAAAAAACAGGAGAAATTAAAAAGACGTTTGTGAAAAAACGTACATTTATTGTTATATAAAATAGTTAAATAGAGACATACATAGAGCCTAATCTTGATGAAAACACCTGAAACGAAATATTAATGAAAGCTGGTTACTTACAGTACATGTCGGCTCCATTTATACAATTTGTAGAATAATTTTTAATCACTGCTAAACACAAAGCATTACTAATTTACACACACTTTTAAGAAGTAACGTCAGTGATTTTTTTCTGTCAAAGAGTACTGAATCGATTTGAGGATGCAATGTTCCGCCATCGCCGCATGAACATAACATCATTTGGTATTGATGAAGCGTGTTGTTTGACGTACCGTAGCATGAGGTCAAGAGCATTTGCCGCGTCTGTGTGTGATATGATTTCAGTTTGAGCATTCCCCTATTCCTCGCTTTCCTCCAAGTCGGTCTGTTTGCATCGATAAATTTGTAATAAGCGCACAAACTCCCCCGAGAGTGTGTTCTGTTTACTAGATACGACTAGACTAGTGCTCAGTGCAGTGATTCATAAATATGTTTGAAACGCGGGAAGGAGAGGGGTAGGTAATGTCTCGGCGCTAAGAGTTATCGAAGGAAATGCATTTCCTTTCCGACTTTCACTGAACCTGTTCACAAGCCGATCAACGCAGATGTCCCCGCACATTATTTACGTTGATATTATTTATGAAATCCGCCTATTACGAATTCTAGCTAATCCGAACAGTGTTCGGTCCCAATTAATTCGGATTAACGAGACTCTACTGTACTGTTTTTGCTTGCACAAAATAGTTTATATTATTTTTAGCTTTTGTGAATAAACTGTCAATATTGTACATAAGAGGCCTTCCTGTGTTTTAGGTGTTGCCAAAAAAGGATTGTAAAAAAGAAGAAAAACTGACATCAAACCACTTTTAGTAACACACTTAGAATTGAAATATACAAATATTGTTATACAAAATGCATAAAATGTTTTTGTATATATTTTCTGCTCATATGTAAACGGTGGGACAATATATTCTTAATACAACAATTTGTGCCATGACAAGAATTTACATCATTTAAGGAATCAACATTAATCCTCTTACGGACTAGTCTATTTTCTATATAAAAAAAAATGTAATTTACCTTTTTTAAGGTTTTATGTTTTTACTTTTAACTAGATCACTTTTGCTTTTTATACGTGTTCATATCTCTTACCTCAGGATATGCAGAGATCTTTTTCGAATTCTTACCACAAATTATTAGAATATATTTCAAGAGAAATTATACACTTTAAACTAACACAACCTGAAAACATACATGGCAAATTATAGATAAATAAGGTTTGAGGTTATTTAATTTGATGGCATTGAATTTAATTTCTTTTTCTTTAAATACGAGGCATATTCATAAAGTAAGAGCCGTTTGGTCAGAAAAAAAAATGCGAGAAAAGATTTTTACTGACAGTTTTACTTTACTACGTTTCTACTTCACTTTTCCACATCGCCATTCAGTTCTAACCATTTTTCGCAGCTCTGCACCGGATACTTCCACGCCTTTGCATTGAAATTCATTGCCTGAGAATTAAACCAGTTGACAACGGCAGTCTTGAGTGCTTCGCCGTTTTGAAACCATCGTCCACCAAGCCACTGTTTCAAATGCAAGGAGAGGAAGTATTCACTAGGTGCAAGGTTGAGACTATATGGAGGGTGGCTAAAAGTTCCCAAACAAAAATCTTGAATCTTCTTCTTGGTGAGGAAGTATTGCCGATAAAGAAGGATTATGCCGAATGACAATTTTCCAAGTTGTCGATTTTGGATTGCATGTCTTAGTTTAGTGAGCGTTTCAAAATACATTCAGTTGTAATTGTTGTCCCATGTTTCATGAAATCATCCAAAATGAAGCTCATTTCATCCCAAAAATGGTAGCCATCAGAAGAAAAAGAGTTCGCCCATTGAATATATATACATATAATACATATATATGTATGCATGTGTTAGAGTAAGCATAGTAGTGGTAAGAAGTGGAAATAACCGAGTGAAATTTATTGAAATTAAATACTTTGAATTTTTATAAATAAATATGGAATATTGAAAGGAACAGAAGTTAGGTTAGCTCAGTGGTTGCTTTTCATAAAAGAAAAAAAGAGTGAGTTTCAAATTCACAGGCTGTACGTATTTAGAAAAGTTGCAAAGTTTCTTAAAATTACAATACAAAAAACTACAAGAAAGAATTAAATTTAGTTTTTTTTTTAAACTACTTGTTAATGATTATATTGCTTAGTATTTACAGTAGCACAAAAATATGTTTTACCATCACTATCCAAAGCTAGCACGTGATGTTGACCGCCACATACTTCTATCCAATTTTTATCCGAAAATGCTTTCGCAAGAACAGGATGGAAGTGTGTCTTAGTATCTTCAACACCTGAATAAAACAAAGAAAGAATAATTACACTAAATACGAATCATTCGTGTTTAACAATGTACAGTGAATCAATGTTTGGTTAACCATAGAACTGTTTGACTGTTCAATTGAGCAGTCAAAGCGCTTGGCCTAGGTCTCACACTACGCAATTGACAACTCTACTTTGTATTGAATATTTCACTAAAATTCATCCAACCGCAATAAAACAAAAACGGTTGAAAAACAAATGATTTAAACTTTAATTTTTGTATTTACAAATTTGTTCTAAACATTTACATACGTAATCATCGTTTTAAAATTGTAGTTTTCTGAAAAGCTAATGCCGTGAACACAAAGAAATTACTGAACTTTGTCACTTCTCTAAAGCTCAATACCGCTCGACAGAAATATTTTTACAATAATATAAAGATAACATTGGATTCATCAAGCTTTGTACTTTCTAAAACTACCTTCCATCAATCAGACGTCACTCTTATGGTTTCGAAAACATAAAGGTTTTTCTAAAACCTTGCAATTGGACAGTTTTCAACCAATGAAACAGCACATTCTGCATTCGAGATACCGCTTACTTTATAATTTTTGAAACTATAAGAGTGACATCTGATTGGAATGCAGTTTTAGAAAGTTTAAATCTTGATGAATCCAAAGGTATTATTTTCAAAACGGTTCTGTCGAGCGATAGTGAGCCTTATAGAGAAGTGACGTATTTGTGAAATTTTGTATTGCTTTCTCGCATGGCATCAATTGATTTAGAAAACTACAATTTTAAAACGATGATTACATATGTAAATATACGTTTTGAAACAAATTTGTAAATACAAAAATTAGAGTTTAAATCATTTCCTTTCCAATGGTTTTTGTTTTATTGCGATTAGATGATTTATAGTGGGTAAATATTCAATACAAGTCGAGTTGTCACAGACTACTCAATTTATTACATCAGAGCGGTGAGAAATCTCAACTTGAAACTTACACTTTTACGGTACTTACAGAAATTTAAGTGAGGGATACATCCTAATATCAGAATTTAGAATAAAATTGTAACCTAAGATAATCCTTAAATTTTACACAAGACTTTCTGTTTCATCTAGTTTTGAATAAGAAATTTCTTCCCTTATGTATTAGAAGCATTATAAATAGAGGCCGAATAAAATTGTTTATATTTTGTTGTTCTCATCCTCAGATTGTATTTGTTTCTCCCCCAGTTACTAGTTTTATCATCATACATTTTGTTTGGGTTTAGAAACTTTCTATCAATTTATATGCTATAAATTATATATAAAAAATCTTGTTTGGACTTATTGAAAACAAAATAAATGCTTACCTATTTGATTATAATTATTAAGGCCAAACACATATAAGTTCCCTTCTGTTCTGTCTCTGGCAAAAGTACAGTGTGCTCCAGCCCAAATATTATCAAATTCCAGTTTAAATCTTAGAGTAAAATTTACTCGGGCAGGTGTCAACAGTCGAGCTGTAACAAGAAATAGATTTTTAGATACGGTTCTATACACAGTATTATACCTATGTAAAATTAAAAATAAATTTGAAATAATAAAAACTACAAATGTTGTCACAATGAAAATTGTTTAATATAAAAAAAAACTAAAATGTAAATTTAATTCTAATGAAAATAGAAATTCTATAAACAAAAAAAAGACAGTTTTTTGCTTAACGCCCTTAATGCAAGTTCAATCGTCAATTTTCCTTATTTTAGTATTTTTTTAGTAGAATACTATCCTTTAGCCGCGTGTATAGTTCGTCTAATGACGAAACCGACATTCTTAAATAATTGAAAAATGTTTCTTCTAGTTCCTCAAATCAGGAAACACAGTGCAGAATGCTCCAAAATCTTCTCTTCTTTTATTTATTAATTGGATGAACCCAAATAAGTATATTTTTTTGCTTCCTTTTCAATTGGCAATGGAAAAACAATAAAACGAGAGTTGCTCTCTGTTCATATCAATAAAACATTAAAAGAAATAATATATTACAAAACATAACTTATTATAATTTCTTTTTCTTTTATTTTATTATGAAATCTGAAAAAACAAAACGGTAATTGTCTAGAAGGTATAGTGTGGTCAATAAATAATTTACTCAGACACACAGACTTAACATTTTGTACAAGAATAATATTTATTTAAATTGGTAGGACCTTGAAACATATTATACATTAATTGATTATGTCTGATTAGTGATTACATAAAAATTTAAGTTCTTTTAACCTCGGCTTAGTTCATATTCGGTAGAGCACATTTATAGTCTTTTATTTGTGAAATTTATTTTACATTGGATTATCTTGGGGCAGGCACTCGGCTGGTTAAGCATACCTACAAAGATTTACGCATTCTGAGTTTACTAGTTTGATGTGAAATTTCGTTATGGTGTCGGCTAAAAAAAAATTCTATTTAAATCGTTTGTTTTATATAATTCTTTATTGGTTTGAAGAATTAAAATTGTTCCAATGTAAGTTAACACAGAGTACACCACTCTCTGGAATATATTTGCTAGTTCTGCACTGTTTATTTCAATAGGAAATTTTTAATAAATCATGATACACTTTGAAACACAGCTATGCACTCTCGAAGATAGACGTTAACTGCCTGGACGCTTTTTCAAAAGGACTCAGTCAAATCCGGCGTATCGATACTTTTGCTCTTGGATCCATCTCTTGCTTGCAGTTGGGTTTGCTTGTATATGGCGGATGATTAAAATAGTTCGTTCTTCTCTTCATATTTCCATTTAGTTAATTTGTTTTCTCAAAGAATAAATGTTATTGATAATTATCGCCGTACGATACTTAATCGTTGGTTATTTGAATTGGGTTCATTAAAGGTTTATTTTTAAATCTGCGATACATACATTTTAACTCTTTTCATGACGATGGGCCATTGCAATACATGGAACTCTTAATCTTACAGTTAATTATTCTTAATTGTTTCCTAACACTTACGCTACAAGTTTACATAATTTTGTGTCTCTTATTTAATAAAAGATGTGATTTTACAATTGTCCATTGTATAATTTATCTCTAAATATACTTAGTTTCTACTTTCAAACATGTTTTGAACAGAACAGCAGATGTTTATTTTTGTGTATAGTTGGTAATTTGTTTACGTCTGTTCTTATATGGAGTCTTAAGTTATCATATTTAGAAAGTGTTTTTCTAATAAGATTTCGAATATAATAAAGTGGAGTGAATAAAATAAAAGGCTGTGTTTTTATTATTGTGATACATTAATTGATACATAGTTGTATCAAATTATCCACAAACTGGGATTTACATATTTGCAGTCAGGTTATACTATCGGCTGAGGTGGTAGAACTAGGCTATAATTGTTTACAGGTTTGATATTATTATGTCTTAGTACAATACATTGGAAATTTAAATATTATTATATTCACATAGGTTTCTGACTTGAGTTTACTGGTATAGTTAAATTTTGATTATCTAGGCTATTACTTTTCTATCGGGATAGGTTATACATTGTTTGAGGTAATTCAAAATAGTCCTAGATTTGGAATGTAGGTCAAATGTAGACAGCTGTTTTTGTTCCGTTATAATTACATAACACAATTTGTGATTGATGAATTAGACACTTCAGTTTAAAGAATCACAAGGAGGCTTTTAGTCAGCATTGGAAATTTTACCT
>JAGFPH010000337.1:351279-402551 GCA_018207615.1 Philaenus spumarius | reverse complement strand
ACAAGTGGGGCTTTTCATATTAACAAATAATAATAAATAATTATAATACCTATATCATTTTAAAGTACTTTTGGGAAGCCTAATACGTGTTATTTTGCACCTTAATTTTCAAAATCTGCCCCCCTCCACCCGGTTGTTGTAACCCCCTCCATACGGTCATCATGGTTACGCAAGTGTGATACAATATCACAATATTTCACTTCTGAGCCAACGTCCGGCAGCAACAAGGTGTGCATCTACTAAATGTGTTTTAAAAAGTGTTGTGTTTGTGTCTTATGTTTTGACAATCTCCAATCAACGAGTGATTATCTAATAATGGGTTCGACATCCCAAAAAGCATCAAAAGAAAAAACAAAAAGAGATCACTGACGGAAAACTGTAAGGTATTGTACTTTATTATATGCAGTTAGAGACCTTGATACTAGGAAAATAAATTTATTACATGACTTTTGTTTGTTAATAAACTTAATCTGTTGTAGAAGTAGTTGTTATTTCCCGACCAACTAATCAAGATATAAATACCAAATAGACTGGTTGTGTTCTGCCTAAACACGTACTAACTTGCGTATTGTTTTACTATGTGCGTTTGTAATTACATCAAAGTATTGGTAAATAGAGTTGTAGGAGACAAGAACTTTGAGTTACAAGAATAGCCTAATCATAGTTATAACACCTCACTGGCAAACAACATATCTACAGTACATACCAACTCCCTGTCTACTTCCTCCATCGGCACCCCTCTCGGATACTCTCCCGAGTTGACCTTGTTCGGCACAGCCACAAGTATAAATATGACCATCTACTGTTAACATTACCAAGTGATCCGCACCTGATGCTATTTTCACTACTTTGTGACCTATCGGCATTACTAACGGAAGTTTTTGTATTCCGTTTGGGGTTAGACCCATTGTTCCATGAGAATCCTAAACACAAAAAGGTTAACTTATATCAGGGAAACAAATATGCTGCTGTTTCAGTATTTTTATACCATTATCAAATGAGCAACAAACATGGAAATATTAATAATTCACATTACATAAAAACAAATAATTATAAAAAGTTTGTAGTGAGGTACTTGTAAGAAATTTGAAAAAAGGATGTTCATTAAATATTGACCAAATCCTACACTGTCTGTAGTCAAGTAGTTACTGGGTGTAAGACATGACCAATATTTAGTAAAGTGCACTAAAGACCAGTGGTTCTCAATCTTTTTCAAAGACTGTACCACTTAATAAAAAATTTAAATTTTGCATACCCCCATGTTATCTGAGAGGGGGGGGGGGAAAGGGGCTAAATTAAAAACACTTTTTACATAAAAAAAAAACACAATATACAGTAGACTCCCGATTATCCGCGATAATGGGTGGCTGAACTTTCGTGTATAATCGAAATCGCGGATAATCCGAAACTAACCTAAAATGCCCTAGAAATAGTTCAAAATGACCGTAAAACTAAAATAAGTGCTTAATTAATCTTTACAAAAGGTTCAGGTAATAACAATTAATTTAAATATGCACAGTTACGTACCTTTATATGTTGGAAAAATTCCATAGTTTCACACACACTATTTACATATTTACAAAGAACAAAAACAAAAAAACAAAAACAGTCCAGTACATAACTACTACAGTACTACTGTTGTCAAAATGCACTTTCAATATCAATCTCTATCAGCATGGAGTAAAAAAGTCCTTTATTGACGGGGGTGGGAATAGTCCCGTTATGAAGGTTATATGCTTACTGTATTGTCTTTGAGGTGGCGCTACAGTCTGCGCGCGAGATAATGGGCCTTCACTCGCTAAACTTTGTTCGCCGTAGTATTGCATTTGGGTTATTTTACATATTTAATTTGTATTATTTTGGCGATTGCGGTTAAGCCGCAACGCGGGTAATCCACTCGTGGATAATCGGGGTTCTACTGTATTTGAAACACATTACAAAAAATTAATGAGAGGGATGAACTTACTTTGTTTTACATAGTTCCTTAATGTTCGACTCAAGTTTTGTTAAGTACAACCTTAAATCATCCTCATTAAGCTTGTTTCTGTACTTACTTTTTAGATATGATTATGTTAAGCTCGAAAACCCTCTTTCACATAGGTATGTAGTTGAAAATCCAATAAGAATCTTTACAGCAGAATTTGAAAGTTCTTGGTACTCCTTTCCAACACCGATCCAAAAATCTAACAACGTAGCACTCAGATATGTTTTTTTTAAAGTCGCATCACATAATAGTTTAATCAGTTGTTCCTTCTGGAATGTTGTCAGGTTGCTCAAAGTTTCAATAGCATCAAACGAAAAGGGGTCACGGATCCACTACAAATTTTTTGTATGCGGGTGGGAAGTATTCTCTTATACTGGTCTTCAATGAGCTGAGGTGATGTCCAATTTAAGTTTTAAGGGCAGCAAAAGCAGATATGCTTTTTTCGTTTTCTTTCAAAAATGAGTTCAATGTTTCAAAAGTATTACAGTTGTTGTTTTATATTTCATTTTCCCAGAGTGTTATTTTTTTTATCATTGCGTTTGTTTTGTTTTCAACTTAGAAAATATCAGAAACACTAACTTGTATAGACTTATCCCAGATGTTCAGTTTTTCTTTATCTTTGACCTTTGATTGTCACATGGAGTCAGACGTGTATAGACAACTACAATATTCAAACGATGGTTACGAATGTAAATATTTGTTTTAGAAAAAAATTAATTAAATACAAAAATTAAACTTTAATACATTTCCTTTCTAATAGTTTTTGTTTTATTGAGATTGGATGGTATTTAGTGGGTGAAATATTCAATTAAATCAGACGCTACAATATTGCCGACTTGGCTCGCTGAGTTGACACCTAACCTGCCCCGCGTACCCAATGAAAATTTTTGCGTACCACAGTTTAAGAAGCCCTGCTACACACTATAGTGCAAATTTTTGATGTAATGTATATTATTCTTACTGTGTACATATATGTTTGTCATCTGATGATGGTATAAAATATCATATAAACAAAAATATGATTATACCTATCTATCATAAAACTTTTACACATACAGTAAAACCTCTCTAATCCGGACCTCTCATACCCGAAACCTCTGATATCCGGCGTAGTAAAAAATAATAAATACATCCATCAAAAATGAATATGTTCGAACAGATAGTAGCGTACGATGAAAAGCCAAAACCAACCATTCCACGCATGACACATTGTGAAGCATTCTAGGCGTTTGAACAGCTGATCAACTACGTCGAACAACAAGAAGCTACAGCGGCCGATCTCTTGCTTTTTTGCAGATGGGGAGAAATTTCATCAAAAGAAGCGGGTTCAGCAAGCCACAAATACATTGTTTTTTATAAAAAAAAACGACGTGAGTGTAACTTAAACTTGTACAAAGTAAGTTTTTACAGGATTTATTCAAAACCTTTTCATATTTGTCCCCACTTTTAATTTGAATAATTGTGCGGTAATTGTATTAACTTGAATACTAATACTAGTAGGCTTAAGTTGTGCTTTTTCTGAACTTCAATACACATAAATTAGTATACGTCCGGTAGTTTTTTTTACTTCAGTACAGTAAATGTTTGTACTCTTTTTTAGCGTGTTAACCATAAAAAGGTATAGTGTACAATTTGTTGTTCATTTCCACCACTTTACCCATATTAAAAAAGCCTCTCTGAAATCCGGTTTTTTGGTATCCGGATCGGCCGGTGCCACATTAATCCGGATATAAGAGGTTTTACTATTTTATGATAACCATTACAAATAAAATTGTTTGACATTCTAAAATAGATCAATCGGAAGAAAATCAAATGAAAAAATAAGCGTGTAAAAGTGATTGAATAAGGATGGATTACTTATTTTCATTTGATTATGCTATTATTTCAAAATCATTTAATTAAAATCGGACTAGATAAAATGTTGCACACTCTGCTGGCGCTGTTACCATGACAACACAAAGATAGTAAATTATTATATCAAAAGTTTGTTATACTGAGGACTGACTGTATTTTAATTGTAGTAAAATTTACAATTTTCTGGAAAACCAACGATAAAGAACTGGGGCTTTTCATAAGTTATAAAATACCGTAAAAGTTTTATTAGGAAATTAGAACTAAATAAGAGTCCAGCTATTCCGAACTAATTGGGACCGAACACTGTTCGGTTTAGCGGGACTTCAAATTAGGCGGATTTCATGAATAAAACATTTTTGGTCTTCTATTATTTATGAATAATAACAACGTTTTGACTTCTTAAGGCATACGTTCTTGACCCGACATGCGGCAAATGCTCTTGACTTCGCCTTACGCTATGTCAAACAACACTCTTCATCAACACCAAATGATGTTAAGTTCATGCGGCGATAGCGGAACATTGCATTCTCAAGTCGATTCAGTGCTCTTTGTCAGAAAAAAATTGCTGACTTTACTTCTTAGTGTAGGTTTACACCATCCGTTTTTTCCCTTCCGTTGCGTTACGATTTCGTTTTCTTCTAAAAACGGAAGGCAAGGGATGGTTGTTCAAACTGTCCGTTTTGTCATCCCGCAGTCTGTCCGTTAGTACTGCATCGTCTTGAAAAAAACTAAAATTCCTTCGAGATAACGAAAAAGGAGGAGAAAAACGGATGAACGCAACGGGAAGGTGGCAACAACACTACAATTGATTAACTATCTATTCCTTCCTTCTTTCTGAAGGATCCAGTATCCGTTTCATGGGAAGCTTGTATCGGTAGCTCCCTTCCCACAAACGTGAAGGAAACAAAACCGGACACTTCCAACAGGCCCATTGGGATTGATGTGTTGTCAATTTCCGTTAACCAAAACGCAACGCAAAGGAAGGGAAAATCGGACGGTGTACACTTAAGTATGTGTAAATTAGTTAGTTTTTAAGTTTAACAGTGATTAAAAATGATTCTACAGAATTGTATAAATGGAGCCGACATGTACTGTAAGTAACTAGCTTTAATTCCAATTTGGTTTCAGGCGTTTTCATCTAGCGTAGCGTCTATGTATGTTCGGAATAGCGGGACTCTACTGTATAGTAAATGCTACTAAATTGTGTTATTAATATTTGTGTAAACTTTCAAAATACTTCTGTAGATGTGGGTTCTAAATTTATTCTATGGCTAACTCCAGTTATTTTGTCTAACACTACTTAAAAAATGTCGCTCACACGAAACGCTCCCCATGCAACAACTCGTCCGTCCTGGAGAAGAGCAGCAGAGTGTGAATCACCTGCTGATATCTGCACAGCTTTATTATCCAGCTTAACTTCTCCTGGAACTGTTTCTGACCCTTCCTTACTTGTATCACGGCCTAATACTCCTTCGTCATTACATCCAAATGTAAGCACCTTAAACAATTAACAGAAGACATTATTTAATCCAGAAACTAAACCAAGTATGTATCAGATTTCTCAATTTTATAACATATATAATTTACAGAGCTATCAATAAATTATTCATAAGTTTTAATAATTGTATTAATTAAGATTATGTTTAAAATTAAAAAAACAAATTTGAATTTAAATAAAATAAGTATTGTTTTTGTTTCCATTGTGTGAAGAGAATAGATGAATAATACGAACTTCCGTATCCATCATCAAGTGTTCTATTCTTTTTGTGTTCTTAAAATGCTTAATTGTAAACCTTTCTATAAAATTAAATTTAGTTTTGATTTCAATAATAAATAAATACTATTATTGAGAAAATGTGCATCGGCCTACAACCATTTTAACTTACAAATTTGTTTAAATCAAAAACTAGCTCACAACATAATATATAAACTCAATTGAATAAATTATACATGTCGACAACATTTTTTACTACACAACTTTAGAGTCAAAATATTTTATTGTACATGTAATGTACTCACATGTAAGTAAAGTAAATATTGTAATAGATAATTTTTGAATTTATTATTAATGTCAAAAATACCAAAGGAAAAAATTGTTAACATTTTCCTGCCTTTATTTTTGGAATAAAGTTCCTTAACATGGGTTGAGGTAGGAGTTAACAAATAGAAAATGTAATGCATAACGGAAAAAAGTGTTATTAATTGATTGCTATGACATTGAAAATTATAAAATACAAGTAACGAAAAACGTTACAAAACTGGCAATGAATGTAAATACATTCAAGAAACATGTGTTTTGGTTCATCAATTTAAATTAAGAGACAATCGGTTCCATCCGGCGTAGTTCAGATATTACCGTCAAGCCCTGAAATACATTCCATAAACATAAAATTTTCGTTCATCAGTCTAGGCCTAACCTAAATTATTGTATGTATATTTAATTTATTTTACCTGCCTTAACGACAACATACATAGAATAATTTTAGGTTAGACCAAGAAAGTAACTTCAAGTCTAGGCCTAACCTAAAATTATTGATGTATGTTGCAGGTAAAATAAATTAAATATACATACAATAATTTTAGGTTAGGCCTAGACTGATGAACGAACATTTTATGTTTATTGAATGTATTTACAATAAATGGGCATTTAACTGTGTTTACCACTCTAGCTTTGATGTTATAATTAATTCTACACCTTTATTATAATAACATGAAACGTATGGAAACAGTAAATATTTGTATAAAAAACAATCTAATAATAAACGGCAATTGAAAGATTAAAATTATGTGTGTATGTTTTCATTAAGGCTGGTAAAAGAATTGAAGAAAAGGCGTGATGAACTTCGTTCCTGACGGGCGTCCCACGACCGCTCACATTTATTTTTTAAAAGCAGCATTGTAATTCATTAGTGTGTACTTTACAGATGAAAAAACAATAAAAGTGTTTTTTATAAATAGCAGTTTTGTTGCTATGGAAAAAAAAGTATGGCTAATGATATAGTGAACAAAAGAAATTACCTTTCCTTTAGATGTTAAACAAATAGTATGCATTCCTCCCGCACAAATATCTATAATATCATCAACATTAGGTACTAAAGCAGGACGACTCTTCTCCATAACATCTGGTCCCAGACCTAATTGGCCAACATCTCCCTGACCTACAGTTAATACCAGTCCTGGGCCACGATTATGTCTGTATTCTGGTGGAGGTAATATTGCTTGTGCTGAAAACCAATTCAGAATAACATATATACATTCAGACCAAGGGTACCTACCTACTGTAATACGTCACACTTTCTGAATTTGTTTTGCCCAGGCTAACAGCAATGTCACTTTTTAGCAAAATAAACCAAGTTTCCTTGTAATCATTGATGTTGTATATTATATCAAAACCCACTAAAGAATACCGTTGAGAGACGGGCTTGTGTTCACCGAGACCTTGAACGGTCCAATCGCCGTAGTGCAACGTTGTCACGTTCTTCCCACGCTACTAACTGACTGCAGCTGACTCAACGCATTTATAATTCTTTAAACTGTGCGATCAAGCCTCGAGCGGTAAATATCAGGAGTGTTCGAGGCTAGTAGATATGGCAACGCTGCGCGCCCATTCTATTGGCCGCCTCGCAACGGTATTCTTTAGTGGGCTTTGATATAGTCTAGTAATCAACACAACTTATGTAATAGTTTAGTTAAATTATTAGGCCTACTATTCAATTTATGAATACTTAGAATTTATAATAAAAAGATTTTTAAGACCATGTGACTTTTTCCTGCTACACTTGAAATATTTTATTTCATTAATTAAAAAAAAAACAGTTATATAAATTTTATGAAAGAAAATAGTCGAAACAAACACAAATTTTCTTATTTATATAAAACTAGTAAATCCCCATGAAAAATCACAGGCGGATTACTTAGAAACACATCAGAAATACATCATTTATACAAAAAACAACACACTTTATCAACGCCTACTAACTATGCAGACGGGGATTTTTAACTCGGTAAATGTGTACAATTATAAGGACTATAAAACTGTAGGAATATTTGTTAAGATTTTGTGTTTATGTATATTATTATATATATTTAAAGAAAGATAAAAATATTATATTTTAATTGCCTTTTATTTCACATTGATAGATCAAGTGATTTAGAAGTTATTAATATTATAGACTATATCATTGATTGAAGTTGTAAACATAACCCTAAAGTGCGCTAGGTTTTGTTTGCGTATTGCAGGTGATGGGTGAAATCAGCTATTATATTTATTTATTTATTTATTACCAATAATTCCTTTTACATGTATAAATACATAAAGGACCTATAGGGGGCACAAATGCCCGTACATAGGTTGGTCCCTAAATTAAAGATAAAAAAAGAGAAGAAATTAAATTGAGCTAGAAATCACGCCCAATAATAGTAAGTAATAGTATAATACAATATAATATAACAATAATAATAGTTTAATTGAAATTGATGTATATTGTTTTTATTATAAAGTGTACCTAGATTATCTCACTTGACAAATATTTATTTAAAAAAAAAATTTTTCTTTCTTACACATTCAATTTATTTAATCTATGCTAAATCCACTTATTTTCCTATTAATTTTCTTTTTTAAAACATTTACACTACAAGATAGCGATTTTAACTCATTTGGCAGTTCATTGAAATACTTCGCTGCATAGTAAACGTAGCTTCTCTGCCCAATGGTTAGAGAGTGTTTTGGTAGGGAAATATTCTTAAACCTAGTATTTCTTGGCTTGCTTAAGAATTCACTTTTAAGTTCTTGGTACTGGCGTGTTATGGCTTTAGCAACAAACACTTGTTTTATATCCAATGGTTTATTTGAATCTTGGTCGTTGATTCCAATGATATTGAATAGCCTTTTTTGGAGTCTTGCTAACTGGTCCAATGCTGTATTGTATAGTCCACCCCAACCGATTATTCCATATACAGCTAAACTATGAAATAGTCCATAGTATATAAGTAATAACTGATTTTTTTGTTAAAATTTGTTTTAATCAATAGAAAACATAGACCAAAAACTTTGCCTTTTTCACTATATTTCCAACGTGAGCATCCCATTTCACATTTGAGTCATAAGTAATTCCCAAGTATTTACAGTTTGAGGTTCTCTTTAAACTATTTCCATTTATTACAATATCAATTTCATTCCCTTTAGGCACAGAGTCAGCGTAGTTACCAAAAGCAATATAAGAGGATTTGTTTATGTTAAGAATTAACTTGTTTTTATACAACCAAGAGTATATAGTGTCCAATTTATAAGACATAGCATTTGATAGTTCCTCCCATGATCTGCTGTTCACTGTTACTGCAGTATCATCAGCATAAGATATAAGCTCTTGATGCAAAACCAAGAAATCATTAATATATAGTAAAAATAGCAAAGGTCCTAAGATGGAGCCCTTTATTATGAAGTTATATTTTTTCTTCTTTAAATGTTACTCCACATACGCTCGTACGTACACTCGCTTTTATAGGAGTTGATTAAAGGTTTTCAAGCCTTACAAATTTTTATTCAATGCATTTTTGTGTTGGTATTTTGAGATACAGTGAACGATAGAAGTAGACATATATGTACAGTAGAGTCCCGCTAATAAGAAAATCCGCCTATTCCGAACCGAGTTCAGAAAAATACCTATTTTTTAAACTTAAAAAACAGAAGAAATTAAAAAGACGTTCATGATAATTTAGTAGCACTTTCACCACTGTCCAATCTTTTTAACACTTCAAGTTTTTCTTTTCAAGTTCACGAAGCATGCCATGTTCTTTACTTGCCATGTTTAATGTTTAACAGTTAACGTCAAGGACTACGAACAAATAAAAAAGGCACAGTGACTCGGTAAAGTAACTCAACACCCACTGAACAAAGATAAACAATAAATTTGCAAAAAGCGCACAAATTTTATCAAACTCCCACAGAGAAAACACTGAACTAGATAAGACTAGACTAGTGTTCATAAGCCGATCGAAGCTGTATAGAGCTGATGTTAGCAGATGTCTCCGCACATTATTTACCCATTAACATGTCAATACGTTGATGTTATTTATGAAATCCGTCTATTCCGAATTCCCGCTAATCCGAACAGTGTTCGGTCCCAATTAGTTCGGATTAGCAGGACTCTACTGTATTTTTCTATTGCAGTTTTACATATTTCAGTATATTTGAACTACCAAGTATATCACATGAAAATTTTTGGATTTTTTGTCATTGAGTAGTTTTTATTGAATAGTGAAACATTTGCACAACAATGTCGAGCTCAGAAAGCTGGATGAGACCAACATAGTACGACAAGCAGGTTGAATAAAACCAATTGCTTAGTTAAGTAGAGTTTGGTTTGTTGGGACTTAAGCACTGGAACCCGACAGTTGTGAATGATAAATTACTAAATGGTTGTAATAATTATAAAAAAGTGGAGTAGTTTTAGTTTTTTTACAAAAATTAAATAATTATGAAAGTTTAATATTGCATGTTTCTTAAATGTTAATAATTCATGAAATTAGAGAGATTGAAATCAATGAATTATAGCTAGTGAAGTGATTTACTTCCAATATTTCAGTAAGCGTAATTGAATTCGAGTTACCGCATGCTAAATTTTTTAAAGAAGCAAACTGCAAATTAATTTAGAAATTTCATAAAATAAGCATGAAGGAAATTGAATTACTGCAAAGTGCGATTGTGATTTAATATGGATATTTCACAAAATTTTAATCGAATTTGAATTAAAAAAACAACTGATGCGATTGTAATTTAATTCTGATATTTCATCAAACAAGCATGACCAAGTTGAAGCAATGCAAATTTTAATATTTCTCAAAATAATTGTGTTAACATTATAGTTCAAACTGATTTAAAATATTTCAACATTCAGGTATTAACTTAGTAAAAACATCCATCTCAATTTCCATAATAATAGCAATACAAATTCCCAACAGCTTTCATTTTTAAAGCACGCTTTTCCCAATCTCAAAAATTCAAACATAATTTCTCATTTCACCAACATTCCAGGCTGCTGGACTCTCTGAATAGAAAAATAATCAAGACGGGATTTAAACTGCAATAACAATAACATAATATTTGAGCTATTACCAGAATTAGGTGCCCTCCTAATCTTTGGTGGTGGTCCTCCATGATCAGAACTGATTCTTTTGCTTCTGGGTTTAGTTGAACCTTTAACTGGCATCTTTCGTACTGTATTAATTGCCTGCACACACAAGATAGCAATACAATTATTTAAAAAATAATGCATGGTATTAGAATTGTTTTCTAGTCAAAATAACAAAATTGGTCTCCAAAAATTGATATAGGCTACACTATTCAAATACATTTGTTCATTACATTGTATCAGTACTAGGCCTATACTGATAAATATAGGCCAGGAGCACTGGCTTGAATTTTGACTTGATGAAGGGTAGTTTCATTGTTCATCACCACTGCATTGTTACTCCATCTTGGTTGAGAAAAAGTGTTGAATTTTGTAGTCTTCCAACTTTTTGTTGTGAAAGCTTATTCTTAAGGAGTTACGAGCTGGTAAGTGTATTTTGTTTTAGTGTAATCAATTGTTTAAAGTATTTTTAGTGCAAAAAATTTATTACCTTTGTTATTTACAAACTGATGTTGTTATTCTCATTTCCTATAACTTTGGCCCAGATTTGGGGTAACTTTGGCCAAGATGGAGGCTGGGCCAAAGTTACCCCAAGCTACATATTTTTATTTTGTGCGGCTACGTTAAATTTCTTGGCAATTTTTGTAAAACAAAAACCAAAAACTTTTAAACTACTATGAATTAGCGGTAAATAATTTAGTTATTTTGTTTTGTTAAAGGGAAAATGCCAAGAAATCGAATACAACCTCTAGGAACAATAACTTTGTGTTTATTAAATACAATGGACAAAAGTAGCCTACCCTGGTAAAATTTTGAGCTTAACTGACAAAGGACCAACTGTTGAATTTATGAGAAAGAGACTGAAGTTTTGACGCCAGCCTGAGAAACAAGATTGTTTGACCTACGACTGGGATGATGTTTGTCGTAAGATAAATCCTCCTAAAATAGCTTCAAATAGAAAACAATTTTATGTTCCAGAACTGGACAATTTTATATCTTCTCAGTATTTTTGTACTTTGAATGCTAACATTATTCCATGATTTCAGAGTAATATGACTTCTTTTTTGTAATAATAAAATGTAATTTTTCTTAACAATAATGTTTGTTTTATTGATTTTGTTTTTTCAGAAAAATTCAGGAATGTTTTGAAGTAAAAATCAGGTAAAACTTGAAACAAACATATATGGTAATAATTTGGAGAAATTGCGTAATTACCTTACATTGATAATGAAAAAAACATTTATCAGGATCTTCTTATCAATTTTGTTATTTGTTCCGGAAACTGTAAGTATTTGAAATAACTTTGCACAGGATTGTAGGAAATTTAATTACCTTTTGAATTATATTGCTCACAAAATGCACACGGGTTTTTATGATTGGGAGAAATTGCCCAACTACCTTACATTTATAATGAAAAAAACATTTATCTGGAGCTTCCTATCAGTTTTGTTCTTTGTTCCGGGGACTGTACCTGAATTACCTTTGTACAGGATTGTAGTAAATTTAATTACCTTTCGAACGATATAGCTCAAAAATTGCACATGGGCTTATGAGTGGGAGAAATTGCGCAAAAACCTTACACGGATAATGAAAAAATCATTTATCAGGAGCTTCCTATCAATTTTGTTCTTTGTTCCGGGGACTGTACCTGAATTACCTTTGCACAGGATTGTAGCCTAGTAAATTTAATTTACCTTTCGAAAAATATACCTCAAAAATTGCACATGGGCTTATGAGTGGGAGAAATTGCTCAAAAACCTAACATGAATAATGAAAAAATCATTTATCGGGAGCTTCCTATCAACTTTGTTCTTTGTTCCGGGGACTGCACCTGAAATACCTTTGCACAGGATTGTAGTAAATTTAATTACCTTTCGAACGATATATAGCTCAAAAACTGCGGCACACAGGCTTCTGAGTGGGAGAAATAATGCAATTACCTCGCTCAAACTTGGCCATTTTGGTTTGAATCAAACAAGCCGCCATTTTGTGTAAAATCGAAAAATAAAAATATCAGTGTCTGGGACTCCTACAAGGACCCTTCCACTAAAATTTCAGCTATTTTGAAGCATATTTACTACCATTTTATCAAGGTGGGAAAACCCGTATGCTTATATAGGCTATACCCTTAAATCCCTACCCAAAAACGATTAATCGGTGTAACTCCGCCATTTTGAATTAGATTGAAAAACAAAAAAAAGCGTATCTGAAGAATCCTACTAGGACCCTTTCACCAAAAAATCAGCAATTTTGAAGCATATATTTATTTACTACCACTTATCAATCCGGGAATAAAACACACATAGGCCTATATAAAGTAATGAATTTTGGGTATCGCCTCCAAATGGTCTGAAACGGATAGAAACAAAGTTTTACCCTCCTCCGACGAACCTTTTTCAAGTCGGGTCGAGTGTAGGCCTATAGCTCTTATTTTTTCTTCAAAAATTCGGCTAATAAGTAATATTTTTTACAGCGTAGACTACATTTTTAGCGTAGTAATATTTTTAGGTATAAATTTACTTTAGGACACTTGACCTTTTTTTAGATAGGTAAACACTCTGTGGCGTAAATTTACTGTACAACCCTCAGCTGATATTTTTGCAGACAACGGCCTTGTTTTACATTCTACTGTTAAATTTTGAATACAGGTAAACATACTGTGATTAAAGACTATAAGAACTTCAGGCTATTTTTTATTCTTGAATTTCTGTTGGCATAGGGTCGTATAGTAAATTCGCGTTCACACTGTGCCTAAAAAGCCGTAAGTTAGAACTTTGAGGCTATATTAATGCAATCCAGCCAGGTGTCCTAGAGTAAACTTTCAAAAAAATTTCATTAGAAAGGACATTAGTCAATATTTATTTACAGGAAAAGACAGGTTACAGTATCCACAAAGACAATTTAGTTTTATGGGGAAACATCAAATATTATTTAACAAGGGAAATATAGATTCAGCTCTACACATAACAAGTCTAAATCCCTTTAAAGTCGTTAAATTGGTATCAATGTTTAAAGAAACAATAGGCTATCAACATTTTAATAACATATTTTTGTGTAACCTACAAATTATAACCGTTACTTTTAAATTAGAATAATAAATAATATATGAACTTAAAAATCTACAGGTCAGCCTGAAAAATAAAGAGGACTATCCTAACCAAACTATAATCATTAAATAAATTATTATATTTTTAAATGATAGAATATTTACCTAGAACTAAGTTGAAATTCTATTTAAAAGTTAGGCAACTCTTGCTCGTCTTCAATATTTTTCAGTTTAAGTGTAGCCTTATTTAAAGGCCTTGTGTAAGCAAAAGTAAATTAAAAATGAATCTATGATCTTCTCATTACACATGGCTTTACTGTGTTCAAAAACCCGCCAATAGCCACTAGGTTCATAGATTACAATATGATTAGATTTAACATGTGACCAAGAGCTTCCAATGCATACAATCTTTGAATAGAGACCATAATTAATTAAGGTCTATGTCTATAATCAAAGCTACAATGCTATAAGAGATATTTTAGAAAAAATAAAATATTTAACTGAGAGTAAACATAATGCTTTCCCACAGGTACAATTGTCAGATAAATATATATTATATTTATATGTTATAGGACAATTCAAATATATTACATATTATGTTTAAATGTGATGTCATATTTATGTTACTTAGATATCTGACATGTGTTTACTTCCTGATTGTTACTGTTCTTCTGATTAAAAATACTTTTACTTATGGTTCACTTTTTATGTTCTCTTTGAGTTCCTTTTACCATTTTCCTATTAATATGCTGACAACAATCCCATCAATAATAGTTGGATAGTAAATATATTTAATATATTCACCACATATATTTTTTAAATTGTTCACTTTTTAGAAACAAATGTGTAATTGCTATAGTTAATTGGTATTTGTAGGAAGATTTTTATGAACTTCATTCGGCAATGAGTATGTTGAAGATTCCTAATTCATATAGAGATATAATAAATCTATGGGCTAGGTCTAGCCTATGGCCATACTAATTACTTTATCTATGCCTTTCGTATCTTCTCCAATGGTGAGTGACTAGCGTGACTGATCTGTGCTAATAGTAGGTTATAAAGTTAGAGTAGAGTTACCTATAACTAATTATTTGTGAATGTGAAAGCCTTATAGTTATAGGTTATGTAGGTCTGAATACTGAACAAAACAAACATAAATAAATTGCGTAATATTACATGCTGACAAATATTGTTAGATTGAATATTAGAAAGAAAGTGAAGGGTATTAAATAAAATTGTTTGTCATAACTAATGTTCAACAATGTCAACCATATTTTATTTTGCTATAAACCGGTGTTTTGGAAGTGCAAGATACGTTTCTTCCAGATTTAATGTTCGTAGGCCTGCAATTGTAATTTCACACCGGCACTTTCCCTTAAGATACAATTTTCTTCAAAGGATACACAGTAAGTTTGTAGTTTTATAATTTTTGTGACCATTTTTAATATCTAGAAGAAACGCTATCAAGACCCCTCTAAATATGAAAATTAGCCCAGCAGCCTAATTTAGAGGATTTGTTTTTATTGTAATCCATAACTTTTTTAGGCATAAACAAGTTTGACATAAAGTTACTTTGGCGTAACTTTACTATTCGACTCTAGCCTAATATTTAGTAAAATAGTAAAATTGCGCCCTTACTTTACGACCCCCAGCTATGTTTGCAGATGGCGACTTTTTTTATAGGAAAATAGAGTTATATGCTGATAAACATACTGTGACTAAAGACTGTAAATTAGAACTACAGGCTTTTTTAAATTTTTATTGATATGCTAGGAATACATTGGTCCCTTGCTATACACATCGGATTGATTCAATTTATCGAATTGTGTGAACATCAATGTATATCGAATAGCCTATCCCTAATTTGTAGTTTGATATGGGCCTAGGCCTATTTACTTCTGTTTGATCAGTGCTTTCATCCAGACAAAGTGAGAAATAGTCTATGACCTTTTTTTAACCTGGCGAAGAAACAATTTTTCTACTTTTTCACCCATGTCAACAATCCTTCTTTGTATAGTTTGATGTATAAGTGGCACTGTTTCAAATTGCTCTGCTATTTTAGAATCTTCAAAAGCTTTAGCCATTTCAATGAAGCTTTAGCCATTTCAATGGCACACTTTTTAATTAAACTGCCATCTGATAAAGGTTTTTTGTCCTTGCCAGTTCATGAGATACGGCATAAGATGCGTACAAAGAATCAATTTGAGAGTGTAATATTTTACTAAACATAGCCTACCAGTTTGTTGTTTAACCCTGGAACCGGCAGATTGCACGAAACGTGCGATCATGACAACAGATTTGTAACGCGTTATTGTATTGAATATTTGACCCACTAAAAATATTCCAATCTCAAAAAGACAAACATCATTGGAAAGGTAATGTTTCAAACTTTAATGTTTGTATTTAACATTTCTTTCTAAAACATATTAATTACATATGTAATAATCGTTTTAAAATTTTAGTTTTCTGTAAATGTTTTGCCCCGCTTGAAATACAAAGCAATTATGTTCTATTTTGTCACTTCTCTAAAGCTGAATTGCGCTGACCGGGATATTTTGACAATAATATAGAGATACCTTTGGATTCGTTAAGATTTTAACTTTCTAAAACTGCCATCAAATTAAAAGTCACTTGGATAGTTCTAAAGATATGGAATCGTCTGCAATTGAGCAGATTTCAACCAATAAAACAGCACATTTTGCGTTCTAGATATCTTTTATAATTCAAATTATTTCAATAGACCTTTTGTTATCTATTTATAGACCAAAGTTCAATCTTTCATTTGGTGTAAAGCAAACTATATTAGACTTTTTAGGTGTTATTCAAACAGCAGTTGAAAGTACAGACTTGCACAGAATTCATACTACCGCTTGAGTTCGGAAAACACGGCTGTTTTAACGGTCATTTTTTGAGTTTCCTTTGTCCGCACTAGGTTTCATTTGTTTCATCTAATTTTGTGATTCAAGTAAAGCTAACTCAAATACTTTTATGAAATAACATTTTTCAAGTATACAGTTCAATTCTTTGATTTATTCTCTACACTTTGTTATAATAATATTTCATTTTTGGGTAAAGCAAATAGGCTATTCCTAAATTGCGTTTCAATCCAGTCCTAGTTTTGTGGGCACCCTTGTAGTTGGAACATAAAAAACTGGTGTTTTCAATATAAGAAATTTGAAATTGATAAATGTTTTTAAACAGTTCTATTTAGAACTAAATTATGAAACTTTTTTACATTTATGAAAAAAATTACAAAAAATGTTTACTACTTTTTATGTAGACCTAAAGTTGAACTTTTATTTTTCATAAAACTGAACATTTTTTGTTTCTTGAGCTAATAACTTTGTGAATTTTACATCTATCATTTTTTTACTGGCATGTATAAATTATTTCAACCTTTCTCTACAAAAAAACTATGGAACACTTTTTGGATTGGAGTTTATTTACTATTTTTGGCGAATTTTTGAAAAAATGCTTGGCACACGCCAAAAAATCCATTTTTGTTAAAGTTGCCGGTTCTGGGTTAAGTTTTTTCTTCAAATCTGCAACTACAGCACGCCGACTTTCATTTGTAAACGTACCATACTTATTTTCATGCATTATTGAGTAATGACTTCTCACATTATATTCTTTAGGCACTGAAACAACTTGCATGCATACTAAACACTGCAACTTTCCATTATTGTAAACAATCAAGTTATCACTCTGGCAAGTTTCCTTGTAACTCCTGTTTTCACTATCAATTTTACGTATTACTGATTTTCCACTCATTATATTGAAGTTTTCGTTTAATATTAATGAAACAATCAAAATTTATAAAACAAAAAATGTCACGATGGGCAGGATACTTTTGAGGTCCACTAATAGGTGCGTGCGACGAGACGAAGTGCAAAGACAGCCAACAGTCAGTGGCACTGGTAGGTTTGATGTGCGTGAGCTGTGATGCGCAATAGTAGTCTGTGCAGCTCTCGCTACGTTGTGAAGTCATGGCCGGTGAACTGAGTGAAAGTGAAATTAACAGATTCTACCAGCGCTGTTAGCGCTTGCAGTGCCATGGTTCTGTAGTGGCTTACAACGTGAGTCAAAACTTGACCTATTTTCCTTCAACATGAGACCAAGATGAAGACTGTAATTTGTATGAATAAATTTGTACGAATTTTAAAAGTTGCAAAGTCCCTTTTGTTACGCCCTATATTAAGGAACCTTTAAGTATATGTAAAGTAAACATTGAAACAATTGAAAAAAAAAACCGACACAAAAAACCCTCTAAAAAGTAAACTAGAAAAGAGTTGATGATCTTCAAACGGCTGAACAGATTTTTTTGAAACATAAATAAAAGAACACTCTCAAGCAAGCAACCTTTCAAATAATAAAAAAAAAAAACTAAATCAAAATCGGTTCATCCATTTGGGAGCTACGATGCAACAGACAGATACACTTGTTAAACTTATAACACCCCTCTGCTTGCCTTTGGGGTTACAAAAACATTTAAGTGATTTAAACATGAAATGTACAAAAATTGTAAAAAATGCTTTCTTAGCAACACATTTCTTGACTTAAAAGCAAGTGGTTATCAAAATTTTGATGGTTGCAGCATCTGATCTCCCTACTTAACACCCTGTATACTTGAGTGTAAATTGTAGGTGTGACTTTTACCTAGGTTAGCTAATGTAGGCCTACTGTTACTATTAGAAACACTGAAGCCCCAACCACAAGTTCGGTGAATAAAACTACACAAATAAACTGAAACACATTTATTAATATAGTTATTCTAGTTCCCTGATGTACATTTCGGTAACCAAGTTACCATCATCGGAGGGTTCTAAATCTAAACTAATGCTAACAAGAATGAAACTATAAAACTAAACAGACCTATTCTCTCCCCTTTTCCCTACCTCAGGTAGATCAACCAATCGTAAGTGACCTCCCCAAGGACTTGTTTCAAAAAGAAAGGTAGAAGCGGCTAACGCTACTTGTCCCTGTCCTTGGGAATGGCCCAAGGTTGCGAAATGAAACATGTTACACCGATTACATAAATCTTCTTAAACTACCGGAAAACAGTGTACAATATGTCTTACAACTTATTAAAATAACAAGTAATACATATATTCAATGGATAAAATTTGAAAATAATATAAAATAAACTAATCAATAAATTAGCAATAAGATAATACATATCTTCAACGGATAAAATTAGAAAATTATATAAAATAAACTAATCAATAAATAAGCAATAAGATTTACATAAGAATATATAAATACAATAGAAACAACGAAATACTACACGGCTGATAATGGCAAGGTAGAAACAACAAAATACTACGGCTGATAGTGGCAAGGTTTTACCTAGGTTTCAAGAAAGACAACAAACATGAATTATCAATAGGACCTTTATCTGGGTTGAGAAGTAATTCACAATCGGTTTTAGCAATAAACATATTTTCGTAGCTGTTTTAACAATTTATTTGAGGTCACGCTCTTAATCAGTTTAAAATTTTGTATTCCCAATTCATGGTTCGTGTGAAGAATGTGCTCGGCTACACTAGATTTCTCAGGCCTATCGTATTTTATATGAGCTATATGTTCTTTAAATCTAGTACAAACTTTTCTCCTTGTTTGGCCTAGATAAACCTTGTTACATTTATTACAACTAACTTCATAAATACCAAACTTCTCCATCATCGGAATTTTATCTTTAGGATTGCCTAGTAAACTGTTAAGGTTGTTTTGACTTTGTAAGCAATCTTCATGTCAAAATTTTTAAAGATAGATCCCAAACCATTGGTGAGGGCTGAATCAAAAGGTAAACTGCAAAATCTAACTTTACTCTTGACCGGTTGGAGAGTCGTAGTATTTAATCTGTCATGCTTTAGTCTCTGTTGTGTCAGTGTTTCTAATTGTTTAAATTCACTACAGTACTCTTGAACATCTACTACTGTTATTGTATATTGTTTAATGAACCTTGGATACCTTGGTACCTTAATACCTTGGAACATTGTTATTTATAATTTATATCAATGGGCTCTGTACAGGCCAATTCAAGGGAGAGTTAACTGCCTTTGCAGATGATGAGCTGCATTTGTATACAGTGGTAGGGACTTGGAAACTGTTAGAAGGGACCTTGATCAAGATCTACTTTCTATCCGCTGGTGGTTTACACAACACTATATGGTGCTCAGTAATAAAACAAAATATATCATTTTTGACCTGAAAAAAGACTACAACTTTTGACCATAGAGTACAGTATCATTTATTGTCATGTTAAAAGAGAAAATAGATGTAATTGTGAGACATTTAGGCGGTGCAAGAGTTTTAAAATACCTTGGGGTTACTTTGGATCGTAGAGTCAGTTGGAAATACCATTTCAAGGAATTAAACAGCAAATTATTGACAATATTAAAATACATGTATTACCTAAGGTCAGTTAGTGATTATGAATTATTAAAGATTATTTACTTTGCACTTGTTCATTCCAAGTTGAGTTACGGCGTGTTGGTTTGAGGCGGTACATACCTATCCACACTAATGCCCGTCATAGTATCACAAAAACACATGATCAAATCAATGCTCTTTAGATCAAGAACTGATAGCTCCTGAGACATTACTCAGACAGTTGGCCATATTATCTCTGTTTATAAACAAAGTGGATGTGTTCAAATCTCAATGGTCTCTTCACGTAGGAAAAAGTTCTGTGTAGGGGGTAAATCTAGGCTGACTTTTTTTATCAAAAAACCTACTTGTACCATGCACCAAAGTTTTTTAATTCCATACCATTAGTATAAAAAAAATTCATGGAACCAAACAATTTTTTAGGAAAATTGAAAATTGGTTGTTACAGAGTGATAATGTTGAGGACATCTTCGAATGCTTAATATAATTTATTGAATTAAGGGGAGAAGGCAATGTTATTTATATAATGGGCAGGAGAATTACTTCGGGTAGAACTGAGTTATAAACAGTTTAAAATCACTTTTTAAGTTACGAGGTTAAATTAGGACAGTCTCTTGCTCTTATTTTTGTTGCAATTTTTGAAGGAATAGGTGAATGTTGAAATTGAACTCGTATCACACGCAGATGGGGCAAATGCTCTTGACCTCGCCTTAGTGTAGGTTGGCACCATCCGTTTTTTTTTCCTTCCGTTGCGTTACGATCCCGTTTTCTTCTAAAAGGAAGGGATAGGTTGTCCATTTTGTCACCCCGCAGTCTGTCCGTTAATACCGCATCGTCTTGAAAAAGATCGAGAAAAAATAAAATTCCTTCGAGATAACGAAAATGGAGGAAAAACGGATGAACGCAACTGGCAGGTGGCAACAACACTACTAGTGCCTAGCTGTTGTATCTAATCATCCTTCTTTCTGAAGGAACCTGTATCCATTTCACCGGAAGCTTGTTGCGGTAGTTTCCTTCTCGCAAAACGGATGGAAAACGTAAAGAAACAAAACCAGTTTTCATTCCAATTTTATTTTCAGGCATTTTTATCAAGTTCAGGCTTTATGTATGTATTTAATTTATTTGTATAACAATAAATGTACGTTTTTTCACGAACGTCTTTTTAATTTCTCCTGTTTTTATGTTTAAAAAATCTGTATTTTTTCTGAACTCTGTTCGGAATAGCGGGACTCTACTGTATATATTTGTATAGCCGATTGTATTCTTAAAGGCAAAATAAAACAATTCATTCGTTCATGTACTCCAAGCACACGACTTTCTTAAATCAAATAGAGGTAATTTGTAGGTTTTATAAACAAGCCTATGTCATTAAAGTTAACTCTGCTATATGTTCATATTCTATAAGCTACAAGGCCTAGTTATTACATTTGTTTATGCGATTATTTTCAGCTCAATCATTAGGCTCGCCTAGTCTCCTAGTAAATCTCCTTCCTCAAAATGCTATATGTAGCAGTCACGTCAAGCATTTATCAACAGAGACACCATCAGATAAACCCGAACAGAAGAAACTATCTTTATATCAACGATTAAAAGCAATGTATAAAGATTATTGGTATATCTTGGTACCAGTACATGGAATAACTTCAATTTGCTGGTACGGAGGGTTTTACTACATGGCTAAAAGGTAAAATAACTTAATTAATATTTTAACATTTTACTTCCATGCACATAGACAATATACCTACACAACAGTTATATAAATAAAAAAATTATTGCTTCTATTAAAAAGTGCAATTTTTTTACATGGATCTGATAGACCTTCAAAATATTTATTTAATCTTACAGAATTAAAGCTATTAAAACCAACCATATTATATTATATTATTTATGAATAGTTTAATTTTTGTAATGTCTACATCAAAACAACAATTATTCATTAAATAAACCCCGATTATTTTAAAACTGTGGTGCGTAGGTAGCTAAATAGTGAGATCTTGTTTTGTATTAACAGTCCAACCAATATAGAGATTTTTTCATGTTATTCAATTTAACAGCAAGTGGCATCTACAGTGAGTTTAGGGTAGCACATAAGTATGTAAAATACAAAAACTATCAGGCAATGAGCTTTTGCGCATTTTTTACAAACAAAAATAACAATAAATTAGCAATTTTTGGGGTTTTTTGTTGATTTTATAAAATCTTATAAATGGATCACGATACTTCCAATGGGGCATTTGTAGAGAATTAAAAAAACCTGCAAAATGTTTTTTTATAGACTCCAATCAGACCATTTTCCACCGAGAAAAGTAGGAAAAACGCTTAAAAATTACTATTTCTCAAAAATTTACAACCTTGTTAATTTACAATATTAAGGGCAGATCTTTCGGAAAATGATTGTTTATTATGTGTACTTCAAATAGGCGGAAGATGAAACTTGTCGCATTAATAGATTTTCAACAATTACTGTATAAACAAATTTGGTCATTATCTTTCATAATGCGCTCTATTAACCTGAATGGCCAGATTTAAATTTACCAAATGAATTCTGAAAGTATACATTAAAGCCTACAATTTGTACATCTCCGATTTTTGAATAAGGTTGATACAGTATGACAAAAATGCATCCGAACATAGCGCGAAACGCGTAAATTAGCGACCCATGGCGAGAGAGGCAGTGGTAGTGCGGGTACCAGCAGCGGAGGAAAGCTTGATGCGCTCAGCCTGCTGTTATCTTCTCCTCCGCAGTTGGTTCCCCCACTACCACTAGGGCCTTGAGCTTTACCAGTCTTAATACATTTGCCAGCCGTTATGATCTCATCAGAAAAGGCAATTACTTCAGCCTTTATCTCAGGGTAGTTCCATTTACTCTGTGAATGTCTGGAAAACAACACTTTTGCAATTTCAAGTGCTTTCTTGCCCGCAATGTGCACCTTTGGTAGGATCCTCAAATTTCCACACTATTTTATACGCAAGGCCCCATTTGTCTCTGTCCAGGCCAGTGCATAATTCCCCCCCCACACACTTTGTTTTTGGAGCTACGTAATGTTAATTAGAAGATTCCTATACATGCTTTAGTACATGCTTTTGGTGGGCTTTTATATTTGTTTCCTAAACATAATTGTCGTAACAGTTTTTGTCCTTGTGATGATTTTTGTGTTTTGAAATATAATCTTTGTAAAGAGTTATTCATTAAAATGATTCGACCCTTTTCTATTTCTATTTAGTCATATTTGTAAAGTAGTATTTTTGTGTTTTTCACCTTGTATTTTCATCCTTTGTGTTTCAAATATTCTTATCCAAGGCACCCTCGGTCCATATTAACTCGGATAACCGTGGCTCTACTGTATTAATATTTGAAATTGTTTAATAATGCTAAGCAATACCGGTAGTACTTATTAAAAAAATAATCATTGTTATTAATAAGGTTTTTTGTTAAACTTAATAATAACTGATAATCAAATAAACGTTTTTACACTATTTTAAAGTATACACATAAATTACAAATCCAATAGTGTATTTAATATTTTGCTACACTGTACATTTTTTGTGTGATTCCACATAACTGCAGCAAAGTCGGGAGTATATAATAAAACACATATACGAGGTGTGTGAGAAAAGTAATGAGACTGGCAACACTGCGGGCGATCTGGCAACGTTGTATCTACCGGCCGGTTTGTTTATCCCTTCCACTTCCTCAGTCCGAGTTACAACTCCGTACAGCTAACACATTATTTTTGACAGCGCCATCAGTGAAGTTGTGTTTCTGTTGTGAGTTACAGAAATGGAGCATCGGAATTTAGAGCAACTTTGTGCAATAAAGTTTTGTGTTAAACTTAATGAATCCGCGAGTGTAACTTTTGAAAAATTGAAACAGGCCTATGGGGAACATTGTTTATTAAGAGCACAAGTTTTCCGCTGGCACAAATCATTTTTGGAAGGCCGAGAACACGTTGAAGATGAACCCCGCTCAGGGAGACCTTCAACTTCAAAAACTGACGAAAATTTTGAACGTGTGAAGTCTCTTGTGAGGTCAGACCGTCGTTTAACAATAAGGATGATGAGTGAACAGCTAAATTTAAACACTTTCACCGTACATCAAATTGTGACAGACGATTTGAACATGCGAAAGATCTGTGCCAAAATGGTGCCGAAAAACCTCACAACTGAACAGAAGGACAATCGAAAAAACGTGTGCATTGATCTTCTTGAGAGGATTGCCAATGACCAAGAATCTTCAATTGGTGATGAATCCTGAATATTTTAGTACGATCCTGAAACAAAGCGGCAAAGTGAAGAGTGGCACACTCCGTCATCTCCTCGGCCGAAGAAATATCGAATGAGCAAATCAAAGATCAAGACCATGCTGATTTGTTTTTTGACAGTAAGGGTCGTGCACAAACAATTTGTTCCACCAGGACAAACTATCAATCAAGTTTTTTATAAAAGTATCCTTGAAAGGTTCAGGAAAAGAGTGATTCGTGTGAGACCAGACACTGCAAACAAGTGGATGCTTCATCATGACAATGCCCCGTGTCACTCGGCCATTTCCATCAATGAATTTTTGACCTCAAAACTGTTGTTCCTCAACCCCCCTATTCACCTGATTTGAGCCCTTGTGACTTTTTCCTTTTTCCGAAATTGAAAAATGTCCTAAAAGGACGTCATTTTGTAACTCTGGAGAACATTCAAAAGACTGTGACCGACCAGTTAAAATCCATACCAGTTGAAGACTTCCAGCGCTGCTACCAAGAGTGGGAACGACTCTGCCGGTGCCCAAGGGAACTACTTTGAAGGGTATAACATTGTTGTTTGAAACTTTAGTTAGTACAAAATCAGTCTCATTACTTTTCTCACACACCTCGTATACACTAGTAGTAAAACATTCTGTTTGTATGTGTGAAGAACAACACAAAACTGACTGGTTGCCGATGAAACAAAGTTTTGATCAATAATACTTCTGTTGGATTCACATAATTGTTTAGCTATTTGTTCTGCTTGGTTAAACTGTACTCCTTAATCATCGCTCTTGGCCTGTTTAGGGTTGCTTGTTATTTTTACCTCTCTTGCAATTGTGCACTGCAATTACTTAATATTGTTTGTTAGCTGAACTTTATATTTTAAGAGTATTTTGCAATTCTGTTACCACAACATATATTGTTTTAACTATTACATCTACCATTTTTATTATCTTTATCTAAATTGTATGTTCTCTGTATAGACAAGTTTCTTCATGTTCTACGTTTATAATATAATGTTTATTTCAGCTACACATTTTCCCAAATGCTCTTTATCTTGCACACTTTATAATTCACTTTTCCATAACCAGTATTTTACTCATAAAATCACTATAATCTATCGGCCATCTTTGAAATGTTTTTATGGTAAATTGAAAAAGTCTAGAAAACTTTCACATTCATTAAAAACTAGCTGGCCCGATCCGGCTTTGCATGGATAGACAAATTAAAGTTAAATGTATATTAGCAAAAAAATATCAATAAATATATTATACTATGTATTTCTATGGGGACTTTAGTAACTTTGACCCTCCCAATTCCTCTCAAAAATTAGAATTTTTTGAAAACTTTTCTTAGCGAGCACTTACGGCCCTAGAGGAAGATACATACCAAATTTCATTAAAATCCATTCGGTGGTTTTTTTTTAGTAACTTTGACCCCCCAAACTCCCTAAAATTTAGAATTTTTGAAAAAATTTCGTAGCGAGCACTTAGGGCCCTAGAGGAAGCTACATATCAAATTTCATTCCAATCCATTCGGTGGTTATTTTAGTAACTTTTACCCCCCCCCCCCAAACCCCCTCTAAAATGTCGAATTTTAAGAAAAACTTTCTTTACAAGCACCTAGGGTCCTAGAGGAAGCTTCATACCAAATTTAATTCCAATCCGTTTGGTGGTTTTTTTTTAGTAACTTTGACCCCCCAAACCCCCTTGAAATTTTGAATTAAAAACCTTTCTTAGCGATCACCTAGGGCCCTAGAGGAAGATTCATACCAAATTTCATTCCAATTGATCCATTCGGTGGTTTTTTTTTAGTAACTTTTACCCCTCCCCAAACCCACCTAAAATTTTGAATTTTTTGAAAACCTTTCTTAGCGAGCACTTAGGGCCCTAGAGGAAGCTACATACCAAATTTCATTCCAATCCGTTTGGTGGTTTTTGAGATTTTGTGATGAGTCAGTGAGTGGTATTTGGATTATATATATAGATAGATAGATAACAGAAGGAATTGTTATATCAAAAATTATGTATTTTGGTGTAGTAACTTGTATTTTTGTATATGATTATAATGCAGTCTTGTTCTTGGATCTTCTTGGGTATATCTTTGTTCCAGGTAGGAAACTATCGTTATTTACAATAAATAATTTTGAGTATTCCTCCAGATTTATCTAAATATATTAAAGTTATCATATTTTTTATAGTATTTGACAGTTTAAATTGTCTATTTAGAGCGCCAGCACATAACAATACTGAAGGTGTGTTTAGTTAAAGTAATAATACACAATTTTTATTTTAATATTGAAATTATATTTTTGTATTATTAAATAAATGTACAGGATGTATCAAAAAGTACTTTATAACTTTGAAAAATCATATTAATTTATTCAGAGAACCTACAGAGGTGATTGTAGTGTCAATTTGTAAGGAAACACATAAAGTTTTGACTCGCGTAGTTCGCTAGAACCAAATCACACTATCACAAGCGCTAGCGGCAGTTGCATCAAAGATGGCTGCCTTCACTGGACCCAAGTGTGCTTGCTGTGTGTTTTGGTTCGAAGAATCAAAGTCGGCAACACAGTTCAGCATAAGTTCCGTACCAAGTACGCTAACGATTCTCCTAGTAGGCCTACAGTTTATGAGTGGCATAAATGTTTTGTAGAAACAGGGTGTTCGGTAAGACTTTGTCAACAGTCTTACAAAATCGACCCGACGTGCATCTCACGAGCTGCAAGTCCCACATACGACTGTTTGGCGAGTGTTGAAAAAACATTTGCATTTAAAACCGTACAAATTTACGATTTTACAAGCAATAAAAGACACTGATAAGATTGCCCGTAAAAACTTCTGTGTTAAATCGAGTGGATGAGGATGAACATTTCTTGGACAACATAATCTTTTCTAACGAGTCGACTTTTCACTTAAGTGGCAAGGTTAACATACACAACTGTAGGATTTGGGGGTTACTCCTGCAATGCTACAGCGAGTTTCGGAGGAAATTCACTACCGATGGGATGTGTGCAGAATCACCAACGGAAGCCACATAGAGCATCTTTAGTTTAAGGTAAAAAAACTTGATGTGTTTCCCTACAAATTGACACTACAATCACGTCTCTAGGTTCTCTGAATAAATTAATATGATTTTTCAAAGTTGTAAAGTACTTCTTGAAACACCCTGCATTGCTGTCTTTAAATGGTCCAAAATTATATCGTTACAAATTACATTAAGCAAATGTATTTGCCTTTTTGCTAAGGGTTGCAGTTTTATAATAACAAGATGCAGACAAAAACTTTGCTAGTATTTAGAAGATTTATAACAATTTTGAATGGGCTTATATTGTGCCTACTAAGGGAGTAATGAGTTAATTAATAATTGTTTTGCAACATTATTATTGTCCACCGTTGTAGTAAAGGTGATTGTTTTATACAAAAGTTATCAATCACAGAATGATATTTTTTATTTGCATATATGCTATTCTACGATCAATATCGATTTTAATTTTATTAAAACTACCCTTTGCAAATATAAGAAAATTTAAAGGAATAACATTTTACCTTAATGGACAATTATTAATTTGAATATTAGTATCAACAACAATACTATTAATCTGAATTGGAGCATGTCCAGTTGAAAACCCTCACATTTGGACAGAAATAAATCTTACATACATATATATTTCTCTTACTTTATCATTGAACCAATAAGAAAAAAATATGAGATAAATTTTATTAATTAGTTAATTACCTTATAAAGTACATGGCTTGAAAGGTCATATAAGGTTTAGAACAATTTTGAATGGATTTGGAGTGCCTACTAAGGGAGTTCAGAATGTTTTGTTTTTAAATCCTTTTTTTACATCCCTTGGTCTAAAGGTAGGATTTATCAAAAAAACGTAGACAAGAGATTTTGGTAATATTTAGAAATTTAACAATTAATTTTTAACTGGCCCGATTTTGTTTATTAAGAGAGTAATGAACTGTTGTTTTGTTAGCTATTTTTATAGTAAGGGTTAGTTGTATTAAACAATTTCAATATAAAAGTTATAAATAAATTGACCATAACGTTGAATGGATTTGATACTGTGCTATTAAAAGAGTGTTGTTTTCTTATTTTTGTTCTTCAACACCTATTTTTCTATACCTTATCTATTTTTAATTTTGTTCAAAATTACAGCGGTTATTGAGTCCATAAAAAATGATATTTATATAAAGTTGTTTATATATATTTATAACTTTGAGTTTACTATAGTTTTGGGTCTAAGGACCATGAAATGAAAACATGAAAGTTTCTGGAAATCGCACTATGGTAACGACTGCAATAGGTATAACTTCTTTGAACCCTACCTAATGCCTGATTTACACGGTGCCTAGTACTTGTCACTTGCACTTAGTAAATTGAACCGGTTCCTATTCACTCGTACTCCCCGTTTTACTAATGGTAAGCACTAATCACTACTGTTCACACGTGTGGTATTAGTGCGAACGACAAGTACTACGCATCGTGTAAACCGGTCATAATACCAAGTTTAAAAAATTATTAGCATAGTCATAAAATTTAATGTTTTATTAACGATAAATTCCAGATTGTAATATAATTGTGTTCAAAATTATAAATTTTAAAAATTTTAAGTAAAAGAAATATGTAATACAAAAACACAATAGGTTAGTGTGTTCACATGATTGCTAATTTTTCTTTGTTACCTTTGATGATTAAATATAGGTACCAATGTAATAGGAATATTTATTTAGATGTCATATTTTTTAAGTAAGACCAGTTTTAAAGTTAAACAGAACAACTTGAAAAACTAAGTTAACAAAAAAATGTATTCATTAATTATTTTTTCATTTATTCACTATTGAAGCAATACATTTTTCATTTTACATTTTTCACTAGTTTCTTCAAACCACTTTGTAATTGTAAAATCACTATAAAATGTGTGCTTTAAAGTTTGTATAGGAACATATCTTTGCGTGACGATTTCACTTTTTAAATACATGTCATACTATAGGGCCTAGTAATAAATAGCCTACTTCTTGTCATTAATTTGGTCTTTTATGATATTAACATTCTAAACTATCATAAAAAGAAATGTCAAGTGAGGGGGTTGGCTGGCTCTATTTGTATTTTGTACACAAGTTACGATCCAAGGGAATCAATTTATTAACATGCTTGTAAATTAAGCAACTGAAAGGAAAGTAGTGATTGAAGGAAATGCTTACTAAGAAAGAAATAGATAAACTAATACAAATTTTATAACGTGGTGAAATCATGTATACTGTATTACAGAATAAGAAGACCTACTAACAATATACTTTCCATATAGCACATGAACTTTTTTAAACTATAAGTTTCTTAAAAAAAGCCCAAAGAAATTAACTTTTTCTCTTATTTTATTCTCTTCAGTTTGTTCTAAGTAAAATAACGGGCAAACCTTCAAAACAACTTGCCAAACTAATAATCTGAAAATTGTGTACAAATTTGTTTATAGTTAAGGAAACAAATCGAAAGAAAATAAGTAATTTTTGTTTTGTTTCTAGTAATAAAAAAAACCATGATAAGCCAGACTGAGGTAAAGTTACTGGAGTTATAAGTATAACTGAAATATATTTTTTTTATTATGTAGTACAGTAGACTCTCAAAAATCCGGACTAATGGGGCGGATGGCTGATCCGGATTCCAAAAAATCCGGATTTCCCGGAGTCGGCGGCCAATGAGAGTGGTGTAAAGCCGCAGATACTATCGCCTTATCATCAACTTATGGTACTGTAATGTACATAATACACTACTGGACTGCAATTAAGAAAACAAGAAATGAAACATTAAGGTTGTGAACAGTATTGAAATGTTTTAATAAAAAAGAATCTACATCACTGTTCCGAACACTTTAAATAAACATAAAAAACACAGTACAACAAGTTAAAACATAAACATAAAAAACATATAAACATATAAACATAACATATAAACATAAAAAACAACAAGTTGGAAATGTATTTATAAAACATAAGGAATGAAAATTTGATCCCAGAGATGCATTGCAGTAAACTAAAAAAAGAACGTACAACTAACGTAACCTAATACATCCGTAACTTCCAATGCCTAGTAAATGATAAACAGCGTCAATTTTGTTGAAACATAGAGCGCCCGAAGGTACAAAATACATGTCATTTATGCTATGCGGAGGAATCGCATGGGTTTTACCGATTTTTTATTTAAAAAATCATATTCCCGATTAGCGGGCCGGATTTATGAGAGTATACTCTATTACCAAGAACCTTACTAATTCCTTGACCTGATGTCTACTTTATGCTTGAAATATTTATAGTTATTCTCTTTCCTCTTATTGTTTATTTTGTTGTTTATATCTCCGTTTTTAAATTTACTTTATAATATATACGATACTAATTAATATTTATAATTTGTCATGTACTTAAAATTTGAATTGTTTTTTCCAGTGGTGTTGACATTGTAGCTTTACTAGAAACTCTAAATATAAGTGACAGGTTTATAGAGCCGTTACGTAATGGTCATTCGACTACAGGATACTTGGCTCTAGCATATGCTTTATATAAGTTGAGTACTCCACTCAGATATACAGTCACTATAGGTAAGTTTAATAAAGTATATTATTGACAAGATGTTTTGCTTGCCCAACTGAAAATTTGGACTTTAAAATTACCGATGTCCTGATTTCAAATTTGTATTACAAAAATTTATAAATTTCTTATAATACAGGATGTTTCAAAAAGTACTTTACAACTTTGAAAAATCATATTAACTTATTCAGAGAACCTAGAGACGTGATTGTAGTGCCAATTTGTAGGGAAACACATACAATGTTTTTACCTTAAACTAAAGATGCTCTATGTGGCTTCCGTTGGTGATCCTGCACACATCCCATCGGTTGTCAATTTCCTCCCAAACTCGCTGTAGCATTGCAGGAGTAACTTGCTCAGCGGCGGCATACATTCTCGCTCTAAGCTCAGGTAGAGAAGCCGGCAAAGGAGGTACATAGACGATATCCTTGATGAATCCCCATAAGAAAAAATCTAGCGGTGTCAGGTCTGGGGAACGTGGGGGCCATGCAATTGGTGCATCACGGCCAATCCATTGACCTGAAAAGCGGTCATTTCCACACAGAAGTTCTTACGGGCAATCTTATCAGTGTCTTTTATTGCTTGTAAAATCATAAATTTGTACGGTTTTAAATGCAAACGTTTTTTCAACACTCGCCAAACAGTTGTATGTGGGACTGCAGTTCACAAGATGCAGTTCAGTCGATTGCGTAGAGCTGTTGACAAAACTTTGTCTCAATTGCTCAACGACTTCATCAGATGTGCTTGGACGACCTAGGGATTTCTTATATCTTACCAAACACCCTGTTTCTACAAAACATTTATTCCACTCATAAACTGTAGGCCTACTAGGAGGATCTTTAGCAAACTTGGTACGGAAATTACGTTGAACTGTTGTCTCCGACTTGGACTCTTCGAACCGAAACACATAGCAAGCTTGCTCAAGTCCAGTGAAGGCAGCCATCTTTGACGCAACTGCCGCCCATGGCGAGCGATTCGGCACTAGCTAACTACGCGAGTCAAAACTTTTTCCCTACAAATTGACACTACAATCACCTCTGTAGGTTCTCTGAGTAAATTAATATGATTTTTCAAAGTTGAAAAGTACTTTTTGAAACACCTAGTATTTGCGCAGTGAAAAATATATACTTTTTGTGGATGAGCGTTAAATTATGTATTCAAAACACCTCAAACTAAATCAGAAGTAGCTCGTGAATTTGAAGGAAGCCCAATTATTACGGCAGTAGGTGGTTTTTTTTGTTTGTTCTAGAATACAAAGCTTTTCAGTTGAGAGTCTATGAAACAGCGGTTTTATCATGTAATCTAGATGCAGTACATGATAACATCCCTTGTTTGTAATCATTCAATTAACTTTATTTTATTTACGTTGCTAAATGAACTAAATTTAAAAAAAAAATTTAATGGTTAAAATGCTATCCATGCTTTAAGGGTTAAGTAAGATTCAAAAGAAAACATGAATAAATAAATTTAGCCTATATTAAATTGTTCACAATTTTTGAATAATGAGAAGGCTGATTATATGTTAAGGCTGATTGATAATGTTTGTACCAATCTTACAAAAGAATATTTAAGGGAACGGAAGCAATACTGGGCCACATAGATTGGTACTGTTCAAAACTTACCTTAGAATTTAAATATCACCAAAAGTAGGAATATTTCAGCTTATCTCTTACAATGCACAGGATACCTAGAGGTTAGCTCAATAAACTATAGAAATAGATATAGTTTTTGGTTTTATTAACCAAAATAAAAGTTTACATGCCCTTAATACAAAAGAAATTATTAATATCCCCTTAATACAAGAAAAGTTTGAGATTTAAAAAAAGGAAAACATATATATTTTATTAAATTGAATTTAAAAGCCCTCCCCAAAAATAAAAATCAAAAACCCTCCCTTTTAATAATAATTACAGAATTTATACAGAAAAAGATTAACAAGTTACAAAGTTTTAACATGAAATACCATGGATTTGTTTAAGAATAAATATATATATATGTCGTTGGCCAACTCTAAAAGGTAATTATAAATAATTGAATAAATAGACAAAATTAATTATGAGACGTCTCTCTATATATAAAAAAAAGGTGTGAAATTTCTAATATGCAGCCCTTAGGGCTAAGGTCCGAAATGTGCTAGCTTGCTCCTCCCAAATTATTTAATACTAACATATCCTAAGTAGTACACATATGCAAAAATTACTTTCAAAATACAGCCTATTTAACACTTAACATAAAAGAAAAGAACAAATGCAGATAGTAATCATTTTAAATTAACTTCTGTCTCTAATTAAAACTCAGTAGAAATATTTTGATTATGTATTCAATTTTCAGTTGCAAGGTAGGCCTTTTCTAATTGTAGTAGTTGCATGTTATCTCATTGCATTAAACATCCCCTGCAGTTGGACCAGTTTAACTGTATAACACAGATAACAATTTCCTTTTTAGAAAACTTGCAGTTATTTAAATAAGCATAAAATGATAGTTCTTTGAGTTGGCTGTTTTATTGAATTTTGTAGCACAAATAGCAAATTGCTACATAGATTGTGATTGTTAATATAACATGCGTAATGTTGCATAACACTGTCTGTACATGTTAGGTAAGCCACATGGTAACATAAAAGCAATGTTAACGTTTAGTTACATATCAGCAATATATTTTGCTTATAGCTTATTAAAAGTTTTCAATATCTGTTACACTGCAGAAATACTACACAGTTATAGTTAATTAATGCATAACACTTTAGGCTTGTTTGTGGAAAAATGTTTAGGCTTTGACAATAACCAAAATGATATCGGCTTTATAGTTTTGTAGGCTGTAAGATTTACATTTAAAATTTAGGCTGTAAGAATTACATTTAAAGTTTAGGCTGTTGTAAAAAGAAATACATAGGTTTCTCTAATAAATTGAACAAAATAAGTTAGGAAGTTGTACATGAATCAAAAGTGGAAATAACCTAATTAAGTTTTACAAGTAATATTTTATAATTATTAAGGTAAAGCTAAAAACATTCCTACCTGGCATTCGGAAAACAAAGGTTTAGAAGTAATTCATGTTGTTCAGCGACACACGTTAATCGCGATCAAATTATTTAAAGTTTTGTAACATCACTACCACTTGGCAGCGTCTAAAAGTTTTAGTTCGTAACGGTCTAATGGCCGACGCTTTACACAAACTCATGACAAAGCGAAATTTACTTGACGAGATAAAGAGACAGCTGATCGGTTGTCGGTTACAACGAACTCTGTTAAGTTGTGTACGATAAGAGGTAATACCGTACAGAGTCGACATCTGGCGGAGAAAAGGATAACTATTTGGGGACTGGGTGAAGGTTAAATGATAGAAAGGTTGTAAATGTCGATAGACGTTACATCTTTAAGGCTGACTTGTAAATATTTTTTTCCAAAGGGTTTCAAAATAATAAAAACAACTATAAAGTTCAAATTTCTAAAGAAGTAAAATTATAATATTATTCGACCACACAGCTGAACAGGTGATGTGAATTTGGCTAATTTCCAAAATTAAATTTATATGTTTTATGGCCTCAACCAACTATTGGGCAATTTTTCTAATCACGAAGGGGCTGAATAGCTGTCTGTCTGTGTATACAAAGTATATTAGTATAATTTGTTTGCACTTAAGCCTCCAGCTTCGATTTACCCGCTCCTTCGTTCCACTCGCAGCGAAAAAACTCGCTTTGTGAGTTTGCGCCCTCGGGTTATGGTCTGCTACGCTTCACTCGCAGCATACAAACTCGGCCGTCTGCCTCGGACCAGAAGATGCCCCACAGTAAAATCAATTACGTGGATTTGAACTGGGTACTTTTACGGTATTTTACGTTTCGATCATTTTTGGGGGAACCAAGCTAGCTATAAGGTCATGTAAAAAATTAAAAATGTGCAGAATAATATCCTACATTTTTTTTAGATAAAACCCTAAAAAAGTTTCATTCTCGTACGAAAAGTCTCTAATGCACCCCAAAACGTGTTCTGGGGACCATGATCGGTGCACATTAACTACTCCCGACCTTTGGTCTTACCCTAAGGGTCATTGCAATAGCTCATCTTACCTGTGGAAATCCGCTAAAAATATTGCAGTACCTTATATTGTTCTGTCAGTGACCTGTTTTTACTTTCTCAATATACTATAGTATATAGCAATTATAGTGATCGCAAAAAAATCGATGTTGAGATGTTTGTGGAAATATCCTTTTTGGGTCCCCCTGAGTCCAAAAAAGTGGTTTTTACAAAATGTCTGTCTGTATGTTTACAAAGCTAGAGAAAAAACTATTTGATCGATTTCGAACAAATTTGCACCAAACATGTCAATTAGGCCTGTATAGATGTATGAAAAAAGGTTTTGAAAATTTTTGAAAAACAACCCTTTTTTGGCCAAAACACCCCTAAAAAAACAGTTATTATTTTTTTATAAAAAAACGCTCTAACGATTTTGATAAAATTTGCCTTATTTGTAGCCCTTAATGTACCCTACCATACGCAAAAAACCGCATCTTTCGAAAAATTCTCGTTTAGCTAATAATAATAATAATAATATCTGATTTTTGGGAGTTTTTGGCCAAAAAGGGGTTGCTTCTCAAAATTAGTCAAAACCTTTTTTCGTGCATCTATTTAGGTCTAATTGACATGTCTGGTACAAATTTGTCCGAAATCGATTGAATAGTTTCCTCTTTAGCTAATAATAATAATTTGTATTACTTACTCTCCTAGTTTAATGTACTATCCCCTCTCCTACTTTAATAGAATTATGAAATCACAGTTGGGGTTACATACGGGAGTTGGCGTGCGAAGCACGCAATGCATTTTGCATTGAAAATACTCCCAATATGATGGTTGGCGTGCAATGCAGTGTGCGTCGACCGCTTTTCATAGTGTTCCACTGAGACACTGAGACACTTCAAGCTCACATGTGCGTCCTTAGCAGTGAATCTGTTTAATAATTTAAATATGTTTGTGAGAAAGTATGTGCCAGTCTCTGGTACCGTTCATGCTTTATTTATTGACTCGTTTCGTGATGTCTATCCCTCATCAGAATATCTCGTGAATGGAGATCGTCAAAACATTAAATAAAAATAACAACACATGTAAAACACAGTTATACACTTTATGTTGGGGGGGGGGGGGGGGACTTAATCCTACAACTGTCAGACTACTCAATTTGTGTGGTCGCGGGGGCGTGGCACTTGAAATATATGAACTTTGACAACTCTACTTGTAATGAGTATTTCACCCACTAAAAATCATCCAATCGCAATAAATCAAAAATCGTTGGAAAGGAAATGATTTAAAATTTAATTTTTGTATTTAAAAGTTTTTTCTAAAAAGTATATTTATATACGTAATCATCGTTGCAGTTTATTAGTTTTCTACAAATCAATCGGCGCCCGTATATTCATCGGATTTCATCCTAAAACGTAACGAAATAACTCAACTTTTGTCCCTCTCTACAGCCCGCCCAGTACTTTTTCTGAGTTAAACCTATAAATCGTTGGATTCGTCACAATTTCCCCTATCTAATACTGCCATCCAATCAAAAATCAGGCAAATAGTTCTAAAGTAATTGGACGTTTTGTAGACCCTTGCAATTGGTCAGTTTTCCAACCAATAAACAGCCTTACTTATTACACGTGATTTCTGTGTCATCGATGTCTATTTTTAGACATATTTTGATATGGCTGTAGAGAGAAAGCTTCAAGCTAACATTTCGTGTAAACCAAATATGTTTTGTTTGAACGGTTTGTTGTGTAGAACCGTGGGAAAGACAGTGCTATGACTTTCTTATCTGAAGGTTCAAATTCAAACGTAACGGACTTTTATAACATGCGGAAGATAGCCAATGTTGCGCGTCTCGTTGTATTGCATGCATGAATGGGAGGTTTCTATATTTGATCTCACTTTTGTTATTCAAATAATTCTAAGTCAAACACTTTTATGAAAAGATAATTTACAAGTAGTGTACAGTTCAATTCTTTGATTTATTCTCTACACTTTGTTATAATAATATTTCATTTTTGGGCAAAGCATATATTCCTAAATTACGTTTCAAACTTGGCATAGTTTTGATAGCAGTCTTGTAGTAGGAACATAAAAACTGGTGTTTTCAAAATAAAAAATTTGAAATTGATAAATGTTTTTATACAGTTTTATTTAGAACTAAATTACAAAACTTTTTACACTTACAAAAAACAATTACAAAAAATATTTACTACTTCTTATTTAGGCCTAAAGTTGAACTTTATCCTTTTGTTACTGAACATTTTTGTTTCTTAAGCTAATAACTTTGTAAATTTTACATCATTCATTTTTTACTGACCTATATGAATTCTTTGGACCTTTCTCTGCAAAAAAAGCTGTGGAACACTTTTGTATTGGGATAAAATTACTATATTTGGCTAATTTTTGAAAATATGCTTCCACACGCATCGAAATGGCTTGGCGATGCAAAACATTAACATGGACAGTTGTAGGGTTAATGATATGTCAGAGGAAAAATTTACTAGGAAAAACCTTTCATCAGAAGTGTTTGTTAATTAACATTTTGCTGTACATTTTGTAATATTTTGCGCCTTATTTTTTCAGGCGGTACAACAATTTCCATAAATTATCTTAAACATTGGGGCTACATAAAACCGATGCCGAGCAAGGAACAACTCAAGGTTCTTTATAAAGAAAGAAAAGAGACATTTCAAGAGAAAAAACAAGAAATGAGAGACTCATTTCAAGAGAAAAAACAAGAAATGAGAGACTCATTTCAAGAAAAAAAGCAAGAACTTAAAGATAATGTTATGCAGAAATTTAAGGATATTGATAGAACGAAGAAGAAGTCATAGTGCTTTAAGAAAAGACTATCGAATGAAACGGATTGAGAGAAATTCTGTTATAACATTTCATAACGCAGTAGTTAATCAATTGTTGTCATGTACATCTAGTAATAATCACTAGTTTTCATTTCCAACTAAGTCATCGATTTTTCATCAATCAAAATATAGATATAAATTTTATTTGTATAAATATATTTATTGTATATTATATGATACCGGTATTTTAAATATAGAAATCACTTTTTTGTTAATATTTAAAAAAAATTTATTTAAAAAACTGTATATAGCTTAAATGTTAAGTTTGTATGCTATTATGTAATAAACTGTACAAATAAAGTTCTTTAACTTTGAGTCAACATTTTTTTGTCTTTGATTAGCTTTATGCGGTGTGATCAACTCAAAATGGCCACCATTGGCCTCTCGGGAACCTTCCCTGGATTTATACGTATACATTAAAATTAAGGTGTTACCGTATTTTTAATCTTCACTATTTTTCCGCCATCCTTAATTTTTTACATACCAACGCCATATTTTTGTTGGATTTTTTGGTAGAACATATTATGTTATGACTCTTTTGTTCTTTGGTATTTTTCTCGTAACAGCCGTTACGGAGCTACCAGCTTTCATGTGTGAAAACGGTATCAATTATTGTGTAATGGAAATTAACGTAATGTATTGCGTAACAGCTGTAATGCAATGTAATTATCAATCAGCTGTTGTTCTGCATTGTTGGAAAACTGCTTTTATTTAACACTGCATGAGTAACATTCCGTCATAATTCAGTAGTGATTTAAAGTGTTTTAGCAAAATATTTTATGATATTGTCATAACTGGGTGTATTGTTTGAAGGGTTTTATTTAAGGCTTTCGGAAACTTTTTTCTTTTCAGAATACTATGTTTAGAATGTTTTGCTGGGCCTTTTTGAAAGTAAATGACCACCCCTCCTCCAACCAACATTTACAAACTACCATCCCTTCTTACTACCACTACCTACACAAAACAAATATCACTACAAAACAGATTTGTTTACAGTTTGTCTCGGCAGTAGTAAAAAAAAAAAAAACAATCATCAATTATTGTATTGTTGCTATCCAACGAAGTCATTAATCACTTCATCAAAACTAATTTTGACTGAAGTATCAGCTTCTATGGATAGTGTTGCCAAAGATGTTAACCTTTCTTGGCTCGTGGATGATCGCTGTCTTATTCGCATCCCTAAGCCAGGGTGCTTCAACAATAAGAACCATTCAAATATTGCATGGTCACAATAAGCACTTCAATAACTGAAAACTTTTTAGTCCAAAATCTCAACCTAAAAATATTATAGCATTATAAGGCTTCACGGCGCGGGGCCTGGTGTGCCCGCTTCACCCTAAGGACGGTTTTGATTTCAGCCCTCTATTTCTAAAAGAGCTAAAATTTTGAAAAAATGATTGAGGTTGGAGGTACTTATAGTAGGTCATTCAAACTTTTATGAATCTATTGTTCATTTATGCAATGTAAAGCAATTCTGTGTTTAGTGCCTTCACCTACATTCTACCACCACTCTGTAATTTATTCCAGCTATGGTAATTGGGTATAATTTGGTGTACTGAGTAAAAGTGTTGATTTTTTGATAATTTTTAGTTTTGAAAGTAAACTTAAAAGTTTAAGACCAACGTAAACGACACTTTAAAAAAAAAAAAAAAAAACTTTCTTCAAGATAATATAAGAATAAGCTAACAGTTTGGAAATTCCTGTAATGTTTTTTGAAAAATGTAAAAGAAAACTGAGATTGGGAATCGCTAAGCCACTGAGAAACACTGTACTAACACATAAAGATATTTGTTTTTAATCACTGTTACCATACGTTTTCAGTGAATTAATAAAACTGTAGTAATGCATAATTTTACTATGCATTTTTTCGGTACCAAGTCACAATCGTACTCTATAATAGATATGTGGATGACACGTTCGTTGTTTTTAATGGTTCTAATAGACAGGCTGCTTTTTTATTAAATTACATGAACAGCATCAATACAAAAATTCAATTTACACTGGAGGTGGAAAATAATGAACAACTTAATTTCCTAGATTTAACTATCATAAAAGGCAATGGCAAACTTGATTATAAAATATACCTTAAGCCTACCACAACTGGCGTCACCATCCATGCTCATTCACACCATCCATATTCACAAAAAATGGCGGCCTTTAATTGTTTTATACACAGACTTAACACCGTCCCTTTGAATAAGAACAATTACCATAATGAAGTGAACATCATCAAACACATAGCTGTAAGCAATGGATATAAGCTCTGTTTAATAGATAAAATGATCAGAAGCTATAATAAGAAACGCAACAGAAAAAACTTAGAAACAGACAGAATTAAGAATAACAAATTTATCTCATTAGAGTATACCAACCTACATGCAATTTAAAAAAAAAATTCAATATCACTCTCGCCTTTCACACAAGTAATAGTACAGTATTTCATCATTTCTTAAACGCAGAAATAAGATTCCTTTGGAAAATAAATCTGGTGTTTATAAAATATTTGCGACAAGTATTATATAGGTCAAACAGGGAGAACGTTCCTTTGCCGATACAAAGAACACCTTCCCAATAACAAAAGCAATATTTCCAATTCTAATTATGCTAGCCACTTGTTTGAAAACAATCACGGACCAGGGGATTTCCAATCCAGTGTGGAGACATTACACTTATGCGCAAAAGGAGTTTGAGATTTAAAGAGCGTTTAAAAGAAAACCCTATGACATTTTAAATGATCAGCTGTCTTTCCAGTCACATCATTTATATGACACAGCTCTCAAACATTTATCTAAGATCAATAGCTATTAGCATTAGTAGGACGCACTACTCGTACTGTCAGTGCTTTTCACCGGATTTATTAGAGTGCACACCAGTGCCGGACAAGACTGTTTAGTGTTTTTGTGTTCGTCTAAGTGTTTGTGTTTTAACTATTTTAGTGTGTTCCTCGAGTGAATGGAGAAAAAAAATAGCAAGAGGTATCTGATGATGATGTTGTAAATACTTCGAAACATGTCGTAACGAATAAGAACAAAAAACAATTTGAAGTCACTTATAAGGTAATTCATTGTATTATTTAATTTTATTAGTTAACCCTCTCTCTGATGCAGTTGATAAAAATGATACATGGCGAAATTTTGATGCCACTTCTAGCTGCGTCACCGGCTCAGCCCCACTCCCCTAGTACATTCCTATCTCTATACCCACTCCATGTCAGTTGAGTTTAGAACTTTGTGCAAGGCGTTAGTCAGTGTCCGTAGGCTCTTTGTATCAAACTGATACAGTGCGCTCGATTGTGTTGTTCAAGTTATTAGCCTCACATTTTGTCCTTGTTTGTACAGTAAAACCCTGCTAACTCAACAGTCTGTGTAACTAGACAGGGTCATTGACTAGTTGCATGCAGTCTCGGCTGAGGATCCTTTGGTCACACCATATTGTTCCAAGCGGCCAGTGCCCTACTTAGTTTACACAGCTGAGGCATCCCTGTCATATTATTACCCCCTCACTACTATTTTGAAATCTCTTTTCCTGGTGTCCTTGGGCCAGTGTAGTATTTTCACTGACAGTGGCCGGTTGAGTATTGAAGTTGTTTAGTTATATTTTTTGAGTACAAAAATGTTTACACTCCGAGATAGGGGAAACTAGTGTTGGTTTCGATGGAGATGAAGTTTGGTGCTTTGAAAAGGCTAGAAAGAAGTGAAAACGTGAATAACATAAACTTTTATTTAAACGTACGGCAATCTACAGTGCTCGGATGGAGAAACAAGAAACCAGGGATTGAATCGTGGTGTTTGAAAAAGATGTGTAGCTAATCTCTTAAGGAGAGAAAACAATGAAATGTGAAATAAATAGGATAGAATAACTAAACAAATGCTCCGTTGTACGATACTGTAGATTTTTTTTAAATCAGTGAGCCTACTGGACTTTATTGTTGTGCAATTCACAGTTGTGCATTTCATAGTTAAGCTATATAATATGTGCTTGTAAGTAAATATGTAGGATAGAATACTGTTATGGAAAACATTTAAATTTACAGTTTTTGTGTGAAATAAGTGTGTGTGTATTGAAACCCATACATTAATCCTTGAATTCTGCTTAACTCAACCACCCCGAAACTCGACACCCTCATGGTTCACATTGTGTCGAGTTAGCGGGGTTCTATTGTATATTGTTCAGTTCTGTATGTTATTTTTAATGTATGTTTTGTCCGACTAACATGGCAAGCTCCAGAGGATATTTTGACTTTAAAAACTCCAGTGATTTTAACACAATGTGTGAATTACGGGATTGGCGTGCAATGGAAGTATTTTCAATACACAGTGCATTACGTCCTTCACACGCCAACCCCCGTGTTGGGAGTATTTTTAATAGGAAGTGCATTGCATGCTTCGCAAGCCAACCCCCAGATTGAGCGTATTTACAATACATAGTGCATTGCGTATTGTAAAATATTAGGAGTATTTTCAGTACAAAATCATGCCAACCCCCGGATTGAGGGTATTTTCAATGCACAGAGCATTGCGTGCTTCGCACGCCAATTTTAAGCATATGTGCTATAAACGCACATGTGCGTCCACTTTAAATTAATATTAGTGATTATTACGTATAAAGGTTAAAAAATAAAGTAATTTCTACTCATTATAGCTAGAAATAAAAGGTCAGCTCCTAGCATAGGAAATACGAAATTTGCGTAGCAGGGAACGTGTTAAACACCAATTTCCATGCTTATTTTTAAAATTTTTATGTAGTTACCCATATAAAATATTATAGGATGTAAGGATGATGAATGATTTTGTTTTGTTAGAGTAAAGTATTTTTGTTGAACCTTCATAGTTTTCTTATTTAATAGATCAGATCAAGCTCACAACTCACAAGAGAGTAAGGCTGTAACCTACTGCATCCTTGTGTATTGTACGTTGTAGTTTAATCAAGCAAATCTAAATATCAGTATGCATGCAATGCACAATAATGTAAAATATGTTGTTGGATCCTCTATTGTGTTGTCTATTTTATAATTTAACTTCCACTTTTTAAACCTAGTATTAATTTTTACTGCTAAATTTTGGGGGGCGGGGTTTTGACCCCTATCCCTCCCTGGTTACAGCCTTGAATATAAACAATTATTTACAATATTGAGTAAAAATATTTACTATAATTAAGACTGATACATTGTAGATGAAATTCTAAAAGTATATGATATATAGATTAAACTAAATTACAAGTGAAAAAAAACAAGATTTGCTGAGGCAATGCTCTACCAACTGAGTCATCCTGATCACACAATATAGGGTCAATGTTACCTCACTTGTAGGGTTTACTGCATTTGTGAACTAATAGACTGAATAACTCGTATGAAACAACATTGAAAACAATCTAAGTTCTATTTGCTGCTTCGTGTATTTATTATTAGTTTTATTTTGTAATAATTTCAACCCAAACTTACTGTAATATAATAGTATACATAATTATTTGCCTACCTATGCTACAATATACTGAAATAATTTTATTTATTCTAATGTTTTGAAAATATCTTTATTTTTTTCAATAAAGCCTAATTTTGTATTATTTAACAAATATTAGTTAACATTTTTTCTCACAATTAGGTCACTGAAACACATTATCATCTTGTCCTTCAGCGAATAAAATTGATCTTTTAACCATACCATTTGGAATATTTTAGTAACTTAAATGACCCGCCATTGAGTCTAATTAATATAATACAATTTGTCAGTTTCTCTGTTAAGTCTTGTCTTGTTTTCAAATATTAATAACTAAAAAAAATGTTTTTTTTATGGAAAAGTTATAATAAACCAAACATTTTTTTATTACAGTATAACGATTTTGAAAATTGTATAAATAGACATATTAGTAATTTTAAAAAAATGTCATCCTCCATAGTTGTATTAGAACAAAAAATAAATATTCTATTGTTGTATTTTAAAATATGGTATTGAGGATGAAGACACTTTATTCATTTTCTGATCATTCCTATAATATATGGAGTACATTTTTAGTTGTCCTGTGAATAGCCAACCTTAAGCCTTAAGAACTTTAAAATAATAACTCTAACATTCAATAACTCAAATTAAGTTATATACAGAATTCAAAATATAAGGTTTTGCGGTATGGTGATGCACTGTAAAACTTGAAAAAATACAAAAAGTAAATAAAATCATATACATTTGAAATTCCCTTTTGTTATTATTATCAAGAGTTTATATATTTAGGAACTATCAAAACTCAACAATTTTCATTATGTAGTGTTATTTGTAGATCACAGTGTGTTGATTGTCACACAAGAAAGTAAATATTGGAAATCAAAGTTCACTTAAGTTTTAATGAAAGTACAGCACAATGTCCCCTGCACAGTTAGGCCTAAAGTCAACTCAGTCAAAGTGTTAGTACCCTTCAGCTTGTGTTAAAATGTTCAGAGCGTTGTTTCTGTGTTTTTTCATTTTAACTTTTATACATAATTCTAAAAGGTAAGTTTTACAAATAACATGCTTATCTCATGAGAACTGTAAGTTAAAACATATTAAAATATTATTGAACCAGGGATAAATGAGGAGGTCATTTTCAAACATGGATTAGTCCACCTGAGAACTTGTTACAGGAGAGCTAAACATCTGTATCTCAAAAATTATTGGGAATTCTGAGCGGATATTTATTTAGACAAACTTAGTACATTCCTATCTGTATTTCTTAAGTTGTTTACACTGTAGAATATATATTTAATCCGTAATTTTGAAATAAAAAGTGGACTTGACCATCTTTGAAACCAAAGAGAGGACTTGACCGTTTTTGAAATGAAGAATATCCTTAAAGAATTTGTCTGTTTTTGAAACTCATACCATGGCAATTTAGTTTCAAAAATGGACAATGTTTTTGTTTTTGTAAATACCTGAATAATGAACATGTACCGTACTTGAATTGAAACATAAAAGTAGGCCATTAAAATGAAGACAATTTTACACTTAGAAACATATTAGCCTTTATTGTTTTAACACAAATAAATTCTTCTATTAGTTGAGAACTTATTGTAGTTAGCCTTTGTTTTACAATAAATTCTCAACTAAAATGGTGACATTAAAACAAATTACTATAAAACTGAAAAATAGTTAAGTTATAACAACTGCTGCTGATAGTTTATATTTTGCACAAAAAATTTAAACCAAAAATGAAATACGGTATTAAAAATTATTTAACTATCCAAATTTGACACCTATTTTCCGACTATGGCGGGACATTCTTTTGGATTAATTTCCATGAAATTTTATTTATGACAATTTATTAACACCATATGTACTTTCAGTACAACACTGGAACAAACCATCGGCCATGACAGTTTGAAGACGTGAATAACAGCTGTTTAGTACCTAATAGAGACATCTGATTGGTTACAAAGGACTTGTCCCTATATGAAAGTAGACAGTATTGGGCTTGGCCAAATTTTGAACTAATAAAGCTTACACTTTATATCTAATTTTAATGGGTTCTGTCCGTTTTTGAAACATATGCTTATGCTAACGGACAAATATAGCAAGGGAATGAATCAAAACCTGTAAATTATTTTTTTTTTAATGGACTGGTCCGTCTTTGATACTAGCCTCCTCAAAGATGGAATTTATTTGGTTGATAAGAATAATTTTATGAATGTGCTTCAGACAATGATTCCAATTGGGACAAAATAACTAAACCTATTTTTTTCTCAAGGTTTCAACACAGAAAATACTTGCTAACAATAGACTAACTCATTTTAATATATTATAAAAAAGGATAATTTTGAAGGAATGAGATATGAAATTATGAAAATGTTATTTCAAATTTTATAAAACTTAAAATAAATCTATAGAAGTCTATAATATTTAGAATTTGAAGAATGAAGTCTGCATACATTGATTGTTATGTACCGGTATGCACTGTCGCAACATTAACATAAAATGAAAGAATTAAAATGTTTATTATTATCAATGCATTTGAAGTCTTGAAACCCTTTAAATACACTGTTCTAGTATAACAGTTGTTAAGTTTCTGAAACAAAGAAGATCAATGAAAACAACCTGATGCTTGATAAGAGGAGTAATCAATTTCAGCAGCTAGTACCTTTAGTCAAAAAGTAATTCTCAAAAGAATTGTTAATTCAAAATATTCAATTGGTTTGCTTAGCCTAATAGTTAATATTAAGTGAACTGTTGGGCTCATTATGCTGTGAAATAGAAGTAAAACAAATTTTATGTTGTATAATACTGAATTTTGTTTACTCTTGTTAAAGTGAAGATGAAGCTATTGTGTCAACAAGCCAGGGATTTTTACAAGGTCTTAAATTAAATTCAGTTATGGGCATTCCATACTTCAGTTTTCGTGGCATTCCATATGCAGCTCCACCTTTAAGGGAACTACGCTTTATGGTAAGCTTAAAAATAAAGTTTTCAACAATAATTAATATGGAAATCATATTACAAATATGTTTATTGTTATATATGATTTGGTTATTTGTTGGAAGTTAACTAATCTTTTTAAAAAGATATTTTTGAACTACATCATGTCCTGTAATCTACAAGTTTTTAGAGTTCGAGACATAAAATAATATTAATAGTTTACATCGACTTAGTTTTTCTCACTGTACACTATACCAGGTGTCTAAAGTCCCACCACCCCTCCCCCCTTTAACTTTTGTGTTTGTTAAAACAAACAAATATCCTTTGGGGAACGATACTAACTTAGTCCAAAGTATCTTTTGAAGCAATCGGAAATTTTGAGTGTCCCCTAAAAATGGGGTATTTTGGGGGCAACTCAAAATTTTTAAACGGGAAGTATGGTCATGTGATACTTCATTTTAAAGGTCTATTTAAGACTAAGAAAATGACATAAAGAAAATAAAAATCGGACCACCCAAAACAAAATGGCGGCCCTAAACGTGTTGAATTAAATCAACATAAAGTTGCTAATATCTCTAAAAGGAAGTTTTCAGAAAAAAATTTAAGAGACAAAAAATGTTTATTTCAAAGTGCTTGAACTAAAATATTGCTTCCAAATCGATTTTGTAAATTTTAAGTCAACTCCTACATCTTAGAAAATTTTGTAAAAAATAAAATTTACGAAATCGATTTTGAAAGAACATTTTAGGTTAAGCACTTTGAAATAAATATATTTTGTCTTTTGAAATTTTTTCTAAAAACTCTTCCTTTTCGAGATATTAGCAACTTTATGTCAATTTATTTCAACACGTTTAGGGCCGCGATTTTATCTTGGGTGGTCCGATTTTTATTTTCTTTATGTCATTTTCCTAGTCTTAAATATACCTTTAAAATGAGGTATCACATGAATCTAACTAAAACATAAATGTGATAAACAAGGCCAAGTAGGCCTACCTGCCCCAAAAGTAGTGAGATCAAAAATATGGCCAATGCTTTTGACTAGTAGAATAGGTCTACAGTGGTCGGGCACACTATGATACATTACCAACACACAGCTTTTATCTTTAGAGCCACACTTGCCCTCACAGTCATGTTACGATCAACATTTGGCCGACTGTTCCATGTTGTCTCAATCTTCTTTAACATTATGACACTGCAAAAAGTTGACCAAGTTTATTGGCCCTACTATTTATTTTATTAAAATGCTTTATTTTGATACTTAAAGTAATAAAAACAATTATATCCACATTTGCATCTATAAATACTAAGTTTTTCAACAGAAAGCAAAGTTTTTTTTAGAAAATTTGTACTTTTTGACAAATTTTTTTTCATGCTTTTATACATAATTTTTGATAAATAACAAAAATAAATATTTGGTAGCACTGACATTTTTTTATGTCTTTGGAATGTAATTGTCTAAAACACGTATTTATATTTATTTTCAGCTACCGTACCAGTTATTTAAAAATTTGAAAGTCTACCACTCCCACCACAAAATTAGTTTTTTCTGTTATATCACAGTAAAAATACACTATGTTTAGATAATATTATTTCCTTCAATATGACACAACACACAAGGTTGTGTCATTTGAAAGTATCCAAAAATCATTAAAAGATATAATTTTGGTTATAGAATATTTTTATTTTTCTAATTTGGTACAGCAATAAATATAAACAATCTAATAATAGTAAACAAATTTACAATTTTTAACCGATTCAATTATAGAAATCATTTTTTAAAGTTTATCCTTGTAAAGATTTTTTATTTTTATATTTGGCAAGTTTGTTTCCTAAAGAGATTTATAAGAAAGATGAAATTCTACAATGTAACATTGAAGGAAGTTTAAAAATTAAAATAAACTTCATCATTCACCCAATGATCTAGTCTAATGAAAGTAATTTAAATTAAAAGTTTCAGTTCTTGTACTTTATCCTTTACAGTACTAAGACATATTATTATGCCAAATTTTAAGTCTTCGTCTCTTTTGCACTAAACAATATTCACTTTTTACCTGCCATTTTGAAATAGAACTGAACACAAATTAAAAGTACGGTAACTAATTTAGAACAATTTTGTTTAAGCACTTTTAAGTACTTGTGCTAACTAAATCGTTAAAGATAAACCAAAACATTAAAGGGAAGTTTATTGTAATGATAACAAATTCTGTAATATAGCCTACATGTCTACCTTTAATAATCAATACAAAAAAAGAGTTTTTGACTTACCACATAAACATCAGTAATGCACAGGCAAGAAATCTAGCAGCGTGAATTAAGTTATGCTGCTAAGAACTAAATTATTTGAAAAAAGCATCTGCTTTAAGTCCATGGCTAGTAGTACTATGGTCCTTAGTGTTTTGTGAATGACAATTATTATTTTTCTGTTATTAATAAAAATGTTATTTTCACATCATTTGTATTACAATGTCTAGGCCCCACAACCTCCATTTAAGTGGAATGGTTTGCTAGATGCTAAATCTGATGGAGCAGCTTGTATTCAACCAAAAATAGAAACTCATTTTGAAGAAATATACAGTGAAGACTGCCTCTTTATAAATGTATACACACCAAGAATTAAGGTATTAATATTATATTTACACATTCACTGCTAAGGATGCACTTGTGAGCTTGACACTGAAAACTATGAGAAGCGGCCGACGTACAGTGCATCGCACGCCAAAACCCGTATTGGGAGTACTTTCAACACACAATGGATTGCGTGCTTCGCATGCCAAAACCCGTATTGGAAGTATTTTCAATACACAGAGCATTGCGTGTTTTGTTAAAGTAAAGTATTTTTGTTGAACCTTTATGGTTTTCTTATTTAATAGATCAGATCAAGCTCACAAGAGAGTAAGGCTGTAACCTACTGCATCCATGTGTATTGTACATTGTAGTTTAATCAAGTAAATCTAAATATCAGTATGCATGCTGATATATTCACAATGATGTAAAATATGTTGCTGGATCCTCTGTTGATGTGTTTTTGACCCCCTAACCCCTCCCCTGGCTACGGCCTTATGTTTGTGTATTTGTTAATCTGATTAAAACAAATTTACATGCTGTAGTAGGATATTATGCCTCACTTTGATTGTATCTCTTTAATTATGTTGTTACAGTTTATTATCTATTATTTATTTTTACTTTCACCATTAATTTTATATTATAATATAAGTATGTTTAATGTAGGGTATCCTCTAGAATCTATACAAAATCTATCTTTTCTAGTTTACAAATCTCTAAAATTCAACCTTAACCCTAGGACAGTAGCGTTATTTTGATGTCGCTTATTGGTAGCGATACGTAAATTTTACGTCCTGCTGATTTGTTGTCATTTAGACTGAAATTTTCATTATTGGCGAAGATTTTATATGAGTCTTATTTTATGTTTTTATAGGTTTTTGTTTATTTTATTAAAAATGTAATACAATACTACAATACTGGTACAGAATACAACTCAATGTTTACAACTCAACAACGAAATCAACATTTAAAATACCTATAAAATATTTCACGAATTGGTAGCGCTACGTAATTTTTACGTGAGAGTAATTTTATAACTAACCGAATAACAGACCTAACACACACAACGTTAATTCACAACGCTTTGCTCGTAGACAGCAAATAGAAGCACTGCTAGAATTGGAGGGGATAAATAAAAATGGCTGACTAGTATGGAACAAATGACTTTATCCTACATGTCACATTTACGTACGCTACCGTTCTAGAGTTAACTTGTCAAACATATTATTATCTTTTCATTTTTTAGAGAAACCATTTACGTTATTTTACGATTTTGTGTTTTTGGATATTTTTCTAAGCAATACTATTCAGGACCCATTTGTTCATGTTTTCTACCAATTTTTAAAGGGTTGAAAGGTTTAACCAAAAAGACAAAAATACCTTTTGGCTTTGCCTACATTCACAAGTGGACTTCAAAGTTCCTATTTAATACTATTTATATCAAAGTTAAGCTAACCATAAAACAAATGTATTCTTTCAATTTATGGGTTGCAGTTATCAAACGTTCAATGGAAAAAACTTTGGTAATATTTAAAAGTTTAAAAAATGTTTGAACATGCTCAATATTCTGTCTACTGAAGTGAAATTTTAATAATGCTACCTAATTTTTGTCACCTTTCGCAGCAAGAGTTGGATGTATCAGAAATTGTTTCAGAGAAAATTTAAGGTAATATTTAGAAGGTTTACAATAACTTTGAACAGATTTGCTACCTAAGTGAGTTAACAAATATTTTGTTCTTCGACCAATATATTTCTTGCGATAAGGGTTTAAGTTATCAAAAAAAGTTCCAGACAAAAGATTTTGGTAAAATGTAGAAGATTTACAACCATTTTGAACCGGTTTGTTATTGTTTTTATGTTTTGTGACTCATTTCGGTTACCCTTTGAAATAAGGGTAGTTGATGGTATCAAAAATTGTATCAAACAAAAGATTTAGATAATATGTTGAAGGTTTACAACAATTTTAATCAGATTTGATACTGAGCCTACTAAACAAGTTTTTGTATGCTGCTTGCACTAAAGTGTTATATAAAAAAATTGTTGACACAAATGTTGCTAATATTTAGAAGATTTAAAACCATTTTGAATGTGCTTGATATTTTGTCTGGAAATCCATTTTTATCATCTCTTGCTATAAGGGTTAGTCGTTTCAAAAATTGAATTATAGAAAGGTATTAGGTAATATGTAGATGGTTTACAATAACTACTAATATGTAGATGGTTTACAATAA
>JAGFPH010000337.1:325131-341125 GCA_018207615.1 Philaenus spumarius | reverse complement strand
ACAGGAGGCCTATATTACCTATGTAAAGTTAAGTGACTTGCATCACATGTATCCTTTAGCTTCTAAGCTAAACAGCTCTTCTACGAAGTAGTTTTTTTTCGCCACAGATCTCAGCCCATGATAGACTTACAGTTATATTCCTTGGCCACAAACATTTTAAAGTGTTGAAGAACCAGTTTCTGCACTTAAATCCGTTATTCAAAAAATGTCACTTGTATCCTTTGACTTCTCAGCCCTTCATATGACTCGTAATGTTTTGAATTGTGTAATGTTTTGTGTCTACTGCTACTATAACTATTAAACTACCCTTCATAAAGTTAAACCTATCATGGAAAATATTTTTTTAGCACATTAATATAATATAATACATACAGATTATATACCATTTAAAAAAAGAGATTTTAGTCTACAAAAGAGAAAAAGAAAATTAAAATTGATTTTTTTTACTTCATTTTAGCTAAGTAGATGTAACCACTGATTCCATGTTCCCACGAAGATATTTTAATTGAAAAACTCAGTGCAATATTTATATAAGGCTATAGTACAAATGGACAAATGTATAACATAGATTTTAGATTGCTCATGTTGTAAATATTTCAACCATCATAATTACTTGCATATATTGAGTAGTTTAATTAGTTTTTGTGTGTCTTATTTCGTAGAAAACTGTTTCCAAACAAAAACAAGTAAAATATTCACTCGTTTCAATTTTTATAAAATACAAAGTCTGTTCAAAAAGTATCTGACTTCTTTGAATAAAAAATTTATTTTTTTAGGTATACAAAAACTTACACTAGTTCCCCCCAGACTCCACGCACTTTTCCCACCGGAGTTTCCACTGTTGGAAGCATTTCTGAAAGGCTTCTTTTGGAATCGCGTTCAGTTGGCTTGACACATTCTGTATTATTTCCTCTCTCGACTCGAATCGGTGCCCTTTCAATGGCACTTTCAAATCTAGGAAACAGCCAGAAGTCGCAGGAGGCCATGTCTGGTGAATAGGGAGGGTGCCGAACCAAAGCAACTGTTATTTTGCCAAAAAATTTTGAATAAGATGCGAAGATGTGCTGGAGCGTTGTCTTGATGAAGCTACCAAGTTCCCGCTTACCACAACTCTGGTTGCTTACGCCGCACAGCATGTGATTGTTTGCCCTTGCTGATGTGCGACACCTCGACAGTCGAAGAAAACTGTCAACATTCCCTTAATATTTCTACGCACCTGCCGAGCTTTCTTCGGTTGGGGGGATGTCGAATGCCGCAGACTATATTTTAGTTTCGGGGTCATAACCATACACCCACGATTCATCACCAGTTATTATTGTGTTTAAGAAATTGTTGTCCCTAATTGTGCAGCCTAACATGTCTTCCACATTTTCCAAACAAAGCTCTTTTTGTTCTCTTGTTAACAACTTTGGCAAGAATTTGGCGGCTACAATTCTCATGAGTAAATCTTCAGTTAGGATGGAGTGAGCGCTTCCAACACTTATTCCAACTTCTTCTGCCAACTCTCGATCTTCCAGCACCAAAGCTTTAACTTCGGCAACAACCTTGTTTCTGCTGGTGGAAGTCCTAGCAGATAGTGGTTCACTGTCGACGGATTTGCGACCACTTTTGAAGCGGTTATACCACTCTTTAATTTGTGTGGCAATCATGGCATCCTTTCCAAAAGCTTTTTGAACTTTTCGAATGGTCTGCTTAATTATTGCTGAGTTTGTAACAAAATTGAATGCAGTATCGCTGATCGACTAGTTCCGTCATTTTAGAAAATTAAAAATCTGACGAACGTACTCTAGACTACTCTGTTCAAGACATGTTCAAACATGAATGACGTAACATATCGGCCGGGAAAAAAATATCAGCATATTCCTAACATGTCTGTGCTGAAACACGTCCCTCCACATTCAGTTTTCTGCGTGTAAAAAAATGAAGTCGGATACTTTTTGTATTTCTTTTTATTAAATAGGTATTTTTGTAATATCAATTGATTTAAAATGTTTAAATATTGAAATTATGTTAACAGATCTACTTGTGGCTGATGATGAGCTGCTAAAGTATTTGATTTATTTTTTGCCAAAAGATGTTCTGGAAAAAACTGTTCCAGGAATTAGGAAAGCAATTTTACAGAAATTGGAAAGATATTACTTTAAATATGATACAAAATTAGAAGGCTTTGCAGACGTAAGTAATTTGAGTTGGTTTCTTTTTATAAACGACTAGGGGAAACCCCTGCGTGCTCCGCCCCAAAGCTTAAGATGGTAAATAATGTTAAATGTTCAAATCAAATTATTTTGTATTTTTTGTAACAGCAGTTATAATGAAGGTTAGAAGAACCAGCAAGGCTCAGGTTTACACTTTAATAAAAACCTAACCTAAAAGTTAGAAATACAAATAATTGCTTCAAAGCTTGAAATCAGCTGTTAATGGAAATATTCTAGCAAACAGTTGTTTTATCTGTTATTTTATTCAATTGGTTGCTAAGGTAGTAAATGTAAATACATGTGTTGGTTTATCAGTCTAGGCCTAACCTAAGATTTTTTTCCGATTAAATTTACAAATATTGAAATTATAGCCTATATTACTTAGGGATAGTGTAGCTTTTTATTAGTAAAGCCATTTCTTTAATCGGTTCAGTAGTTTCAAAGATTACCCCCTACGTGTAAACAAACAAATTTGACCTCTTTATAATGTTAGTATAGACAAATTTGACCTCTTTATAATATTAGTATAGACAAATTTTTACCTCTTTATAATATTAGTATAGACAGATTTTACCTCTTTATAATATTAGTATAGACAAATTTTACCTCTATAATATTAGTATAGATCTAGATTGGGTTGTATAAGTTTTGTATTTAATATAAACTGTTCCTATATTTTGAAAGTTTATCAATCCAACATTAGTGGTGTAAATTTATACTGCAGAACTATGATCTGACATAATTATTTTGTTGTAGTTCCTCACAGACAGATATTTCTCATACGACATCATTCGCACAGTTCGTATGTTAGACCAAAACAACATATACCTGTATTATTTTCAATATGTTGGCGACTTTGTGCAAAATGAAGATGTATGCAGAAAGAATCATTTATCAGGTAAATATACCTATAAATATGTATTGTGTAGTTAGATTCTATTTGTACTGACATGTTTTCTGAGGTAATACTCTTTTACAAAAATGGTTAATATTATGTAAAAAGTTACGCAGTGGTATTGGTCGTAATGAAAAAGTTTCGATAGTGGTCGCAATGTTTCTTATTGATACTTTGTGTTTGTTCAAAATGTTTTCATTCTCAATGTAATAAATAGTTTTTATTAATTTTGCAATTTCAGCACATACCTCAGAATGTTTTCTTTGAAATAGTATATTAGAGTTTTTAAAAAGATTATTTTAAAAGAATACAAAAAACATAAAGCAAAACCTTGCAGTTTTAGACTTGTCGCAATGTAACACTTGTTTATAGAATGTTTAGAAATTTTATTGTTTTATTTGCGCTAGTAGGTTTTCTTTTATTGTAATTTTTATAGTAGTTGGTGAAATAAAAATATATTTTGTATTTGATTTTTGACTGTAAAATGAAACACCCTTATACAATAGTTCGATATCTATCAAATGGATACTGCATTAACACGAACGGTACTGGTCGAAATGTATCAAATTTGCAATCTCGTAAATCCGGGACTGGTTGCGCAATGAGTTATACAACTACGGTTATACAAATCGCCAAAACGCACCACGTCCACACCTAAAAACAAATTACTCAACTATAGATACCGGCGCGTAAGCTGGCACTTGAGCAAACCTCTAACTGACTAAAAACATCCGGTATCCGGTACATCTCTGTTCAAGGAAGTGGTAACATTAGAAAATGGTGTGATAAAATGTTTTTTTTCTCCACTTGCATCTTTTCCCCACACCCCCGGCCCATCGCGCCAGAGCGAGGTCAAGTGCCAGGATTCACGCTGATATCTGTAGCAGGTAAGAGAAGTGGAGAGAGAAGCCAGTTAAAGAAGGGTCTCCCATCCCACTCTCTGTGCTACAAAATGGCGTACAAAATTCAAATGCTTGAATCAATTTGATACATTTAGATTGACAGAGGGTTAAAGGAAGTAAAGCCTTATTTTTATTTTTTTAAAGTTAATGTTAGAATTTTGTTTTTAACTTAATTGACCGAGCGAAGCAAGGTCTCCGTTTTAGCTCAACCGTTCAGCATTTCGTTTGTGTGTCTGTCTGTCTGTCTCATGACTACGGCCAAACGCCTTGACCGATTTTGATGATTTTTTGCATGAATGTTCCTTATTCCTAGGCCGAGCGATGTATATATATGGTTTTTTTAAATTTTTCATTTTTAACCCCTTAAATAAAATAAAAATGGTGGCCGACCGTTTCTCTCAGTGTAAGTTTTTTTCCAAATCCAGTTTGTGGCTTAACCGTAAGTCGAATTTAAAAACTAATAACATTAGGCAGGAAGCAAATTAGATTTTCAACAAAATTATATCTTAGATTTTTTTCCGTATCTCTAACGGCAAGCTCACAAAATGGCCGTAAACTTCAAATTTGTTCAAAATCGTCCAAGTTTTTTTATTTTAACCATGTTTTTATATTTTATTCTAAAAAAATTCAAAAGTGTTCCATAGCTTTTTTGTAGATAAAGGTTCAAAGAATTCATATATGCCAGTAAAGAAATGATTGAATTAAAATTAACAAAGTTATTGGCTCAAGAAACAAGCATGTTCAGTAATGAAAGGAAAAAGTTCAACTTTAGGCCTACATAAAAAGTAGTAAATTTTTTTTGTAACTTTTCATAAATATAAAAAAGTTTCGTAATTTAGTTCTAAATAGAACTGTATAAAAATATTTATCAATTTCAAATTTATTATTTTGAAAACACCAGATTTATGTTCCTACTACAAGACTGCTAACAAAACTAGGCCTACTTTGAAAGTAATTTAGGAATACTGTATAACCTTTGCCCAAAAATGACATATTATTATAAGAATGTGTAGAGATTAAATCAAAGAATTGAACTGTATACTTGTAAATTATTATTCCATAAAAGTATTTGACTTAGCTATACTTGAATTACAAAATGAGACGAAACAAATGAAACCTCGTGGCGATAAAGGACATACAAAAAATGACCGTTGGATAACGTGGGAAGTGTTGGTACATGGGTTGAGATCACTATCACAACGCTTTAACATCGTTTGTTTTCATTATTTCTAATATTGGAATATGATATGGAACTGTAAATACATTGTTAAGTTTTAGTTATTTAAGTATGTAAATATTTAATTCTATGTTTTTCCTCAATAACGTGATATTTTTAGTTACCTTACGCATTATTAACCTAAATAAAACACAATGCCCCCTGAAAAAAATCTTTAGCAGTTAAAACTCAAGAAAAGAAAAAATGAGAACTAGAAACCCCGTAATCGCGGGAATTGCAAAATAATATTTCACTGGCTAAACCTTCTGCTTACTACCTTACTGGCACACTATTTTTAACCTATGCTTAAAACCACATTTGTTATTTCAACGAGTGAGGTCTACTGTTCGCAGAACTACTAGTTATTAATGTTAAAACTTGTTTTCCTGAACTTTGTGTTTAAAAAGTAAAAATTACCTAGGTGATCATTTGGATTGAAATTACAGCAAAGAACACCAGAGGAGTGGATTGAGAAACGAATCAGCTGTGGGTTCAACCTTGCAAGAGTCAAACCCTTGCTGTTCTACCATAAGGTTGAGTTGGTGACGTTCTTATTAATTAATCCTTGGGATTGGAAAGATTGGTTCCTGCTGCTTTAAAGCCTAAAAATTCTAATATTAAAAAACGTTTGATTTCATGAACTAATTTATTAGTTAGTTTAACTTATTGTTAACTAATTAGGTGAATATTTGAGTGGGTTTTAGCAGGGGTTTTTGCACTACAAATTGCTTGAGGCTACCTGCCACTTGTTAACGTTCCCTTACACAACAGTGCACATTATTGTATTAGTTGTTATGTATAACTAAGGGCCAATGGTGGATCTAGGGTGAGGCGTATTGGGCAGATGCCCTCCCCAGGAACATTTTTTAGGTTTGAATTTATTAACAAATTTATTTTAAAACTGTACAATAGTTAAAATTTAAAATAAATTGTTTTCGTGTTGTTAAATTTTTATACAACAATAAAAAACAACAACAATATTTTTATGATGCTTAAAAATATTTAAGTAAGAGTCATATTTAAGCATTATAAAAATATTGCTGTTGTGTTGTTTTTTATTACTGCATAAAAATTGAACAACACAAAAACAATTTATTTTAACTATTGTACAGTGCACTGTAACCATGATTTACATGTCCGCCCAGAAGGTCTTTTGAGTAATCTGCATTTTATTTCAAATTAATTGTTGAATATGTAATCGATATTCAATTTAAAATTACATTTATGATTAAATTCCCAATTCGTTATGTGATCATGATAAAATTATCATTTAAAAAAAAAAATAAATATGATCCTTACCCTATGCAATCATAATTTTCTAACAGTGATGTTTGAGTTCTGGCGGTGCGGTTCTTGAGTTGACGGTAATAAGGCGCTGCCCTGGAGTGCTGGCTTGACCATCACTTAAGGTCAATACGGGGTGTTCTAGTGGAAAGAATGTTTATATTGCATTATTGGCTGACTCAACATACTTTAGCCTGTCAAACTGTAAACAATCTTAAGTTGGTAAAGATATTGTTAAAACATCTGCAGTAAAGTCAAGAATAAAAAGATTTTACTGGCACTATTTTTCGTGTAAGTATAACAAGTTTTTTTAAAGTATAAGCAGTAAAATACAGTGTGAAACACTCATTGTCGCTTCAAATCATATTGACTTCACATTAAACTTTATTTGGAAAGCATGTTGTTAAACATAAAAATGTCATGTGTCCAAGAAATAGTATAATAATAAATATTCCCTTATTTTTTTCAAACAGCATATAGGTTTGACTTTATCTTTTTATTCAATAAGAATATTTTGTTTTCGTAGGAGTTTGTCACGGAGGAGAATTGGGATATATGTTTTACTCTAACTCTACAATCACAGCACACAGAAACATTACTGCTGGATCCAAAGATGTTATTACAATGCAAAGAATAGTTCGACTTTGGACTAATTTTGCTAAATATGGGTAAGTGAACTTTTGATTGCCTATAACTGATTAATAAATAAATGGCAGGAAATGATTCTTAAGGGGAGGAAACCCTGTCCGCCATATTGATTCTGATTCCCATAAGAGCAATGCTACAGAATAAGTCATTTTTTCCCCTTATTTCGTGGAATAAAATAAAAAATTTGGTTTCATTTTGAAGTGCTGTCATATGCGGATGTTGATTGCCGAATACATTTTCAAAAACCGTTTTATTGTTTTCATAAACTTATGATATAAATAGTAAACTTTATTACATTTTCACTCAGTTTCAAAAAGAGATATTGCAAAAAACATTAGCAATATACACCCACAATCTATTTTACTTAAGAAAAAATACAGCTTTTATTTTTTGATGAAAATATCACAAAAATATGCTTAAAAGTGGTTAGGTTATTTTAACATTAAATTGGTAGCCAACTTCACCGTTTTGAATTTAGCTAGCCTTAAATCAATTCTTTTAAATAAACTAACTGCAATAGTGTTTTTAATGATTAAAAAATTTCCTTGAATCAAGCACTTGGGCCTGAGGACCAAAAATAGTAACAAACAATATTGTCAAACTAATGTGTGGAATCAGTTGGGAATATATTGCCGCTGTCTCCAGAATATTTTTGGTGTAATAAAACCATAACGTGAAATACCAGATGTTAAAATTTTAGTTGTCATAAAATACACCTAATGAGAACAGAAATAGAATACATTTTGCATTAGGTCAAGCTTTAAATTATTATAAACAGTTAAAAAAATCATCTTTCCTATATTTTTAACATGGCCTGAAATATTATTTTAAACACCACTTTATTCATCAGAATTGGTGCATAAACAGTAAAGAATAGAGGTTTTACAAAGGAGATGTATCCACATAATGTTTACAAGGATAAAATAGGTATGAATATTTATTCACACCTAATTTCAAAATAAAGAAAAGGTGGAAATATATCTGACATACACGTTGGAAGGGTTTAGTGATTTCTTACTTTATTTTTATTTTTTCAGAGTACCGACAGTGAATATAAAAGACCCCCTTCTTCCAGTTATTTGGGATCCAATCACAAAATATTCAAATCACTATCTCGATATACAACAAAACCTCAATATGAACTACACTAGTTTGTATAAATATTCCGCTTATTTATGGGATAGTTTACAACAAACCCCAATTGGATTTCCAAATGGTGGAATAACCTTTATCGATGATTACATTGACCAAGATCCAACTACTATAGATGCGAGGGAAGGTTTCTGGAGAGTAGGTGTTTTCGAAGTTGTTTTGGTTTTGTCATTGGTAATAGCAGTAAAAGCTTACGGCGATCATGTATACAAAAACAAAAGATCTGACTATGTAGGCCTACCAGTTTAAGCAGATTATATTATTTTTGTATTTATTAGTACTGGTAGAAATATTAAATCTCATTTTGTTTGGTTGGTATCAAATTTAAAACTTTGTTTTGTACTACTGAATAGATTTGTTTCACATACTGGTATTATAAACTCATTACTTAACCCTTTGCGCTCAAAAGGCCACTACCAGTGGCCACACTCGACTCTTAGACAGCTCGTATTATTTCCTGTGAACGTAATCTCCTCAGGTCCCATGGGCACCGAGAGTGGCCATTCTTTCATCGGCATGTACTTGGCTACCATTTTGACTGTGCGGCATCACCAGCTCGGAATTGTTTTGTTGAATTCACTTGACATGTTGGTAAGTAGGTTAGAGTAAACATGAATATTTTATAAATAAGCTGTGTTTAATGACAACTTTAACTTATTTGACATAGAAAACACAGTACTGCTTAGTATTTTAAACCTCTAAGACGTTATATTTATATTATGCTTATAAATAACATATGAAAACCAAAGTGGGATACAACCAATAGTCATGTTTTTAAATGACAAACTACAATATAGAAAATTTTTTTAAATTGTACTAACTTATATTATAACTTAATTAATTTAAATTATCCATTTTTGTAATTTTATAATTATCAACCATTTATTATGACACTAAAAACGACTAGTAAAGCACTGAGTGAAAATATACAGGTTATATTATTGAGCTTAACACAGCTGTTATAAGAGGAGGGAAAGTAATCATGCGTTGTTCAGTTCAATATTTTTTCTACAGATTCCAGTACTTTACACAGAAAATAATATAATTTTGTAAATATAAATAGGTTTTCATAGATACGTAATGCTATGCCCACTCACGGTGACCATGCAAATGTTCACGGGATTTTGTATTTGGGCACTCTGAGTGGTCATACGAGCTGGGATGAACAATACTGTGAAAACAATTCCAAGCTGATACAGAAAGACTCCAGAGGAACTTTTTTCTAAATGCTCTTCGAGCGCAAAGGGTTAACAATAATAATCTATAGAAAATTACACTTATACATAATGTCTAAGCAAGATATGAATACATTTTTAACAATCAAGTTTTAATTATAAATTTGGTGTATCCTTGGCCTTGAGTTGCAGCCGCTTAGCGACAATATGTTTAGTGTGCCTATGTTTGAAACACATTTGAACACAAGAACAAGGTAAGACAGTCTGTAATAAACCATCTTTATAATTGAATAATGTTATCCGTTGCTAAAACATAAAAAAAAAATAATTTTAGTGGATTGTACAGTAATACTACCGTACTTACTAGTTTAATTTAGCCTGCTACTAGTAGGTATTCTATAAAGCAACCAATATTGGTTCTTATTGGAATTTTTACAATAGTTTTGTTAATGTGTTGTATTAGATAAATTTTCAAATTGTATGTTAATTACATAGCCTACAAAACCTCCATAGTGTTATTCCTTACTGGCCTATTTACTGCTTCATTTTTTAAATGTGTGGGTGTGGACAGGTTTTTGCATTAGGAATGTTTCATGGTGGAATTTTCAGTGTAACTCTTCCTAGGATATTTTTATACGAGAAAGTTTTTTACATTATGAATTTTCTGCCTGCCTTACTCCATATTTTCTATAAACTTCTTTTTTAATAATATTTTGTAATAAAATTATGACTATACAAAACCTTTAACATAAAATCAGTAGAACATTTGTGTTTCATAAATTTGATTGTAATTTTGTAATGATGACTTTCATGTTAACCTTTTGGCAGGCGCGCCATCTGGGCTCACACCGACGGGCGCAGGCAGCAGTTTGGCCACGTTCGAATAATATAACTTTTTTAGCCTGTAAGTGTTAGTGTTAGGAGATTCCGGAATCAAATTCTTGCTGATTCCAATTATTAAAGTAATCGGAATGTTCCGATTATTTCCGAATGTATCCGATTCCGTACCTTCGGAATCATCCTTTTGTTGAAGCGTTAGTCCAAGTTCATCGAAGAAAGGACAATAAATAAAAATAAAGACTGGAATAAAATACAACAAATGTATACTTAAATTTTTCATTGTGGACCAAAAATAAAAGAGAGAAAAAGAAAGTAGACATACTTACCTACACGTGTGCCTGCATACATTGTTACCTACTTCTTGTAAATTAATAATAAAGTAGACAAATACTGATGTATTTAAAACTACTAAAGAGCCATAAAATAACAGTAAAATTGCGACGAAAATAAAATAAATGTACGGTATACTTATATTTTCTATTGAGGGGCAAAAAAATTGCACACATGGTAGGGCCTGGGTAGCAAGTTGGCTGCTTTTCGGATGAAACGTCAACCTCGTCAACTTTGACACTCATTTACAAGCATTGTTCGTGACTCTAGGATAGCTCCTGCCTGTCATGTGGTATCTTATGATGTAATTAGAGAATACCTAAGCCTCCTGTGCTGCGAATTGTTTTTGTCTATGTAAGATCGTTTTTAGTGAAAAAGGTGGAAAAAATGCCGCCCTAGCGCCCTCCAGGAGGTTAAGTGAACATTATAGTGTTTATAATACTAAAACTAAGAATAAATGTGATTACTTTGTCGTACAGAAATCAAAACATTCTGAACTGTATTTTATTATGAAAAATCAAATGAATATTCCAGATTTTAATATTTTATTCTTTTAAAAACTGTGAAATGTTGTGTGAAGTTGAAAGTAGGTAATTAATTAAAAAAATCAAAAAAATTCACAATAAATGAAATTACACTAAATTATTATGTATTTGTTTCGATTTGTTCACAAATATAAACTTTAAACCAATTGATTTATTCTAATTTTATCCATTGTTGTACAGTTGAGATATCCTTAAAATAAAAGTTTTTTTTAGTGACAAAATGGCAGTTTTATTACATATAATATTTATGTATAATGGAAGAACAGCAGTTATCAAACTTTCATATTTTACATCAACAATACGGGGGAGTTCATACTTGATTTGGATGTACTGCAGTTTTATTTTAAATTTCAATAAAAATGTAAGCATTTAATTGCTTGTTGTAATGCTATTACTTATTTACATTAAAACATTTTATTTGAAATAAAAGTGTTAAAGATATATTTTCTAAGTGTTCATTTCATTTGAGGGCCACCCTGGGAAGCAATGGCAACCCCCAGAAGAGGCACATCCGATAGTTTGAGAACCGCTGCTGTAGGGCATAATTCAGGAAACAACTCCAGTAATACAACAATGTGTGTATTTAAATCTTAACCTCAATCATAATATTTCTGTTTTGGGATGCCAGCATTTACATTACTTTCTATTGCACATTCATTGCTTCCTCTTAGGACCCTTATGAAACCACCTTCTCCATAATTCTCCCCCATGCTATTTGCAACAGTCCAAAATGGAATGTGATGCTCTTCACCCCATCCTATTATCTTCACAGCATGCCCGCCCAACACTGTTTTGTCCACATGACTGTATACTCCTAGGAAATAACACACATTTTAGTTACTTTCAATAAATATATTATGTTTTAAATACTATTTATGACTGATAATTATTTCTACATAGATTTTATTTGAATATACAGTGTGGGTGAAAAGTCTGAGAACGGTTTAATATTTCGTATGTAAGGAAAATTTGAAGGTAGATGTGATTGAGGAACCTACTTTATGTAAAAATACTATTTTATTAAGATGTCAAAAATTTAGTCCGAAATCTTGGATCTGCTATTTTGAGTGTAACTTTTTTTTAAAGTAAAGTAATCATGTATTACATCATTTCAATGTAGAATTTTAAGTCAAAATCAATGGTGAAAACCGGACATCTATATCTCAAACCGTTCTGAAGATATTTACATTGAATCATATCATTTAATTATTATTAATTTAATAATCATATCATTATTATTATTATTTTTGTTCATTATTGTCAAAATTGATATACGTTAAATAAATCTCATGATTTGATTGTTTGATAATGTTTAATTTTATTCAACATTAAAATTTGATAGGTAAGAATTTAATGTACTTTATTTAATTTTTAGATTAAATGATATGATTCAATGTAGATATCTTCAGAACGGTTTGAGATATGGATGTACGGTTTTCACCATTGATTTTGTCTTAAAATTCTACATTGAAATAATGTATCACATGATTACTTTCCTATTAAAAAAAGTTACACTCAAAATGGCGGACCAAATTTTTGACATCTTAATAAAATAGCATTTTTACATAGCGTAGAATCCTCAATCACATCTATCTTAAAATTTTCCTTATATATGAAATATTAAGCCTTTCTCAGACTCTTCACCCACCCTGAATATAGTATTATATATATTTGGTTGATTATTGAAGGCAGGACTTTTATAGGTGAAAATATTCTGGTAAAAACTGGGGTTTGAAAAGATATTTCATAAAGTGATCCAATATAATTGTACATAAATCATTAATACACCATCCTCCTTTCATCAGTTTCAAGAAGGAAGTAGAAAATATATTATTGTGAAAGGGAAAATTGTCTGTCAAAGTTTACTAGTTTTCAGAGGCCTCGGCCTTCACAATTTCCTCTAAGAGTGGGGATGACATTTAATAAAACAAATAAGGCAAGTGATTATGCAATAAATTAGTAATAATTCTAATGTATTTGAAATAGTTAATTGCATTGAACATGTTAATAATGTAAAGTTTCTTTTTATTCAAATGCATGCAGTCATGCACAATGTAGTCATAGGCGTAACTAGGGCGACCGTATGGAGGGGGTTGCAATAACTGGGGGGGGGGGGGGGGGGTGCATGGAAAATTTTGTAAAATAACACGTTTTAGGCTTCCCAAAAGTACTTTAAAATGACATAGGTAGGGGTATGTATACTTTTCCAATTCTAATAATTGAGATTCAGGCCCATTTTAGAATAATTTAAAATAGCAACCCATGACTCATCCCCCGCCAAATCTTTCCGTGAGCTGCCTCTAACCCCATAGGCCTGGAACACACACAGAGTTTTTTTTGTCGGCTGCGGATTGTCAAAAATTTAAAGTGTGCACGCGGTAAAATTTCCGACGCCGCGCCGTCTAAAATTCTCATTGGGATTCATTAAGCTGAAGTGTCTAGTTCATCAATCACGAAGTGTGTTATGTAATATATTATTTCTTTTAATGTTTTATTTACATGAACAGAGAGCAACGCTCACTTTATTTTTATTCCGTCGCTGATTGAAAATGAAACAAAAATATATACATATTTGGGTTCGTCCAATCTATAAATAAAAGAAGAAAAGATTTTAGAGCATTCTACACTGTGTTTTTCTGATTTAAGGAACTAGAAGAAACATTTTTGAACTATTTAAGAAGGTCGGTTTCTACATGTGGCTGAAGGATAGTATGCTAAGAAAAAAATACTAAAATACGGAAAATTGGCCTGCATTTGGTTACGTTCGTCACTGTTTCGGCGGAGACGGTGGAAAATCCGTCGATTGTAGTGGCAGCTAGCGGCTGCACTGCTACCGTCAGCGGTAAATAAACTGATCGTTTATTCTTCCGACCAATATGTATGCTCTAATATTCTCCTTCTTGCCACTGTTGATATGACGGCGACAGCAAATAATCCTTGGCGGACAAAACTCCGTGTGCTGCCTCTAGAACACTTTACTTTGATACACTACACTGCATCTATATCAAAGAAAGTGCCAGTGCCCGATTTGACTAAAGATAATGTTAGCAATATTATACTGATAATTTATTGTAACTTGACATTTGCATAGGTATTAAAAATAAGTTACTCTTAAGAGCGTATTTTAATGTAAACAGAGTGCGAAATATTTTTTACAATGGGTGGGGGTTATAACCCCCAAACCCCCCTGGTTATGCCTATGAATGTAGTCATATGACTTTACCCACCATACATTTTTCAAGTTTGAAATACAATAAAGTGATTGGTCAAGGCAGATCATACCACCCTCCTATCAACAGACATGTTTCTTTAATCTTTTTTTTCGTTGCTTTACTTCCAAACTGTCAAGGTATGTCAGCCTACCACAATTTATGTTATAGTAATAACGTGTATTTTCATAACCTTATTACAATTAAGGTATATGCTGTAAGGTGTGAAAACATTTCAGTAATGTAGAGTGAATTTTCTTTGATATAGAAAACAACAATATGAGTTAGTTAAAGATTGTTGTACAGTAAATCTCCTTCAATCTGGTATCCTATCGTGCTTGATAATACGGCACAATTTTCGGTTAAAATTTTAAATTATTGATCACAAAACAAGCAATCACGTTTTATACAAGTTTGTATGCAATCGGAAGACAATGGTTTGAAAGTTAGGGTGTAACGGCACATTTCAAGTACAGTTTCCACTATTTTAAGAAGTTTTAAGTTTGTCAAAATGAGCCAACAGAGAAAGTTTTAGCAGAGAGGCCGATAAACAATCCAACAGCTCTCAAAGACAGTTAATTCCGATGAAGATTACATGGATGAATCAAATAAAATCACGTGGGATCAAGCAGCTGATTGATGCCTTAAACATGTTTTTAAATTGTCTGAACGCAGCAGTTCGTTTAATGGTTCAGAAATAATGAGACTCCACATTATTTGAACTAATTTGATTAAAAAAATCTAAAATACAAATTGACATTGGAGCAAATGGACACTCGGTATATTTATTGTGAGATGTTTTCAGATATTCAGCTTTAAACGACGATAATACAAGAATATTGCAGACGGTAAGTTAATATACTTATTAATATATACCAATATTCGGAATGGCGATTAACAAACATTATAAGATACTCAGCCTTCTTTCTTTTCTTCCCATTAAAAAGATAGGTATGCACTCATTTTAATTTGTTGATTGGTTGGTTTTAGTAATCATTTAACTTTAACAAAACTTTACATAATCATTTTCCCTGTTATGTATTGAAGCTGTTTTAAGAATAATTAAAAAATGAGGAGCACAATGTCACTTTCAAAGGTATTACTAATTAAACAATACATTGTATTAACATTATCAAATTAAGCTTATTAAGTAGGACAATCTGTTACACTTATATACCCAACTCAAATATACTAAATTAGCAATGCGATTGTGCCCTAACCGGCTAAAGTGCTAGTCTATGGTGATGGACTCTGCTGGTTGAAATCTCGGCAAGACAAAAACTTTTTTCAAACAGATGGAATGGAGCTTTTCACTTTAGGAGCATTTCACATTAAGAGCATTTCAGTTTAGGAGCATTTCACTTTAAGAGCGTTTCACTTTAGAAGCATTTCACTTTAGGAGCGTTTCACATTAGGAGCGTTTCACATTAGGAGCATTTCAGTTTAGGAGCGTTTCACATTAGGAGCGTTTCACATTAGGAGCGTTTCAGTTTAGGAGAGTTTCACATTAGGAGCGTTTCACATTAGGAGCATTTCACATTTAGGAGCGTTTCAGTTTAGGAGCGTTTCACATTAGGAGCGTTTCACATTAGGAGCGTTTCAC
>JAGFPH010000337.1:255308-295516 GCA_018207615.1 Philaenus spumarius | reverse complement strand
GAATTTTTTCCGGACAAACCATTGCTCGGACGAAATAAATACATATGCCCTTTTTTGTTGAAAAATACCTCCCCTACACGGTGGTATTTTTTATTTTCCTCTATCTTCATCCCAGCTCGAAATATTAAGGATAATCTAAAAAAAAAATGATAATCGATTTTTTTCGACTTTGGGAAATCGATAGACTGGTAAACTTTTTTTATGTTAATCTACATACTTTGATGTACTTATAAAAAAAAAAATCAGCCGTATTGCAAATTACTGGTACTTTTGGTCAAAATTGACCTTTACCGACTGGCCTATTAGGGAATAGTTAATTTAATAGTTGAATCTAAACAATTGAACTATTTAAATTTAAATTGACACTGTGAAATTTAACTTAGTCTGGAAGTTTAACTTAAAATTATGTTTAATTTTTTATTTTTGTCATGAATAATTTTATTACTCTAGGTTTAAATTTGATTATAATTATTTGTATATTATATATTTATTTATATCTAATTATTCTGACAATTTTAAGTGCATTTTGCTAGTAAAGATTTTTTTTAACACTTTAACTTAAAGCTGCAGAAGAAATTACTTGAGGACCTTGGTAACTTTTTAACATAAAGTAATCTCGCTTGCAACTCTTACATTAAGTAAATAATATTTTTTAATGTTTATTTTAATTTGAAGCTCTTTACTTAAAATTTGTTGTTTTTAAATTTTGAGTTATCAATAATTACACTAATACTGAACAAAATAATTACTCAATACTAACCAAACTTGGTAAACATATAATGTAGGTGATTGTGTGCGTTGTATACATTTTTCAAGAAATTCGTGGAATGCCTCTTCGAGAAAATTAGCTTTAAATATGCGTCAAAAGGCGAAAATCTCACAGAATTATATACCTTCTTTAAACACTTGTACTGAACAAAATAATTACTCAATATTCACCAAACTTGGTTAACATATAATTTAGGTGATTGTGTGTATTGCATAATTTTTTAAAGAATTATCATCTGCAACGTTATATCAAATAACACGTGAGATCTAAGGCGAACCGTGCTTACGCGGCGTGTCATGGTGCCAGAGTGACGTCACATATGAGGGGGGGGGGGAGGCGAAAGGAAGGTTGGGACAGTCGGCGAGCGTCAACATCAAAGGAGTGGACCAGCCCTTGTATTCTAATAGCCCTGGGTCAAGGCAGCTAAATAGCTTTGGTGCTACTTGACTCTCACCAGAGTTTCAATAAATGCCGGATGGATTGGCTGTAGTGTATTGACCATGGAAATTTGTGGTATTTTTAAGCTATTTGTAAAGGTACAATGACTTGGTTATTGAAACGCTGTTTGTTTTGAGGTCAATTGTTTTCGTAATTTAAATACAAGTTTGTAAAAGATAAGTTGTGGCAGTAGGAAAAGTGCACGGCTGATCTTTCATCTTAAAGTAAGTTACGGGAAAACCCACTTTTAATAGATAATTTGAGTTTATTAGTTAAAATACAACACATTCATTATTACAAGTACTAATTAAATGGTGTTTTAAGGGATGGCTGCATTTATTTGGTTTTCAAACTGCACTTCATTTGTTCCTCTGAGTATCTTGAAGAATCCATGGTCTCCCCAACGTTTACCCCAGGAATTTGCTACAAGCCAATAATTTACTCCGTTGTCCTCGCCCCATCCAATAATCTTCACTGCATGTCCGCCTGTTTGCCTTCCTTCGACGTGTTGGTAGACGCCTAGGAAAAGTATAATCATTGTTTTAAATAATGCATTAGTTTTCAGTAATTTATTTATTTATTAATTCGATAGTTTCTATAACTAATGTTTTTCGTCAAACTTATGGCATGTTTGACTAAGAGAACGGCAAGCTGAGCGCATCAGGCTCTATTCCACTGCTGGTCCCCCCTCTATAGTTGCGGACAACCTAACTCTGAACCAAGAAAAGGTTAGGGTCTTCCACCCACCCGACCCTAATTAGTGACGCTTGGCTGCACTCAATGAGAACAAGTACTAGATACCTAATACCAAAAAGTCAGTTAAATTATTGACCAAAATTATTACAAACGTTTATCATATTACGTTTTATATTTAAATTTCGATTATTTTTATACTAAATTTGATGTAAATCGGACAATTTTGACCAACTTGTACCGCCAAACTAGTTTTTCTTTTTGAAACTAACTTTGAATGAACAGTGGAACTAAAATACAATTCATATAAAAACGTGAGCATATTGAGGGACAAAAAATACTCTACGTATGATTGTAATAATTTTGTATTGCTTGATAACCAGAAAAAATCGCCGGCTTCAAGGAAAATTTGAAAAATAATTAATATACTATGTAACTTAATTTAATATACAATAAATACAAAATAATACATAGCGACAAAAAAGTTAATGTACTTGAGCGAGAATTAGATTGTCTTATATCATGTTTTATTTGTATTTACCATAGTTGTATTTAAGGAATGTACAGGGTGTCTAATAATTACGGGATGAAACTTCGGGGAATGGTTCTATGGGCCAAAATAAGAAAAAAAGTTTATATAAACATAGGCCCGAAAAAGCTTTGTTTTCCAGATATCCGCCATTTTGTTTTTTGAACAAAATAATTTAAATCTAGAGAACGGTTTGACTGAATAACTGTTCATTCAAAGTTAGTTTTAAAAATAAAAAACTAGTTTGGCAGTACAAGTTGGTCAAAATTATCAGATTTACATCAAATTTAGTATAAAAATAATCGAAATTTAAATACAAAACATAATATGATAATGGTTTTTAATAATTTTGGTCAATAATTTAACTGATCTTTTGGTATTAGGTACTTAGTACTTGTTCTCATTGAGTGCAGCCAAGCGTCACTAATTAGGGTCGGGTGGGTGGAAGACCCTATCCTTTTCTTGGTTCAGAGTTAGGTTGTCCGCAACTATACCACTGCCTCTCTCACCGTCGGTCGTAAATTTATGCTTTTCGCGCTACGTTGGGAAGCATTTTTAACATACTTTATCAACCTTATTAAAAAATCTAAGATATACGAATTGTATAGGTTTTAATGTCTACTTTCAGAATCCGTTCAGTAAATTTAAATCGGGTAACACAGGTTAATAGGGCGCATTGTGCAAGATTTAGACCAAATTTGTTTATACTGTAATTGTCGAAAAACTATTATTGCGACAAATTTCATTTTCCACGGGTTTGAGTTGCACATAATAAAAAATCATTTTCCGAAAGATCTGCCCTTAATATTTTAAATTAACAAGGATGTGGATTTTTGAAAAGTGGTAATTTTACAGCGTTTTTCCTACTTTTCTCGGTGAAAAATTGTCCTACTGTAGTCTGTAAACAAACATTTTGTAGGGCTTTTAATTCTCTACAAATGTCCCATTGGAGGTATCGTGATCTATACATAACTCTTTATAATATCAACAAAAAACGAAAAAAAGTAATAATTTATTGTTATTTTAAAAAAATGCCCAAAAGCTCATTGCCTGATAGTTTTTGTACTTTAAATACCTATGTACTACCCTTAAAGTCACTGTGGATGTCGCTTGCTGTTAATTTAATAACATGAAAAAATCTCTATTACTTGGGGTAAAAGCCAACAAGTGAACCATTGTTTTTTCTGTAAAAAGAGATCGCGTCAGAGAAAAAGAGAAATTAGATGTTCAGTTCACCTTTAATATTTCAATTATTATCACTGAGCAAAACATTTTATGAATAATTTAATCTATCTGTTATAACTCTTATAACTCGAGTTGTTTGTTCAACAGTATAATTTAATTTTGTATCTACTGGTTTAGTTATTAATATTTTATATTTACAATTTGGTAAACAATTAAAAATAGTAAATTTGTAAAGCTCTTAAAATAAAATCAAACACCCACCTGATTCGTAACGGAAGAAATCTGCATATACTTTAAAAGATGCTTGCACTGGACCATTCCTCATGATGTCTTTTTGAATCTGTCTAACATCTGATTCAACCTGATACGCGAGTCTTCCTATATTGAAACAAAATAGAAATTGCAGTCGACAAAAACTATTTTATGATGAATAAAATATTATTACATTATATAAAGCTGAAAAATAATTTCTTGATATCAACACCGACAACTGTTTTGTTAACCCTACCATTAATTAGTTTAAGGTTCTGCTGTAGTGGCGGCCATCTTGGATTTTTATCCCATAAGAGCAATGTTAAATTTCAAACCATTTATTTCGTTTATTTTTTATCAAAAAATTGTTTGCAAGGTCTCATTTTAAGCACAGTCACAATACGCATCCGTTTTGCAATTTACTTTTTTTTATGCTTTTGATTTGTTATGTAATTGACATTTTGTAAGTATAAAGTTTTAATTTTTTTCTTAACACAATAAAAAATTAATAATGAAAAATAATTTGCAAGCCGGTTTCGAAATTTTATAAAGAGTATTCAGTTTTTTTTAACACTCAATTACAAAAGATAGACTTATAAAATGGTTTGAAATGAAGCAATGTCAAAGCGTTCAGCTGCAAGAAATTGCACTGTTTAGATAGGGATACAGTGAGAAGCGCTTTCGTTTCCGGTTGCTTTCTCGTTTACTGGAGCAGACCCATAAGCTAGTTTGTAATAGGGAATTATTGCTAAGATTCTGTACTGAAGTTCTAGGAACCCGAATTCTAGGTCCCAATAAACAAACAAAACAATGTTAGAAATCCTGTTGGAATTTAATTCTGAAAAAAGGAAACATTATATTAATTGAATCGATAATTGATTATTTAAATAGATTTTTGTTTAGTACAATAAAAATTCAAATGTAACTAAAAACTTACAAGAATCTAACTTTTTAATTCGGTTTTATTTTAAGGGGCATCGAAAATAAAAACTCAATTTTATTTGTCTATAAAAAACAAGAATATTTTTGTTGCAATTGTTTGTTAACAGATTTTGAGATATTATTTCATGTTAAAGATATTAAACACCTGCCATTTTGAAAATTATTAAAAATTAAGTTTGTAAAATTTCACATACAATTAACGCATACACCAAATTTGAACCCAATATCTTATCAATTTCCAAAATTATTACCTTGTTTTTTTTAATGGTTATATGACTGTTTTCAATCATATTCTTACATAAAATTGTTTCTTAATTTTTAGATGTAAACCGAGCTCCGCAGCTCCCAAAGTCTATGCAAAATGTTTGTGAATTGTAGTGCAAAATGAAGTTAACATCAATAGTTTTATTTGAGAGTAAGCTATTAAATTTAAATTATGCTCTCATAAAGATTAAAAACAACTCTAAAGCCGCATTAAAAACAAATGAACGCGCTGAATTTATATGGGTCAAGGAAGAAATTAAATATCTGTACGGCAAGAAAATTGAATTAAATAAAGAATTATATACAGGTCCCATTTAGTTATTCTCAATACAATAATACATCCAGCAAATATTGATAGAATTATGTCCTATGTCAATAATTACGTAAAGTTAGTCGTGCAGCGTATCTTGCATAAAAAAATAAAAAGTTGCAATTCCTCAAAAGTAAATATTGTACATCAAATACTATTGAATGTAAACACAAGTTTTATGATCGTGTTTATAACCTAACCGCGGTCTCATTTAGTGATGATGAAATGGGTATCCTCGAGAAAGGTTTAAAATACAATTTACTACACTTGAATAAAAACCATATAGTCAATGGTTTTATGTTACGTAAGAATATACTACACAAATTTAGAGTTATAGTTTGTAAACCTTTATAGATAATACAGTAAACCTTTTTGTTTGCTTTTACATAATCTAAAAAACTGATAGTTGTGAAGAATTGTAAAAAAACTGATTCTATATTAGCCCAATTGGTTGCAAATAAACGTGTTTTGGTTCATTGTAGGTATAACCTAAAATTATGTTCAGTTTTTGATCCAACTCAGCTGTTTTATATAAATTATGTAACAACCAATGTTTGGATTGAATTAAAATATAGTAAGCATTTTACTTTCTCACTATACTATAGTATAGAGAAAGTATAGTGATCGCAAACAAGGAAATATAAGTTTTGGGACCCCCTGAGTCCAAAAAAGTGTTTTTTACAAAATGTTTGTGTGTATGTCTGTATGTACGTATACAAAGCTAGAGCGACAACTATTCGATCGATTTCAAACAAATTTGCACCAGACATGTCAAATTGGCCAGTATAGATGCACGAAAAACAGTTTTGAAAAATTTTGAAAAACAACCCCAATTTTGGCAAAAAATCAGTTATTATTTTTTCATAAAAAAACGGCTCTAACGATTTTGATAAAATTTGGCTTATTTGTAGCCTTTAATGTACCCTACCATGTGCAAAACCCGCATCTTTCTAAAAATTCTCGTTTAGCTAATAATAATAATACTATCAGATTTTTTGGGGTTTTTGGCCATAAAGGGGGTTGTTTTTCAAAATTTTTCAAAACCTTTTTTCGTGCATCTATACAGGCCTAATTGACGTGTTTGGTCAAATTCGTTCGAAATCGATAAAATAGTTTTATCTCTAGCCAATAATAATAATATTTATTAGTTAATCTTCTAGTTTAAAATCACCTCTCCTACCCCTCCTACAATAATGAAGTCACTGTGAATCTGTTTAATAATTTAAATATGTTTGTGAGAAAATATGTGCCAGTTTCTGGTACCGTTTATTTAGTTGATTTTTGTTTTTGTTTGCTTTAAGTTGGTCAATCTAATCTAAAAAAAGCTGTTGGTTTTGAAGAATAATAAACTGATTATAAATTCTAAGTAAAGTCACTATGGTAATGAATGTAAACAAACATGACGTGTTGCTAAGCTTTTTTTGTTTGTGTTTTTGTGCGCTATGGTCTTGAGTCTATACAAAAGAGGCTGTTTAGTTTTTTTTCTAAATTTGAAACTTTTTCGGGAAACTTTTCAAATTTTTCTTTATATAAAAACCTAGTTTGGACTATTACGAACATTAAAAAAAAATAGCCAAATTGGTCCAGCCGTTTTCAAGTAATGCGCTTACAAAAGAAACAGCAATTCATCTACTTATATAAAGCTAGACGGTAACACTGATTCATTGACATTAATTATTATGCACTTCCCGTAATCGGACTCCCCTCAACCTTATACTTGAATTAAAGCTCTCGACGAGAAACCTTTGGGAAAATTGCCAGAAGTTAACATTTTTTTATTTTGCAAGCACCTTTTGGGCGGGAATGATTTTTTAGATTTTTTAAATTTTTTAATTTTTTCACTTTGAGCGCGTTTAGTAAGAAAGCAGTAAGAGATAGCAAAAAATGTTAAATACAAAAGTTGTAGAAAATTTAATTTCAGACTAACGATTTTTCATCAGATTTAAGATCCAATCATCCGTTTAGCCACTATTCATCCGAGAAGGGAGGCTCCACCCAACGTCCTTAAAGCTAGACGTTTTCACTGATTCACTGACATTAATTATTAGGCACTTCCCGTAATCGGACCCCCCTCAACCTTATACTTGAATTAAAGCTCTCGACGAGAAACTTCTGGAAAAATTACCAGAAGTTAATATTTTTCTATTTTAGAAGCACCTTTTGGGCGGAAAATATGTTTTAGATTTTTAAATTTTTTTAATTTTTCCACTTTGAACGCGTTTAGTAAGAAAACGGTAAGAGATAGCAAAAATTGTTAAATACAAAAGTTGTAGAAATTTGCCGTCAGATTCAAGATCCAATCATCCATTTAGTTACTATTTATCCGAAAAGGGAGGCTCCGCCAAACGTCCTTAAAGCTAGACAATTTCACTGATTCACTGAAATTTATTATTAGGCACTTCCCATAATCGGACCCCCCTCAACATTATACTTGGATTAAAGCTCTCGACGAGAAACTGTTGGGAAAATTGCCAGAATTTAACATTTGGTAATTTTGGAAACACCTTTTGGGTGGGAAAGATTTTTTAGATTTTTTCAATTTCTTCATTTTTTCACTTTGAGCACATCTACTTATATAAAGCTTGTACCAATCTTACAAAACGATTAAATAGGGAATCGGAAGCAATACTGGGCCACATAGATTGGTCATGTTCAAAACTTACCTTAAAATTTAAATATCACCAAACGTAGGAATGTTTCAGCTTATTACTCACAATTCACAAGATACCTAGAGGTTAACTCAATAAACCATAGAAATAGATATACATTTTGGCTTTATTAACCAAAATGTAAAAATGTTTATATGCCCTTAATACAAGAAAATAAAATTATTTATATGCCCTTAGTACAAGAAAAACTTCAGATTTAAAAGAATACATATATATTTAATTAAGTTGAATTTAAAAGCCCTCCCCAAAAATCAAAATCAAAAACCCTCTCTTTTAATAATGATTACAGAATTTATACAGAAAAGATTAACAAGATTACAAAATTTTAACATGAAATACCATGGATTTGTTTAAGAATAAATATATATATATATATTTCGTTGGCCAACTGTAAAGCTAGATATAAATAAAAAATAATAAAAAAATTATATTATGAGACGTCTCTCTATAAAAAGAAAAGGTATGTAGAATTTCTAATATACAGCCCTTAGGGCTAAGTTCCAAAATGTGCTATAGCTTGCTCCTCCCAATATTATTAAATACAAAAAACATGTCCTATATACTATTCATTTACAAAATACAATTACAAATACAGCCTATTCAAAATTCATTTTTCAAAAAAGGTCCACTACAGCTTTTTTGTAGAACAAATATTTCAGTTCATAATTATTTATGCTAAAGCACTGTCGTCGAAAAGTATCTAGTGAATGCTGGATGTAGGATGTTGGCTTTGTCAGCAAGTTATAAGCTGTAGTTGGATTTATAGCATATTACTTGAAATTGAGTACAGTACTTGGACCAGTGAAAAACTGGCATTCAGAAGTAAAGGCTTATAACAAAGACATATCAATTAGCCTCGCACATAACTCGCGACTAAATAAAAAAGAAAAGCCACGACATAGTTAACTACATTACAGAGACATTACAAGGTGGACTTTCCTGTAGCAGTTTTAATGGCCGACGTACTTCTCGAACATTCTAAAACGAAGCAAGATTCTATACATCAGCTGTTCAGATTTCAGATAAAAACCTTGCATAATAGCGACCTCTGCATAGATAGGCACGCACGCTAAAGTAGAAAGTACAGGTACCGTACAGAGTCGGCACCTAGAGGGGAAAAGGATAACTACCTGGATGTTGGTGAAGGTAAAGGCAGAAGTTGTAAACTGTCGGTAAGACGCTACAAGCTAGACGGTAACACTGATTCATTGACATTAATTATTATGCACTTCCCGTAATCGGACCCCCCTCAACCTTATACTGGGTAAATTACCAGAAGTTAACATTATTTTATTTTAGAAGCATCCGTTTAGCCACTATTCATCCGAGAAGGGAGGCTCCGAATTTTCCAACTGCGAGCGTAGCGAAGCAGCCATCTGAGGCGGGGTTGGGACGCGAAGCGTCCAGGGGCAGAGCCCCTAGTTTTTATTATATAGATAATATTAAATCAATGTATCAGACAAAATTCTGATAGTCCTTATAATTTGCTCAGTATCTGCGTTAGCAGTTTTCATAAATAAAACTATAACTTAAAATAATATTAATATAATTAAATGAAACATTTAGTAATTTACCTGATTTTTTATCTTGACTGTAAGTCTTAGGGTATCCATTTCTGCATTTCTGAACACACTTTGGTGTTGGTACGAGGTCACAACTGTTAGTGGCGTCTCTTTGGCATGGACCCACACTGTATGGCTTGCAGCCCTAAAACATCCAAGTGATTTTAACCAAAACATACCTTTGCCTCAACAATGCTTTCTCATGTCGCATTACATAATAAAATATCAAGAGATTTTTTAGGGGTTGATCCTTAATTTTGGCTCTTACCGTAGCATGAGTAGTTCATATGCCAAGAAAAAATATTTCATCCCTTTTAAGATATTTTGCTAATTCCAAATTTATTTATTTTAAGGTCTGGTATGTAACGGATAGGTTTAGGCAACAATAGTTTAGGGTTGAGTTTATTCTAAAACTGGTGATGAAAACCCAGGGTGTATAAAAAAACCTTTCAGGACTTTGGGATATGATTCCTCATACAAAAAGGAAGAAAAAAGTTCATATAAACATAGGTTCGAAAACGCTTCGTTTTATATCCGCCATTTTGTTTTTGTACAAAATAATTCATATCTAAAGAACGGTCCGATTGATTGAGTTCAAACTTGGCACAAAGTTTAACCTAACAACGATATATCTCAAGAAAAATAAGCGATTAAATCCAATCATGAGTTTCAAAATGGCTTCTGTTTGAAAATTTCAAACCTAAATTACTCAAAAACTCTACATCTTAACAAGAAATGTCAAGGCACCTTTTTCGTAGCCCTTTTCGTAGTGTAACTTTCAAAACAATCGGATGAAGGATATTAGCTAAGCTAAAGATAATGACAGCAAATGTGCAAACAATATTGTAGTATTTACTGTGTTGGTAATAGGATGCCGGGTTGAACAAATCAATTATTACACAATTAACCTATTATCATTCATCCGATTCTTTTGGCAGTTACACCATCCGATAGGGAATCAAAAAGGCTACAAAAAAGGTGTCTTGATATTTTTTTTTAAATGTACAGTTTTCGAGTAATTTAGGTTTGAAATATTCAAACAGCCGCCATTTTTAAACTCATGATTGGATTTAATCGCTGATTTTTCTTGAGATATATCATTGTCAGGTTAAACTTCATGTCAAGTTTGAGCTCAATCAGTCAAACCGTTCTCTAGATATGCATTATTTTTTACAAAAAACAAAATGGCGGATATCTGTAAAACGAATCGTTTTCGAACCTTTAATTAAATGAACTTTTTTCTTCCTTTTTGTATGAGGAATCATATCCCGAAGTCGTGAAAGGTATTTTTTTTTATACAACCGTATATTAAGTTCAAATAATGGCATTAATAATTTTGAATGTATTACTTCGGCTCGCATTAGAATGCCAAAGTATTGAAATCATGCGATAATTTTGTGTGTGTCTGTTTTCCTGTAAACACGATATAAGCACCCACAGACGTCTGGTGATACCAAAATCTTCGTAATTTTATTGCGGAGAGTTGAAAAGCTTTTGAGCTTTCTAGCGTGAGTCGTAGCGCTCAATGTCCAAATTTTGAAAATATTGGGTAAAAATTATGAAAATTCAGTGTGGGGTATCGTTTTATATGTTTTTGGGTACGAAAAAACAGATGTTGACAGTTAAAAAGTCGTAGCGCTTCGGCGTCGCGTTTTCGGTTCAACATTTTGAAAATATAGTTGGGGTAACGTTTTATGTTTTTTGGTACGGGCAAACAGATTTTGACAGTTAAAAAGTCTTAGAACGTCGGTGTCACATTTTTTGGATCAAAATTTTGAAAATACAGTTGTGGTAACGTTTTATATGTTTTTGGGTACGAAAAAACAGATTTTGATAGGTAACAAGTCGTAACGCTTTGGTGCCACGTTTTTGGGTCAACATTTTGAAAATACAGTCGGGGTAACGTTTTATGTTTTTGGGTACGGGAAAACAGATTTTGACAGTTATTTGACGTTCCTCCTCGCCCTGGAACGTTTTTTAGTCCCGTTGTCTCACCTTCCAATGCAGCATGTCGTGCGGATTTTATATAAGATGGTCTCCAGGCATGCTTCACAGTGTGTCCTGCGTTTAAAAATGTCTCATCCAGGTAAAAAATCTGTTTTTCTTCAAGTCGATATTTTCGGATCTCCCTTAAATATGTCCTTCTCCAAATGACAAGGTCGTCTCTTTCAATAAACATCGATCGTCGTGTCCGGCGCTCATACACAAACCCCAGATCAGTAATATATCGCTGAACTGTAGCTTTGGACATTGAAGGTAAACTGTCGTCTTCATTAATTTTCTCGGTTATGGATGACAACGTGGGAGGTCTATTATGTCTAAACATTTCATGAATTATGCGTCGGATTCCCGAATTCGAATTTTCCCGATTAAATTTACAAATATTTAAATAAAAAAAGGTTTTTATCGAAATGAATTAAAGCCTATGTTAATCAGGGAGAGTGTAGCTTTTTATTAGTAAAACTATTTTTTCAATCGGTTCAGTAATGCCAGAGATATTACCCAATACATACAAACAAACAAAAAAACAAAAAAACAATCTTTACCTCTTTATAATATTAGTATAGATTTAAATATGAACATTTGTACATTTGTACAATTGTGTGGCTTTATTGTTGTAAACCGTATTAGTAATGTTGATTCAACTAAGAAAGTTTATAATGCTAGTACAGCTCAAAGTTGGCCAAATGTAATCAAATTTGGTATCAAAATTATCTGGAAAATATCATGAAACGAAATATGATATCGTTTTTTTCATTTTGACTTAAAACATACTGAATTGCAATTTTATACTAGAGTGTCCTACAGGTTCACTCAGGCGGCATTAATAAGGGTCGGTTTTATGACGGTTAAGGCCGACCCTAATTACCCACCCTGCTTGCCTCAACTTAAGTTGAGACGGGCTATAAAAAGTCGTGCGTCGGAGTCACATTTTTGGATAAAAATTTTGGAAATACATTTGTGGTAACGTTTTATATGTTTTTGGGTACGGGAAAACCGATTTTGAAAACAATAATTCACCCACTTATTTTTTTACTAAATGTACATAACAAATAAAAAGTAATTTTTAACTTTAATTCTCTTTCAATTCGTGTGTTCTGTCCAGACGAGACGGAGTCTCGAAACAGTGTTCCGTATTGCCACTAGTTTATAAGAATAAAACGTTCTAGGCTTACCTTGTTAGATCCGTAGTACCCACCACTTACAATACCTTCGTCTACAAAGTATTGTAAGGCTTGTTGGGGATAACCTCCTGAGCAGCCTCTACCACAGTCCTTGCAGCAACTCAATAGATCTTCCGCAGAGACGTTGAAGTGTTCGTTTTTATGGATGCATAATCTGTCAGTCAGAACTTCAGCAACACTCACAGCCTATAACCAAAATCAAAGTTTGAATGGTATTATATCAAGGCCGCAGACAGAGGGGATCAACCCCCCCCCCAGAAATCCCGAAATTTAGTAGTAAAAATTAATACTAGGTTTAAAAAGTGCAAGTTAAATTATAAAATAGACAACACAACAGAGGATCCAGGAAAATATTTACATCATTGTGCATTGCATGCGCATACTGATATTTAGATTTGCTAGATTATACAGTATACTACAACGAACAATACGCATGGATGCAGTAGGTTACAGCCTTACTCTCTTGTCAGCTTGATATTATCTAAAATAAGAAAACTATGAAGGTTCAACAGAAATACTTTACTCTAACAAAATAAAATCATTCATCATCCTTACATACTATAATATTTTACATGGGTAACTATATCAAAATTTTTAAAATAAGCATGGAAATTGGTGTTTAACACGTTCACTGATACGCAAATTTCGTATTTCCTATGCTAGGAGCTGACCTTTTATTTTTTATATTTATAGCAAAAATGGTTAGAAAAAACTTTATTTTTTATTTTTGAACCTTTCTAAGTAATAATCACTAATATTTTAAAGCGGATGCACATCTGCGTCCATAGCACATAGGCTTAAAATTGGCGTGCGAAGCACGCAATGCTCTGTGTATTGAAAATACTCTGAATACGGGGGTTGGCATGCAATGCACTGTGCGTCGGCCGCTTCTCATAGTGTTCAGTGTCAAGCTCACATGTGCGTCCTTAGCAGTGAACGTGTTAAAAGGGTTTAAATTCAAATCACCGGTCCTGACCTGACTCCCCCCCCAAAAAAAATGTTTAGATTTACTCCCCCCCCTTAAATAATAGATTTACTTCAAAACAGTTAAAGGTTTATAACATATTCTGAAAAGTTGAAATGTTTATCAATATGTTAAAATAGCAAATAACTAACTTGCTAAGGTCAACAGAATTTGAATAAATTGAAAAGAATTTGTAACGTAGCTTTGTTACAGTTAAAACACATTAAATACAGTAGGCAACAGTCATATTGGAATGTAGACATTTACATAACATCTTAACACATTACAAGTTCACATCAATTAAATCATGAATTCCTCTCCTCAGAATCGAAAAAGCTTTTTGCTTTAGCCATTTTTTAATAATAATTTCCAACATTTTTCATGTCAAGTTCTTGCATACAGGTACAGAGGCACTTTAATTCATAGGCGTAACCAGGACGACCGTATGGAGGGGGTTACAACAACCGGGGGGTGGGGGGGGTGCATGGAAATTTTTTAAAATTAAGATGCAAAATAACACTTTAAGGCTTCCCAAAAGTACTTTAAAAATGATATAGTTATGTATACTTTTCCACTTCTAATAATTGTGATTCAGGCCAATTTAGAATAGCAACCATGACTCATCCCCAGCCAAATCTTTCCGTGCGCTGCCTCTAACCCCATAGGCCTGGAACACATACGGCGTTATTTTGACGGCTGCTGATAATCATAAAATTTAAAGTGGGCACGAGGTAAAATTTCCGACGCTGCGCCGACTAAAATTCTTATTGGGCTTCATTAAACTGAAGTGTCTAGTTCATCAATCACGAAGTGTGTTATGTAATATATTATTTATTTATTTTAATGTTTTATTGATATGAACAGAGAGCAACTCTCGCTTTATTGTTATTCCGTCGCCGATTGAAAATGAAGCAAAAAATATACATATTTGGGTTCATCCAATCAATAAATAAAAGAAGAAAAGATTTTGGAGCATTCTACACTGTGTTTTCTGATTTGAGGAAATAGAAGAAACATTTTTCAAAATCAATAAACTCATAGGAACAGTTTTCTTTATTTTCACTAGTAGAACACCCCCTGAAAGTTTCTTCCTGAAAGTGGGACTTCCTCTATATTTGGTTGCATAAACGAGTTACACTACACACAAAACTTAAGTCTGAGCTTGTAAAAGTAAATATTCTAGTAAGGAAATAAGATGCTACTACATAAAAAGTCATAAGACGTTGAGAATAACGTATCTTTATTTCTCGACAGTCATGGTCGAACTGTTCTGAAAACGTGCGATCGGACGAAGTTGCTACGCGACAAAGTTGCGTTCTTAGAATCGACGCCGGCGCGACGCGAAGGTTCGCAACTCGAAACAGTGTGTCCCTCCTGACACGAAATCGGCCCGATTATCGCCGCTTAGGTTTACAAAACATAAAATTAATTTACTATTTCTTACAATAAAAATAGTAAAAATATCATTGCAAGTACAATTTTTTTTAAATACTTTAAACTGTGAACATATGAAGTATTTTTTTTAAATTGCCGTCTCTGGAAATGTGGCGCCCCTACAAATTTGCCGCCCTAGGCCACGGCCTACTTGGCATATTTAGAACATAGGTCATGGTTTAATGTAATTTTTGAATATGGTATCGATGAAATATTGGATACTGAATTCTCGGTCAGCTCTCTCTAAAATATATTTATACCCTTTTGTCTTCTGTCAAGTTAACATTTAGAAAACGTTGCCAGCAGTATGTTAATAAAATAATGCGTTAGGTTATAAAATACGTTATAGGTTTTACTTTGCATAAAATTGTTCAACATTATTTGTTTAAATTAAAGCTACTGTATAGGCTATACAAAATTGCCAAAATCTAGTTTGTTATGTTTCTTATTTTTTTGGAACGAAGGTCCTTAAGGGTCTGCTGTAGTGGCGGCCATCTTGGAATGTTATCCCATAAGGGCAATGTTAAATTCCAAACCATTTATTTCGTTTATTTTTTATCATAAAATTATTTGCAAGGTCTCATTTTAAGCACAGTCACAATACGTATCCGTGTTGCAATTTAGTTTTTTTTAAATGCTTTTGATTTCTTATGTAATTGACATTTTGTAAGTACAAAGTTTGTTTTTTTTTCCTAACACAATAAAAAATTTATAATGAAAAATAATTTGCAAGCCAGATCCAAAATTTTATAAAGAATATTCAGTTGGTTTTTCAACACTCAATTACAAAAGCTAGACTTATAAAATGGTTTGAAATGAGGCAACGTCAAAGCGTTCAGCTGCAAGAAATTGCACTGTTTAGATAGGGACATAGTGAGAAGCGTTTTCTTTTCCCGTTGCTTTCTCGTTTACTGGAGTAGACCCAGTAAACACGGTAAACGGTAGGCGTTAACACATTAGAAAATGTAACGCGTAACGGAAAAAGGGTTATTAATTGGTTGCTATGGCAATGACAAAAGTATAAAATACGAATAACGAAAAAAGCGTTAACAAATTGGTTGCTATGGCAATGAATGTAAACCCATTCAAGAAACATGTGTTTTGGTTCATCAATTTAAATTAAGAGACGATCGGTTCCGTCCGGCGTAGTTCAGATATTATCGTCAAGCGCTGAAATTTTAGGTTAGGCCTAGAAAGTAATTTTAAGTCTAGGCCTAACCTAAAATTATGGTATGTATGTTAAAGTTAAGACAGGTAAAATAAATTAAACATTTATTATTTATTAAATTTTAGGTTAGGCCTAGAAAGTAGTTTTAAGTCTAGGCCTAACCTAAAATTATTTTATGTATGTTAAAGTTAAGACAAGTAAAATAAATTAAACATTTATTATTTTTTGTTGTTGTTTAAAAGTAACAAAAGTGATTCATGAAATTCTTTATTCTTCACATAGACTAATGATAGATTTGTATTACCAACTGACTCACAATGTTGAATGAAGTGTTGCACTGTAATCTTTAGTTATTTTGTCTGCACTCTGATGCATGTTAAATGTATCCTGTAAATACTTACCCAACAAGAACCGCATCTGGACTGGTCCATTATTCGACCGATACTCGGACAGTCGGGCCAAGCTTCCCTAGCATCGAAGTAGTCGGGAATAGTAATGGTTCCATAGTCAGTATCGGGGTTCGGTGCCAGGAATGCGGTCTCTTCGTAATCAGGTCGCACTCCGGCCAACTGTTGCAGGTAAGAGCGTGGAGTGTTGTGGTCAAAGTTCCATCCTGCCTGTTACAAAAGGAAACTCAAATGATTGGAGAGCTATTATAATACAAGACAGTGGCTTAGCAAGCGGGTGGCAGGGTTGGCGCCGCCGCGACCTTACGCTTAATCGTCAGGGCTAGGTATCACCTGATTTTTATACTAAGAACATTGAAAACTTACTCAAGAACATAGATGGAAATAAAATAACAATTAAGATATATTGCTACATTAGATGGTCTTAACACGTTCACTGCTACGCAAATTTCGTATTTCCTATGCTAGAAGCTGACCTTTTATTTTTTTATATTTATAGCCTAAATGAGTAAAAATTACTTTATTTTTTATATCCGAACCTTTCTAATATAGCATTGTATTTGGATAACCTAATAGATCTCCGATCCAATGCAATATTTCAATCCACTGGAAATTCGACGATAGTGGCGCTATCTATTGGGGAAACGACGGAAGCTGTGTAGCACCAATGCTACCAATGATTTCTCCCCAGCGCTACCTCACGGCGCGATCATGCACTATTTTCCCGTCAACCTTTTTTTCGGCACATAGCCCCCGTATGCATGCATGATCTATTTTATTATTCATGATCTATGGTATAGTCACTAATTTTTTAAAGCGGACGCAGATGTGCGTCCATAGCACATAGGCTTAAAATTGGCGTGCGAATCACGCAATGCTCTGTGTATTGAAAGTGCTCCGAATACGGGAGTTGGCGTGCGAGACACGCAATGAACTGTGTATTGAAAATACTCCCAATACTGGGGTTGGCATGCGAAGCACGCAATGCACTGTGTACTGAAAATACTTCCAATAGGTACGGGGGTTGGCGTGCGAAGCACGCATTGCTCCGTGTACTGAAAATAGTCCCAATACGGGGGTTGGCGTGCGAAGCACGCAATGCACTGTGTATTGAAAATAGTCCAAATACGGGGATTGGCGTGATTTAGAAAATACTCTCAACACGGGGGTTGGCGTGCGAAACACGCAATGCTTTGTTTATTGAAGATACTCCCAATACGCGGGATGGCGTGCAAACCATTTTGCAGCTATTCAGCACCGTCGTGAATAGACCTAGGGCCTATTTCCCAAATTGTTGGTTGAAACCCTAAAACATAGGCCTATGTTTTAGGGTTTTAACCAACAATTTGGGAAATAGGTCTATTACAATACCTAATTACAATACCTAATACCTAAATTAATAAACTTAATTTTCGAAATTTGCTCAACTCACGTCAGCGGTTCAGCTGCGTGGTCGAATTATTTATGTACGTATATCGTTGTGGAAATATAATGTAGGTACACCATCAAATTACTGCCGTTTGATTGATTAAACCTTTATCAATTTAATTAGATTTATAAGATGCAAATATTTTATTTTGATAATCGAAACTTTAAATTGGTTCATTAGTTTTTAATTTGCTTATGCGAAACTGACATTTTAAATGAAGTTGTCACTTTTATTTTGGGAACTGTATCATAATCAAGATTTTTTAAACAAAGCTGACAGAAGAAATTATTACAGTACAAGCTGCTGTTACCCAAAATAAAAGGTTTCAGATGCTATCAAAAACAGAATTTAAAATAAAACATTCGCATTATTTACGAGTTAAAACTAGTTATCAATTCACAGGCGAATTAGCCAGGTTGAATATTTATTTACCTTCCACGTTGTCTTTTTGCTGTTGATTCTGTCAATCATTTGTTGGGTCGGATCATCGCTGCCCAAAACACAGGTCGCCAGCACGGCGCAGACGCAAGCCAGAAGTAACTTCATAGTTCTGTCAATAAAACACAGTCAAAAGGGTTGTTTTATAAATCCAACTACTTTATAAGTAATTTCTAAAGTTTTTGTTTACCTAATCTGTTTGATTACTAAGTAATTGTTGTTTTGGTGTATCTTTAGATTAAGTTTGAACGTTCGAAGTAATTCAAACGTTCCGCCGTGCTACTTTTTACCCGACCAGGAACTGGCACATACCGTCTCACAAACATATTTAAATTATTAAACAAATTCACTGTGACTTCATAATTGTAGGAGGATAGTAGAGGCAGGCACGCAGCCCGGGGGTGGGCTTACAGGGCTGCCGCCCACCCCGAAATTTCCTGATATAACAATTTTTACTTTCTCCCCCCTATACGTAGTATATGGAGAAAGTATTGTTTTCGTCCAAACTTATTAAAAAAAAAACGTCAAAATCGGTTAACCTGCACCGGGTTCCCACACAAATGTCTATTTTTACTGTAATTATTCAATTTTGATTTTTTTTCATTTTGTTTTGCATTTTAATAACACTTTGCGAATTTTTCCAGACAAACCATTGCTGGGACGAAATAATTACAGACGTCCTTTTTATTGAAAAACTCTTCCCCTACTGGGTGGTAGCCTATTTTTTATTTTTATTTATCTTCATCCCAGCTCTAAATATTCCCCCAGGAATATCGAGAAAAAAAATGTTTTTGGTTTTTTTTCGACTTTGGGAAATCGATAGACTGGTAAACTTTTTTTTATATTAGTCTACATACTTTAAGTTAAAAAATTCAGCCATATTGCAAATTACTGGTAGTTGTGACCTACACCGACTGGGCTAATGCTGTAATACAAGTTAATTTGTAAAATTGGAAGGCTTATCAAACATTAATGGTTTTCTCAAAACAATTAACACAATTAAATAGCTACAATAAAGTCAAATCTCAATTGGCTATTTTACATGTTTTGCCACAGTTAATGTTAGAGCAGAATGCCATGTGCAACGTGATCGTAGCTCCGACTCAGACAAGCGCCTGCAATTTTCTAATAGGCCAGAGCTCAGGGACTTCTTAACTCTCGCGGACTTTACTAGGATACCCTTTTTTTGAGCAAACCATAATTTGACAATTTTAAACATATATCTATAGAATCTACTAAAAAAAGTTGAAAAATGATACCAAACTCGACTGTTAGATTTTAAAATTGATACGTAGGTCGAGTTTGGTATCATTTTTCATAACTTGTTTAGTAGATTCCAAATATACATTTTACAATATAAAATTATAGTTTGCCAAAAAAATTTTCCTCGTAGAAACACATCAGCCAGTAGGTGACTCATTCCCTAGACAGCTGCAGTCTTGAGGGAGGCGGTGAGGGATTATAAGTGTAGTCTCAGGTAGTCCCGGGTCCATCGGCCAACCTGAAGTATACAGACCTAAATAGGCTGGAAGGTCCGACTGCAGCAGAAGGAATGCAAGAACGCCCTTGGGACACAATACTAGCACGAAACATATTTTAAGTATTTATTATATGTAAAGTTTTTCTTAGCAATTTCCAAATGTACAATAGCTAATAAATTAAACTTTGACTGATTTTTTCGTACTTTTTTTAACAACTCGACAAAGAAAGAAAGTAATACTTGTAAGTATTCATTTTATGTATAGGTGTTCTTAGCAAAATCCTAATGTACAATAATAAATTAAACTTTAACTGATTTTTTTTATAAATAAATAACTAATAATCTTGACTTGTGAGAAAGTAACTAGATAAAATAAAACCTGAACACAAAATCTCACAATAAATACGCTTAGGTTAGTAAACGTATTTATTGTAAGACTAGCTGACCCGTACGGCGTTGCCCGTGGTTGTTAGTACTTTCACTCTTTTTGACGTAATTGCATTTTTTTTAAATATTCGTTGAATACCCGAGCGTATCCTACTGTGGTCATGAAAAAAGGGCTACGCTATTTAAGAAAGCACTGCAAATTGTATTCCTGTAAACTACTATCTAACATGAAAAAGCTTTAAATATATCGTTTTAATTTATAGTTTTTACTAATTTTGACTTTCACTTAATTTCATTGACAATGTTGCGAGCACCTACAGCCTAAAAGGAAGCTACGTACCAAATTTCATTCCAATTCGTTTTTATAGGGATTTTTAGTAACTTTGACACCCCCGCCCCAAACCGCCCAAAAATTTCGAATTTCTTTTAACCCTTTCTTACCGAGGGTTTAAATTAGCTGGGGGTCGTAGAAAAGATATTTGAATCACTTTGTAACATCCGCGTTAATTTAGGATGTAACAAACTGGTTCAAATAGAGTTTGTAATTTTAAATGTATAGGCCTAATTAGTATAAGATATTGTTTAGTATTTAAATATACAATTATATATCAAAATAAAGCTACGAATGTGATATTTTAATGGCATTTAGTTTAATTCAGATTGTTTGTTTAGTTTTCAATATAATATGTTTAAACTCGTGTATGTTTATGGTTATGCATGGTGTCAAATAATTTGTTTGTTATTATTATTATTGATAGCGAAAATATGTTTTGAAAAGTATAAAAAAAATCATAGTTATGATATATTTTATATAAACAATATTTTAAACAGCATATCTCTAAGTAGGCCTATATAGATATTTAATAACCAATGTTTGAGTTGAATTATAATTCTGTAAGCATTTTTCGTTGATTTTTCCTTGTGTTTGTTTATAGTTTTTCAATCTAACCTTAAAAAGCTGTTAGTTTTGAAGAGTATTAAAGTGATTATAAATTTGCTAAGTAATGTTGCTATGGTAATGATTGTAAACAAACATATCGTGTTGCTAAGCTTTTTATACGAACAGCTGTTTTTGTAAGCTATGGTTTTGAGTTCATACAGTAAAGGCTGTTGAGTTTCTTCCAAATTTGAAACTTTTTCGGGAAACTTTTCAAATTTTTCTTTACGTATAAACCTTCTATGAACTACTGCAAACATTTTAAGACCAAAATTAGCCAAATCGGTCCAGCCGTTCTCGAGTTTTAGCGAGACTAACGAACAGCAATTCATTTTTATATATATAGATTTGTGTTCAGGTTTGATTTTATCTGATTGTTTTGAAACTTTTTTTACCAAATCCACAAAAAAAAAGGCATTCTTGTAAGTATTCATTTTGTGTAAAGGTTTTCTTAAGAATTTCCTAATGTATAATAATAAATTAAACTTTGACAGATTGTTTGGCACTTTCTTTGAAGAAAGAAAGGAATACTTGTAAGTATCCATTTTGTATATAGTTTTTCTTATCAATTTCCTAATGTATAGTAATAAATTATTAAACTTTGACTGATTTTTTGGTACTTTTTTTTAACAACTCCACAAAGAAAGAAAGTAAGACTTGTATGTATTCTTTTGATGTATAGGTGTTCTTAGCAATTTCCTAATCTACAATAATAAATTAAATTTCATCTGATCTTTTTGTACTTTTTTATAACAACTCCACAAAGAAAGAAAGGAATACTTGTAAGTAGCCTATGTATCCATGTTTTGAGCTTGTTTCTTTTGAGATTTCCTAGCGTACATTACTTCAACTTTGAGTGGATTTTACGTGAATTTTTGTACTTTTTTTTAACAATTCATCCAAATATTTGTTGTGTGGGCATTTTTGTAGAAGAGGGGAATGCTATTAATTTTAGCCGAGGCGAGGGGACAAATTCTTCACAGACTGTTATTGAACTATTATGTTTGTTAGCACGTTTATACATTCAGCTTGATACCTTTATTCCTCGTCTGTTCTTGAGAAATTTAACTGCGACAGAGACAGTCAATATAGGCCTACGTGTGATCGTATAAGATTTTCGTTTTATTCATAAAATAATCAATTGTTTTATTTCACCTGTTTAATATCTGTAGGCTATGTGTATTTTTACGTCTATAAAAATAAAAGCTATTGAAGTATTTTCATTAAAATCGAAGTCACAGCCACTATCACTTTTAAATTAGATAAATGTGGTCATTTTACGTTCAAAAATTTCAAAATGGTGGTCTTATTAATTTAAAAAAATTGATTTATTGAACATTTATAAAACTTTAGTATATGCACTAAAATACTAAGCTTTTTACAGTAAACAAATTTACATACATTTTTATATTGATTAAGGTAAGGCTGACAAAAAATATTGCCAAGAATATTATATTGTCCGTAAGAATTATTTTTATATGTTATGATTATTAACTACCCCCTCTCCAGGACTCCAGGACACCGTTTTTATAAAAGTAAAGAAATTAGTTAGTTTTAGATTTAATAACAAATAAATAAAAACAAGAAGGCTACTTACGGTTCCGTGGATAATAAAGCTATGAAGCAAACCAACATCTATTATTTTCCCGACAACGTTTTATTGTTCAGCTGATTGTAAAAAAAACTCTAGTTTTGTGCAAATTCCAGCGTTATTTCTCGAACGTTGACGGTAATACAGCTTGGATAACTATTAAAACTGCTGCTAAACAAAACCGATGTTACAAAAAAAGTGTTTATTCTATGATTTCTGTAAGCGCGTGGAAAGGTCAAAGGATCGTTTGTGAAATCCACAGCAAATCTACTAGTTAATGTGTCATTAGACGTAAGCATACACGTGTTGGTTTTATTAATTACTTTCTCACTATACTATAGTAGTATAGAGAAAGTATAGTAATCGGAAAAGAATCTATGTTGAGATTTTTGTGGAAATATCCGTTTTGGGACCCCCTGAGTCCAAAAATTTGTTTTTACAAAATGTCTGTCTGTATGTATACAAAGCTAGAGAGAAAACTATTCGATCGATTTCGAACAAATTTGCACCAGACATGTCAATTAGGCCTGTATAGACGCAAGAAAAAAGTTGTTGAACATTTTTGAAAAACAACCCAAAAAATCAGTTATTATATTTTTAATAAAAAACGGCTTCAACGATTTGATAAAACTTGGCTTATTTGTAGCCCTTAATGCACCCTACCATATGCAAAAAACCGCATTGTTCTAAAAATTCTCGTTTAGCTAATAATAATAATAATAACTGATTTTGGGGGATTTTTTTGGCCTAAATGGGGGCTGTTTTTCAAAAATTTTCAAAACCTTTTTTCGTGCGTCTTCATTAGTCTAAAAGTATGCAATAAGCAAAAGCCTCTAAACATTAGTCTAATGAAAAACGTTAATCAAGAAAAAACGTACTTCCAGATGCATCGGTTTTTAGCGTTAACAAATTGACTAAAACGCGGAAAACATAACTAAAACCAGGTACATTGACTAAAACACTGTTGAAAATAGATATCGCAATGTTTACACATTGCTAAACAACTAAATTTAGCCTACTTGTAATCTAGATTGTTATTTGTTGGTGCACCTATTTAAGTTGTACCTTTTTTGAAGAAACTATTGCTGAGGTCGATTCCTTTACTTTCTCGCTATACATAGAGAAATTATAGTGATCGCAAAAAAAATAGATGTTGAGGTTTTTGTGGAAATATATGTTTGGGGACCCCCTGAGTTCAAAAAAGTGGTTTTTACAAAATGTCTGTCTGTATGTATACAAAGCTAGAGTGAAAACTATTCGATCGATTTCGAATAAATTTGCACCAAACATGTCAATTAGGCCTGTATAGATGCAAGAAAAAAGTTTTTGAAAATTTTTTAAAAACCCTTTTTGGGCAAAAACCCTCCAAAAAATCAGTTATTTTTTTAATAAAAAAAAACGGATCTTTTGCTTATTTGTAGCCCTTAATGTACCCTACCATATGCAAAAAAAAAACGCATCTTTCTGCAAATTCTTGTTTAGCTAATAATAATAAGAACTGATTTTTGGGTTTTTTTTCCGAAAAGGGGGTTGTTTTTCAAAATGTTTCAAAAAATCTTTTCCTGTATCTATACAGGCCTAATTGACGTGTTTGGTGCAAATTTGTTCGAAATCGATCATATAGTTTTCTCTCTAGCTAATAATAATAATATTTATTTGTTACTCTCCTACTTTAATACAACTATGAAGTCACAGAGAATCTGTTTGATAATTTAAATATGTTTGAGAGAATATCTTGTGAGTTCCTTTTACCGTTTATTTTGTTTATCATACTCGATATATTGTTTCTGTTATATGTAGTTTGTCTGATACTACAGAAGAAGAAGCAGATAGGCCTATGTGAAAACACTTCAATTAATTGTGCATTTTAGTGATACTTTTTAAAGGGCACAGGCAGAGCTAGCCCGACCAAATTTTTGAGCCCGTGCGTATCTGCACCCCTAGCGCCCCTAAAATTATTGAAAAATAGGCTCCCTAAAACGAGTTTTAAATTTAATTTCTTATGGTAAAAAAAAGAATCCAGGTGTGCAAGACCCCAAGGGAGAAGTGTAAACTTCTATGGCGATATTCTGATAAATATAAAATATATTATGGAAATTATTTTGATTGCTAATAAAATCCTGCAACAAATCCTGCAAAGTACACAAAATTTGATTATTTTAACACTACCGAGTAAACTATTTTAACACAACTTACGAAATGAGGAAGCACAATGTCCATTTCATAGGTATTACCAAGTAAACTATTTTAACACAACTTACGAAATGTTGAAGCACAATGTCCATTTCAGAGGTGTTACCAAGTAAACCATTTTAACACAATTTACAAAATGAGGAAGCACAATGTCCATTTCAGAGGTATTACCAAGTAAACTTTTTTAACACAATTTACAAAATGAGGAAGCATGATGTCCATTTCAGAGGTATTACTAAGTAAATTACATTAAAACAACTTACAAAATGAGGAAGCACAATGCCCATGTCAGAGGTATTTATTTTAATTTTATTTTATTACCAAACGTTACTTAGTAGTATTACCAAGTAAACTATTTTAAAACAACTTACGAAATGAGGAAGCACAATGTCCATTTCAGAGGTATTACCAAGTTAACTATATACTCTGCTATATACACATGGGCACCATATATAGTAGAGCGTGACGGAAAAATGCGTGATGGTAAAATCCGATTCACCACCCGCAAAACTTTTCGGACTCAGTGCGCCTATTAATTCACTTCAAAAATTCACCCTTTTTAGTTATTTTATAACAATTTTTTCCTTAACATTATTAAATACTTTTTATATACAGTATACTATTTATTTCTTTAATTTGATTTATTCTTCTTACTTTTCATTGTTGTGTAACAAAAAATTTCATTTTTGAATAGGACTATAAAAGGAATTTTCAAAGTAAAATCTATATAAACAAATACAAAATGAAAAGACACGCTTTATTTAACCACGTGTCAATTGTTGGTAGACCCAGGCGAACAGAAGCGAAGTAACAACAACCATGGGCGAAGCGTGAGTCATGCTGCAGGCCTCCTCAGCGCCATTTTGATTTTTGTACAACTTTTCAATGCGTGATCTGATTTTCCTTTGAGTGACGTTTTTGGCACGCTTTTCTTTCTCTACAAACTCGAACGGTTGTCGTCCGATGTCTGGTTCGCATGCGCGACACGTTTCCCTTTCCGATGCGTTTTTCCGCGAGGAAGTCTTTTGTTTGACACTTTTTCTCCTTCGGGTTTCCACACCTTGAAACAGTCTTAGATTTGTTGCAATAGTCGCAGTTTTCCGTCGCTCGGAGAATTTCTCGTGACTTTTTTGAAACTTAGCTATATTCTCGAATTTAACACTTCTTGTTTTTAAAATGAACCTGAAATTTATTTAAGATACTGGTTGCTAATACAATTCTATCTAATACCTTGTTGACTTTACTATTTATGACTTTCAAAAACTTCGGTTGATTTTTCAGGCAAATTGACTACCAAAATTTCAAAAAATTTCCTCATGAGATCAAACATTTCCCCGGATCCTTTTTGCCAAAGGAGTCCTTTAATCCTCATATCCCTGTCTAGCCCCCCTCTAGCGGCCGATGTCAGCAGTGCGGGGTATGGTAGTAGTACGGAAACTTCGTATGAAATGTATTAGCATAGCCTTTCCCGTACTGCCAACTTAAGTCCGGACGCACAGTAAGATGGGGAAAATATTTAAATTAATTGAGGCCTAGGCCTAATAAATAAACAATAAGCTTAATGTAATCAAGTTGTAATTTTACTTTTTGTTATCTTCAAGACATATTTCTGAATTTAGAGTCTGTGCTCTATATTTGGGTTTTTTTGTAGTATTTTGGTTTATTAATTGGATCAGGCATACATTTTGCTAAACCCAAAAAGGAAGTTTTATAATCAAACTAAACAACTAATACATTTTCTATTAATCAACATCTCATAAAAATACTTGTACAATTTTTTTTACAATTTATAGCCTACAGATCAAAGTTCAAATAGGTATTTAAAATCCCATACAACGAAAATACTGAACTTTATGTAAAGGTGAAAACAGGTAACATTGCTTATAAAATAGGTCTAACCTCTAAATCTTCACTTAAACTTGTAGACAATTTATTTTATAAAATTAGATGGAAAATAAATGTCAAAATTAATAAAAATCAAACAACAACGTAACAATTTGTTAACGTCAACTGACTTGTTGTGTAAACTTGGTAAACTGTCTCGGCAAATAGCGTTGCGTCAACGATTTACGCTATTATTTTAATTTCCATTTCAAAAAGCTTGATGTGCTGTGTTGCCTTATACGGGCAGTATGCTTTTTAATTTGCGCCTTGCTTAACACAGTGAATGTTGAATTTTCCTAATTGTCCAAAATAGGAGTGTAAGGTGTCAAAATAATATATAATTTTAGTCTAAAAAAAAAATTATTTTAGCTTTTTCCAATTGAAGCTGCTTTATAAACACATTTGTTCTGGTTTACTTGGAAAATCAAAGTACAGGTAAATACATAAATATAATGTAACATTTTATTGTTTATAATATAAACTTCAATTAATTGCATAGATGCAGTAACATTTCTTTTTTGAGATGAAACACAGAAACACTCTTTAGTTAAACCAAATTAGCAACAAATATAAATGCGACGAAAAAGTATACAAGTACATTAAATTGTACAACTGTTGAAGATGAGGAGGGTGGAGGTGGAGGTACTGTGAGTGTTGATATGGTGGTTGTTGGTGAAGTGGCTGTTGCTGTAGTATTAGGTGATGCTGGTGAAACACAATGAGTAGTGCCAATGCTTTCCCAAAGCTTAACAGATTCTATCTGGAAATTTCCCGTACTCATTGTTATGTTGCCATTTATAATCAAATAGTTTGTTGCATTTTCAGAGATCGGAGTCCATTGTGCATTTTCTAGATCAGTGTCGTTGATTTTTTGTGTTGGTGTCCTAAAATCAAAACATTGTATTTTTTTAAGAAACATATAATTATTTTACACATAAATTATATTCACTAATTTGTAACACATCCATTTTATGTTTTGACCATTATGTTAAATAAATCATATACTGTAATTAAAAAATGAATAATACAATTTTGAAGGATAGAGAAAATATGTGATTAATGTAACAACAAAACGTATTCTGATATTCTTTAAAATTAGTGAAGACATTTGTTAATTTATCAATAACTTTTTACTGTTATATAGTTAGTGAGATATTGGGAATAGTGACAAATAATGATGTGCTTCCAATATACACACCAATTAATATATCTTTACTTAAAAAACTTTGGGTTTAAATTTAATTCAATAATTAATTGTGTAGTTATAATGTATAAAATTCAGTGTTACTTTTTGTTTTCTGTTCTTCTTTGAATAATATTTTTAAGTATGTAATTTTATAGGAAAATGTGTCTCTAGGATAGAATATTTTATGATTTATACTATTGTATAAATAGTAAAAACATAGCAAAACATAGTCAAAATTCCTCCGAACTCCTCTTTTAAAGGTACTTATTTTATTTTATCACTAGTTACTCTATTGTGGATAATGCATTTAATACTTCATAAAAACTAACCCAAACTTTGCAAAATTGGTCCAAAGTTTCACCATTTTCCGCAGAACTTTCATTTCAGGAGAGTCTTCAGCATATCCTTCTGTACTTATTTGACTCATCACAAAGAGGTACCCCAGTTCATCACCATGAGATGCACCTGCATTACATAATATTGAATTACAAAAACAAATTATTAGTGACTTAGGTGAACTGTTCATACATTGACTTTTTTCTATACAACCCACCTTTTTCGTTTGAAGTCTTATAAGTATTTTCATACACAAATTTTCAGGACAATCTGAATCTGGTTAGGGATCTGTATTGGTATAAGATAATTTTATACATTTTAGTCCGTTTTAAAAATATGGTATATATTAAAACAAGTTTTTATTTAAATAATAATTTTCTATTTTCTACTTTTTATCTTGTGTGTGTGAAATTATGGAATCGATTTTAAACATTTTGATGAGGTTTATGACAGGATTTATGACAAGTGACAAATTTCAGGTTTATTTCAGTTTCTCTTTACCTGATCATATTTGAAGTAGAAACTGGTTAAACCTACAGTGACTAGATAGAGACAGTGTGGCCAAGTGAGGTCTTGTTTCCTATTGGCCGGCAGCCATGTTTTTCCTAAATTCTTATCTGTTTCTATTATATTTGTTAAATTTTTTGTACGAAAAAAAAAACAGAATACACTTTTTAAGAAGAAACACAGTTTTTATGATTTAATTTCAATATAAATATCAAACTGTAACAATTAAATCGCTTGTTTTCCTCTTTATAAAAAAAAACAAAGAGGTCATTTCTCTCATAATTACAAAGAGATATAACACTAATATTTACATTATAATTCTGAGCAGATGACATTACTTTTAGGAAAAACATGGCGGCCACTTTCATATGGCCACACTGTCTCTATCAAGTCACTGTAGTTAAACCTACCTACCAATAATATATCAATCTGTTTAGTTGTTATTTTCCTGGAAATAAATTGTACCGGGACAAACAGACAGACAAGTAAGCGAGTGATTATTGTATTGTCACCCAGAGCTGAGCTATGATGAAAGTTTTAAGTATCTTGCTCATCGGGAAGTTAGTTTAAAATCGTTTACAAAATTTGAAGGTACCGAACAGACAAGAAAGCCAGAATAAAAATGTGGTAAATATTACTTTCATTTGTCTTTTGAAAATAAAGTTAAAAATTTATAGTTTCATTTTACCTAAATTTTCATGTAATTATTATCCATTATCAGTTTTTGGTGGACCTATTTATAATTAGATTAAGACATTTAAGATATTTGCTCCCCTCTATAAACCATATTTATTCTAACTATTGGATAATGTTATGTATTCTTTTAAAACAGTTCTTAACAAATTTGTTAAAATTTGTCTTGAACGAAAACTACCCAAAAATTACCAATGTTTTAAAAATTTGTATAAAACAGCTCATGCTGCATAAGACACAACTTGGAAAGGCAGATGTCACATGATGATTGTTTTCTTCTTACTGACTCATCATCTTGAACGAAGTATACTATTTTAATTTTACTCTGTGTTGAATAGCATAAAACGGTTCACATTAGTAGGTGCTATTTTTAAATGGTTAAGAGCCACATTTGAATTTTCAATGCATTTCAGAGAATTTATTTTTTCTTATTTATTAAAACTGTTAACATTTTTTTTAAATTATTGTTTTAGGCTAATTTTGGTTGTTGTAGACAATTACCAAGAAATTATGTTTTTAGTTTTTGTTGATAACTCGGCAATATATTTACCTTACCTTTCAGTTTTGAATCATTTCTTGTTGGATATGGACTTCTAAAGCCTCCATCAAAATCAAAATGGTATAAATAGATGCTATTGTTATTATGTTTTGATAGTTCTTTTGCTGTGACAGCTGTGCTTACTGCAAACATTTTGTCAGTCATCAACTGAAACAAATTAAAATTAATGCATAATAAAGGTGGTATAACTACTCTCATAAATATAAACATACAAATAGGACATGCACACTCTCATACAAACTTTTAGTACTGTACTGTACTGTATTTATTTAGGAGCTAAGAGACCATTTAAAAAATACTTTGTATTAGCCTTGACATTGCTTCTTTTAACATTTGAAACTCATAAATTAATATAAAACTGTTAAAGAATGAAAAATATGCATGTGAAATTTCGAAGTTTGGTAAGTTATATATTAAATTAAATAAATTTATTAACAAATGGAAAAATACTGGAAAACCTTATATTGGAGAGGGGTTAGCATAGGCCTACCTGATTCTGAAGGCTGATTTGGACGAAGGACATTTTTATTTGTGTTGTTGAGATATTAAAAAGCTTATTGTCATCAGGTGCATAACCACAAACACTTTTAAAAAAGAAAATATTGTTTGAACCCTTTCTTATTTGAAATAAATTCATAAATATGGCCTCTAGGATTTTGAGATTGAAAAATTCTAGAAAACATTGTATAACTAACAACAGCAAAACAATTACAGACATTAAGCTACTATGTTTTACAGCGAATAAGTTTCATCAATTCTATTCACTAAGGTATTTCTATTTAAAAAAGGCAAAGCTTGTTTCGTAGAACTGTAAAATAAAATGTCTCATTACTAAGGTTAAGGTGAATAGAGAATTACTTTTCAGATTTAAAATACTTTTGCTATCATGTATTAAGGCCGAAACACTAATACTACTTGATTAACTAAACAGCACAAAATGAAGCTTGCATTTATAAAACGTTTTAAGTGCAAAAAACCTTAAATGCTTTTTATTGCCGAAATTGGTTATAAGTGCCATCCTTTTGAATGGCACAAAACATTGTAGTAGTGCCTGCACTCTTAGTGGGAGAAAATAGAACTCAATTTGTGATAGGCGTAACCAGAATGACCATATGGGAGGGGTTACAGCAACGGGAGGTATGGAAAATTTAAAAAAATTAAGATGTAAAATAACATACTTTTTAGGCTTCCAAAAATACTTTAAAATGATATAGGTATGTATAATTTTCCACTTTTAATTGTGACTCAGGCCTATTATAGAATAATTTAGAATAGCAACCATGACTCATCCCCGCCTCACTTTCCATGCACTGCCTCTAGGCTTGGAACACCTACAGCGTTTTTTTGTCGGCTGCGGATTGGTTACCGTCGCTCCTCATAAAATTTAAAGTGTGCATACAGGGCGGTAAAATTTCCGATGCCGTCTAAAGGACTCATTGGGATTCATTAAACTGAAGTATCTAGTTCATCAATCACGAAGTGTGCTATGTAATATATTATTTCTTTTAATGTTTTATAGATATGAACAGAGAGCAACTCTCGCTTTATTGTTATTCCGCCGCCGATTGAAAATGAAGTAACAAAATATACTATTTGGGTTAGTTCAATAAATGAATACAAGAACAGAAGATTTTGGAGCATTCTACACTGTGTTTCCTGATTTGAGCAACTAGAAGAAACATTTTTCAATTATTTAAGAAACTGTTTCTCAAACGTCATTTGACGAACTACACACGAAGGATAGTATTCTTTGAAAAAAATACTAAAATAAGGAAAATTGGCGTGCATTAGTGGCAGCGAACGGCTGCACAGCTACCATCAGCGGTAAATAAACCGATCGTTTATTTTTCCGACCAATGTGCATGCTCTAATACTCTCCTTCATGCCACTGTTGATATGATGGCACGGCTAATAATGCTTGGCGGACGAAAACTCTGTGTGTTTCAGACCATGCACTATACTCATTGTGTGGTATGTCAAATAAAGTGCCAGTGCCCAATTCGACCAAAGATATGGTCAGCAATATATTGGTAATTTATTGTAGCTTGACATTTGCATAGGTGTTGCAAACAAGTTACTCTTAAGAGCGTATTTTAATGTAGACAAAGTGCAAAATATTGTTTACAATGGGGGAGTTATAACCCCGAAACCCCCCTGGTTACGCCTATGCAATCTGTTGTGCAAGTCAAAATATGTGAAATGCCAGTGTGCAAGTATTTGTCAACAGCTAGCTGGGTTAGTGTTGTTTGAAAAAAGAAAGGAAACATGCAAAGCTATTACTCTGAACAATCTAGTGGAAGTTATTGTAACAGCTGCTCAGAAAAACCATTCACATACTGTGTTGTAAATGAAGAGTTCCATGATTTCAAAGCTGTTGCCCACATCTTTCTGGACACTAAAAAGTTGGGTATTTCAAAAGCTTGTCAGTTCAGAGTTACAATTGAAGACTTTGGCCAAGTTCAAGTTGCCAAAAGAGCATCTGAAGTTGCTGTGTGGTCTACTAGAATTAATACCCTAAACAAGACGTGACAGTGGAAAGCTTCAAGGACCTGACCCTACCTATGGCTCGAACTAGACTTGGTATACCAGGGAAAAAGTGGCATTAGAAATATGCTGCCATTTCTTTCACCACAGGCTTGGAATTATTTTGAAGAAATGTTGGCTGAAGAACCTACAAAAGACCAATGAACAACCCAGAAAGCTCAATAAAATAAGTGCTTGCACCTTGCAACTTACAACGTTTTCTCTTGCAATGGCAATTTTTCAAGTTTCATTTATGTTTTAAATGTAGTACTTTTTTAAATGTGTCTTAATAACACATAAATGAGATGTTTCTGTGTTCATTTTGTGTATAAAAAATGTATTTCCATTGAAATAAACTACTGTATTTTTATATACAGTTTTTTATCTCTTTTGAAAAATTTTCACTTTGGCACTTACAGCGTTTTGGAAGTGCACACTTGAAATATATTTCTTTTACATCAAGTTTTTACTAGTACTATGCTACTGAAAGTATAATTTAAGTAATACTGTATTAGCAGTTAACTCACGTTAATAAATCCTTGTAAGTTGTCCAGGGTTGGTTTTGAACCATTGAAGAAGTAAAACTGTTTCATCTCCTCTACTTTACAATTTATTGTGTCGTTATTTATTTTGCTCCTTACTGATTGTGGAATGAAATAATCTAATTTGTCTAGAATATTTGTGTAAAACTGTGCATCCACTGAAACAAAAAATTACTTTTATTTTAAAATTCATTTTGAGTAAATATTTTTTGATTTTAAGGTAAAATTAAAAGATACTCCGCTCTGTGAGACTTTATCTGTAACTTTGTGTTATAAGTTTTGGAATCTATGTTCCAGTGTTGCAACATAACCTCACTAGCATGCTTTACTGAGGTTAGAACATAGATTCTATATTACATAACGCCTAGCTACAAATGTGAGGCGGAAAGCAAAAAGGGACCTCATCGCGGCAAACTGGAAATTTCAGTACAAGCAGTTTCATCGAATGAGGTTAAAAATATAGATTTTCGGTTGTTTGCGGTTTAATATGCTTCATTTCGTCCTTTACCAGTTGTAATCGATTACAAAACTGTTGTAAACGGATAAAACACTCAAAAAAATCATTAACATAGTCAATGTTCAGCTTGGGAAAAGGGACCTCTTCGCGCTTATGGGAAAATAACATGGGCCGCGAACATTTCCCTTTTCTCAAACACATCAGATAACAAGGCAATACTTTAAAAACTACTCTCTGATGAATTCTAGCTTCGACAAAGTGAACTACTACGACTTTATTGTAAAACTAGAACGTTTTCTGATTATAAAAATCTCTGTTCCGACTTCAGTTACCTTTTCTTTACAGGTTTAAAAACCACCTACTCTTAGTAGTTGTACTAACACACCTAAACTATGCATTTAAAGCTAAGATTTTTGTATAATTAACTATTGATAACTATATTATTAATTATTACATTAATTCATTTTTGATAAGTTAATGTACTGTCCAAACAATAACCCCATTGTCCTGAACCCCAAAACATCAATGAAGCTGGCAGCAGTAACCCTGATGACCCTCAACCTGTCCCAGGACCTTCGACGAAGCGTCAAAAACGTTCCACTTAAATAATGAAGATGGATGTTTATGAGAGACTTTTTTATGTCATTTTTAGAGGATTTTTTAAGCTAATTTGTATACAAATTTAATTTCATAAATGTTATAAATGAAGATTTTGTGCTACTTTGAATATTTCAAGGAAAGTTTGAAGGTAGCTGTGATTGAGGAATCTACTCTATGTAAAAATACTATTTTATTAAGATCTCAAAAATTAGGTTCGCCATCTTGGTCCTCCATTTTGAATGTTACTTTTTTAATAGGAAAGCCGTAATGTGATAGTCATTTAAATGTAGAATTTTAAGACAAACTCAATAAAGAAAACCACACAACCACATCCCAAACAATTCTGAAGAATTTGCATTTATTTACATTGAATCATATCATTTATGGCTAAATAGGCTACTGGATAACAAAAAGGTGAAGCATTGACGCATAGTCCTTTTGTTACACATTGCTTATGGAATTTCACACAGCTGAGAACTTAGCTATTGAAACTTCTGTTAACACTAATTTTATAATATCAATACTGTACATAGTTTTGTAGTAAAAATATAATGTCCACTCAAAATGATAGGTTTATTTCTACATCTGCTTACTTGGAATAAAAGCTAATCCTTCTTCTTCATTGATCCCCATTATCATAGGCACCTTGTTGGCTGGATCCTTAATTAGATTCTCAAGTGCATCTCTAAAGAATGGCTTTTCAGTTTTGTTGTCCAGTACAGGTACAAAAGGAAATGTGTTTCCTGGAATTCTTTCCTGTATGTACAAGTTAAAGAAGGAGAGTTAAATTAAGATTAAATATATTATAGTTCCATAATTTTGTACAATATATTTGTTTTCATTTTTATGTTTTTATTAGACAACCAATATTTTGTTATAGTTATTAGTTTCACACATATTTGATCGACAATTTATTTCATAATCATCAATCTAGTTTTATCAAAACAAGTTTGCCAGGTCCTGTGCAGTAATTAACCATAGATAAGGTAATATCAAAACCCAGTTTATTTTGTTGACGAGAAAGCTAAATTGAAATGTTTGACTTTGCAAAGTTTGTTTATCAAATATAGCAACAAAGAGCTCATCTAGCTTTGTTTCTATTTACACCTTTAAAAAGACAGGTAAGAGAGACTGCACTAAAACTTTGGAAAATTGATCCAACTAAGTTTGTAAAGGAAAATGAAGAATACCTACACTGTATTATAAAGAACGATTGAAATAAAAGTTTGATTATACATTTGTATATTTGCATAAAGTTCACCAAACCTCTTCTCCTGTAATGTAAAATATAAATTTCGATTTAAAGGAAGATGTAATAAGGAAGTCAACACATCAAAGAACTGACAGAGATAACCATGATTTACCGGTACCATTAGTGATCAATTTCCAGATAAATACTGGCTGAATATGTATATAGGTGGATCACAAATGTATCAAATCAGTCTATAAATAAACATAAGTTAAATAAATGCAAATATAAATCAAACTTTGATGAAATAAACAGTACCAGAAACTGGCACATACTTTCTCACAGACATATTTAAATTATTAACACGTTCACTGCTAAGCACATGTGAGCTTGACACTGAACACTATAAGAAGCGGCCTAGGCACAGTGCATTGCACGCCAACCCCATATTAGAAATATTTTCAATACACAGTGCATTGCGTGCTTCGCACGCCAACCCCCGTATGGGAGTATTTTCAGTTCAAAATGCATTGCGTGCTTCGGGGTTTGGTAAATTGACATGTTTGGTACAAATTTGTTCGAAATCGATTGAATAGCTTCCTCTTTAGCTAATAATAATAATTTGTATTACTCACTCTCCTACTTTAATGTACTATCCCTTCTCCTACTTTAATACAATTATGAAGTCACAGCTGGGGTTACTTACGGGGTTAGTGTGCGAAGCACGCAATGCATTGTGTATTAAAAATACACCCAATATGCGGGTTGGCGTGCGAAGCACGCTATGCATTGTGTATTAAAAATACTCCCAACGGGGGTCGGCATGCGAAGCACGAAATGCACTGTGCGTCGGCCGCTTCTCAGAGTGTTCAGTGTCAAGCTCGCATGTGCGTCCTTAGCAGTGAACATGTTTCGTCCCATATCCCGGTATAGCCCCCCCTCCCTCTAGAAAATATCACATGGGCGCCTATGATAGGAGGCCTCATTCTCCTTGCCTGCATATATTTCCAAGTTGTAGGTGAAGATATTTTATCTTTTTTAAGAGCATGCATTTAATTCCTTCTTTGTTTGATTTTATATATATGAGTTATTGCTATAATTTGAATATTAATATTAAATTCACAAGAGTTTAAATAAAATAACTTGCAAATGTCAAATTTTAAATACTCTTCACAAAAGCTAACATGATCTGGTGGAACTAATCTCAAAGATTTTGTGTTTATTGCTGAGGTTTACGGATTACAAAGGAAAATAGAAACATGCCTATTCCACAGAAGCTAGTAAAGGGGGAACCCTTCCCAGTTTCAGGAAAACCTATAGCTTCTACAAACAAACAAAATTACGCTTAATCTCACAGATCAGTTGCACTTGACGAAGGGTTAATATACTAATTGATGTTCATCAAGGAATTGCAGAATAAGAAGAATTATGGTGGTCTTTATTGGGAAGCTCGTTATAAAATGTCCCCATACGATTAGAAAGCAACAAATACATTTTTGTTTACTTACCTCTTCAGACAAGATTATGGACTGACTACCTACTATATCTTCAACACTAGCTTCCTGTAAGCAAGTTATATTAACTTCTCCCTCTGCTGTAGTACAGTTTAGTGAGGACGCCAGTTGTTTTGCTCTTTCTATATAACCTGTATTTAAAAATGGCCACTCAGCCAAAGCAGTTCCACTTTCACCGATGGCACGCTGAAATAAACCTAACAGAAATTGTATCAAGTTATACATAATATTCTACAATATATATTATAAGGAAGCTTAACATTCAAAGTAATAAAGAAACCATCTCAGAAACCAGTACGACATATTCTAATAATTCGACCACGCAGCTGAACCCCTAACGTGAGTTGAACAAAATTAAGTTTATAGGCCTATGTTTTAGGGTTTCAACCAACAATTTGGGAAATTGGGAAACGACGGTGCTGAATAGCTGCAAAATGGTTCGCAAGCCATTCCACATATTGGGAGTATCTTCAATACACAATGCATTGCGTGCTTCGCACGCCAACTTCATGGTAGAATCCACCACATGGCTTTGAACCGGGTACTTCTATGGTATTTTATGTTTTAATCGATTTTGGGGGAACCAAGCGAGCTATAAGGTCGCGTAAAAAAACAAAATGTGCAGAATAACATCCTACATTTATATTTGTAGATTAAACTGAAAAACAAATTCATTCTCGTAGGAAAAATCTCAAAAAATAGTTACTTCCGGTCAAAAAATGTGCTTCCGATTGTTGGATTTTTTTGGCTAACGAACTTGTCTGAGGGACGTAGACAACCAACATGTGTACCAAATTTGAACTAAATCCGACTTTAAATGCGGCCACTAGAGTGCGAACAGATATATACTTATATATATATGATTTTTAATGACACCCCAAAACGTGTTCTGGGGACTATAATCGGTGCTCATTTGCTACTCCCGACCTTGGGTCTTACCATAAGGGCCACTGCAATAGCTCATTTTTCTATGGACTATTGGAAAAACTCAACTCGACTTGTATTAAATTTATAGTTCTTTTCAGAAATAAGGAGAAGTGCTTTTATTACTTTTAGCTGATTGAAAACATAATATGATCAAATTGATTTCAAATTAATAACTTCATAATATTAAATGAACCAAAATTTAAGTTTTACTGATTAAAAAATACAACTGGAACACAACTGGTTGTCAGCAAAATCAATCCAATAATTAATGAGATTTCAAAAATTGTGGTTTAAAAACATTTTTTGTTCGAGTGCATTAATTAAATAATTTGACCACGCAACAGGACCGCTGACGTGAGTTGAGCAAATTTCCAAAATTAAGTTTATATGCCTATATTTTAGTGTTTCAACCAACAATTTGGGAAATAGGTCTACTCACGAAGGCGTTGAACAGCTGTCTGTATGTACGCAATATATTAGTAGAATTTGTTTGTGCCTAGTGGCCTTGCGAGTTTGCACCACTTGGCTTCGAACCGGGTACTTTTATGGTATTTTACGTTTTGATCGATTTTGGGGGAACCAAGCGAGCTATAAGGTCGCGTAAAATAACAAAATGTGCAGAATAAAATCCTACATTTATATTTTTAGAAAAAACTGTAAAAAAATTTCATTCTCGTAGTAAAAATCTCAAAAAAGTTACTTCCGGTTAAAAAACCTACTTCCGGTTATTGGATTTTTTTGGCTAACGAACTCGTTCGAGCTACATAGACAACCAACATGTGTACCAAATTTGAACCAAATCGGACTTAAAATGCGGCCGCTAGAGTGCGAACACATACATACATATATATACATATATATATATATATATATATATATATATATGAAATTTAATGACACCCCAAAACGTGTTCTAGGGACCATGATCGGTGCTCATTTGCTTCTCCCGACCTTGGGTCTCACCATAAGGGCTACTGCAATAGCTCATTTTTCCTATGGAAATTCGCTAATAACAGCTCTGAAAATTTCATTTACCCTCCAGATATATTTTGTAATTTTATCCTTCGAAAGTTGTTAACAAAAACCAAAATTTGATCTTCTAATAAAAAATGTAATAAATAAACGGTACCAGGAACTGGCACATACTTTCTCACAAACATATTTAAATTATTAAACAGATTCACTGTGACTTCATAATAGTAGGTGGGGTAGGAGAGGTGATTTAAAGTAGGAGATTAACTAATAAATATTATTATTATTATTATCTAGAGAGAAAACTATTCGATCGATTTTGAACAGATTTGCACCATACACGTCAATTAGACCTGTATAGATGCACGAAAAAATGTTTTGAAAAATGTTGAAAAACAACCCCCTTTATGGCCAAAAAACCCCATAAATCAGTTATTATTATTATTATTAGCTAAACGAGAATTTTTAGAAAGATGCGGTTTTTTGCATATGGTAGGGTACATTAAAGGCTACAAATAAACCAAATTTTATCAAAATCGTTAGTGCCGTTTTTTTATAAAAAAAAATAACTGATATTTTGGGGTTTTTTTTGCCAAAAAAGGGGTTGTTTTCAAAATTTTTCCAAACTGTTTTTCGTGCATCTATACAGGCTTATTTGATATGTCTGGTGCAAATTTGTTTGAAATCGATCGAATAGTTTTTGCTAGCCTTGTATACATACAGACATACAGACAGACATACATACATACAGACATATAGACAGACATTTGGTAAAAACCTGTTTTTTGACTCAGGGGGTCCCAAAACGGATATTTCCACAAAAATCTCAACATCGATTTTTTTTGCAATCACTATACTTTCTCTATACTATAGTATAGTGAGAAAGTAAAATGGCATCACATCCATTCTAGGTAGGCTACAACTTTTAATGAATGAATTTTTCTCAAATTGTCTGAGAACTAAAGTAAAGTTGACGATCATACAAAGTTTGTGTATGCTTCACTAATAAAATAATGTTTATTGAATTTGTACTTAGGCTTATTTGGTATTTTACAAATTGTGATTTTGTATAAATAAAGTAATAAATAGATTC
>JAGFPH010000337.1:228694-245308 GCA_018207615.1 Philaenus spumarius | reverse complement strand
CCCCAGGATAGGAGACAGCGCCCTCTTTGAAAACCGGCTGGATCCGCCCATGTATGCAGGGATATAAGTATAAATGTTTTAGGAAATGAAAAAGTAGGAATCAGCTTCAAGACATTTTGTTAGTTTTTGATTTAAGATGGTTGCTAGATGTGGCTACTTGAGTGATGGATCCACTTGCCACCTGATTGATTATTTAATTTCATACATTTACCGCATTAAAATAAACAGAAAATATGTTTCCATAATATTTCATTAATAATTTTGTTTTTAAATGTTGTTTCTCCTCTTAAAGAAATAAAAGCAGGGAAACCAACTACGAAACCGACAAATTGGATCACTAAAAGAATAGTAGTTTCTAAAAACAAATTAAATATTTTATAAAACACTAGATGGCTTTGACCCTGCTCGTTTGGGGCTAAATACGGAAAATACGAGTGAACAACTTAAGCTTAAATAAACAAATAATTAAAAAATAATACGGCTGGAAATTTAGTCATCGAGATAAAGGTGTGTGTATTATCATGTGTGGATGTTATAGACACCCAAAGTATTTATAGGTCCTTTTTATTAGTTACAAGCTGTAGTAGTAGAATATTCTTGGCTCTTGCCGTGTATAAAACTTACAAATAGCCACATCTATGATGCTGCCACCTGTGTTAGTGGAGGAAACCCTTAAAGTAATAAATGGGTACAAAACTAAAAAAATCTACTGACAGTGAAGACAATTATGAATAATTTTTTGAAGATATTTTTCTGTTCATCGCACCAAAGTTCAAGAAGGGAACAGGAAGAACTCAAAACATTAATTATATACCAGTTTGATTGTTGCCCATATTTAGTAGGCATTGAAAGAAATAGAAGGTTAATATATTTCGTGTAGAATTCAAAACCTTATTTATTAAATTAGAAAGATCAGGAGATATAACAATTAAATTTAAATAAACCATTTGATACAACATGTTGTTGAGTCAATGATTACAGCTCCGACAGTCTTTTTTGGAACAAAAAGTATTCTTTAAAATATCAACGACACAAGTCAGTACTTTTAAAGAAACAACTTGGACAAAATTCTATGGTTGTGTGTTTAGAACAGAAAGAGTACCAATTAAGTCCTACTATTAGGCTGAGAGATGATGATCTGAATGAGAGGAAACACTAAATTGTTCAGTATTGTAATAGACTGGGGCCTATCTCTATATTGATGCTGTACACAAGAAATTTCCTCTTTTAATTTTGTGTTACGAGACATAAATTGTTTACGTCTTATTATGGACTTATTAATTCTCATCTTTAGAACATAATCATGTGAGTTAACACATTATGTGGAGAGTTACAATGGGTGTTGTGTTTGCAAAAATAAGCAATTAGAATGATGGGTGATATAAAAAGAACGGAATCCTGCAGAAAAGCATTCAAGAATTCAGAAGTACCAACTTTTCCAATTATATATTATATATTTTCTAGACCATTATATTATAAATAATTTTATTGGATCAACCTGTGCATAAAAATGAACTTTTATTGTAAAGGAAAATAAGAATTTTAAATGCTAGCATATTTTCTATTGTTGTACAACAAGAAATGTATTCAAGAATTCAGATGTATCAATTTTTCCAATTATCTATATATATAAAATCCAAATACCACTCACTCACTCAATCAATCACTGACTCATCATGAAATCTCAAAAACTACTGAACGGATTGGATCGAAATTTGGTATGTAGCTTCCTCTAGGGCCATAGGTTCTCACTAAGAAAGGGTTTCAAAAAATTTGAAATCTTAAGGAGGGGGGGTCAAAGTTACTAAATCTCGATTTCTCTAAAACTACTGAACGGATTGGAATGAAATTTGGTATGTAGCTTCATCTAGGGCCGTAGGTGCTGGCTAAGAAAGGGTTTCAAAACATTTGAAATGTTAGGGGGGTTTGGGTGGGTCAAATTTACTAAATCACGATCTCTCCAAAACTACTAAACGGATTGGAATGACATTTGGTATGTAGCTTCCTCTAGGGCCATAGGTGCTTGCTAAGAAAGAGTTTAAAAAAATTCGAAATTTTAGGGGGTTTAGGGGGTCAAAGTTACTTAAAATCCCCATAAAAATACGTAATATAATATATTTTTTTGGTTAATATACATTTAACTTTGATTTGTCTTTCGATCAATACAAATCCGGATCGGGGCATCTATCTATATATTTTTCTGCCCCGATCTATATATTTATCATCATATCTAATGAACGATTTGTCTAAACATGGGGAAATCTCAATCAATATATACTATTTATGAGATAGATAATACAATTAAACAAAATATTGTATAGTTATAAGTCTTACGAAATTTTTTTGAAGGGTTTAAAATATCGGTAAATTAGATTTTTTATTTTGTTGCCTACAGACTGATCACGATTTCTTAAAACGTACATAGCCTTGAAACAAGAAACTTGGCACAAATAACTGTACCTTGCCCCTCCCGCCCCTCCCTCACTTTCACTTTCCTACTCACTGACCACAAGGCACTGGTGCATCAGTTGGGTTTATCATTTTGATGTTCTCATTCCTCTAAACCCTTCTATTCCTGATACTCCCGTTCCCTCTTATATTGCGGAGGAAAATATTGGGGAAATTGGGCAGTTTTCAGACAATGATCTCCAAAACTCTCAGTGTCCGTCGACAGATCCGTGTTTGTCATCTGATACTGTTGAGTCCCGCTGTAAATCGCGAGGCTGTCATAAGATACAATAAAAAAAATCCTGCCGAGCATCGTGAGGCTTCCAAAAAGTACAGTCAATAAAATCCCCAGGTCAAAATGGCTGCCGTTCAAAAATACAGTTGTAAAAGATGTCACATGAAGGTGCTTCCATGGTCTGAAAAATCAATATCAGGGTTTCACTACAACTGCAACACCGATTATCACAAAGACAAAACAGTTGAGCTAGGTCCTATGACGACATGTAAATGGTGTACAGCTATGAAGTGGTATAAATGACATGGTTTAGAACCTACGACTCATATCCTTATGACACACAAAATTACCATCATTTGTCGCATTTATTTCACCAAAATAATTATGTAATAGTGGAGCATTGCCATGTCAGCTACTATATATATATATATATATATTTTAGACCGTTATATTATAAATAGTTTTATTGGCTCAACCTGTGCATAAAAATGGGCTTTTATTGTAAAGGAAAAATAATTCATTTAAATGCTAGCATATTTTCTATTGTTGTACAACACAAAATGTTAAATTAGAGTGATTGGAAGTAAAAATGGACGTAATACATAAATAGAAATTACAAAGGTTGAAAAGCACTGTGGTGTCAAATTCACAATGATTGAATGAAACCCCGAATCACAAATTGAAAGAACAAAAAACAATAACAAAACAATTTAATGAAAAGTTGTGTACTTTTAATAATTTGTACTCAATTTTTTTGTGTTAGCCTATTAAGTCTATTTATTATATATTTTTTATTTTTATTGTAATTTTTATTTTATTACATTTAAGTTTATTTTATTAATTGTTAAAAAGATTTTTATTTTTTATGATTTTAATTTGTATTTATTAATGCTTTTAACAGTAAACGTCGCTCCTCCTACTCCCCATCTAGACGTGTTGTGATTGGGCGAGAACGGTGAGGAGGTAGTGGGGAGGGTAGATACCCTAGTATAATTAGGTTCAGAAGTGTTAAAGCCCTCTGAGGATAATGACTATGTCATTGAAATGTGCATTAGAGTAGTACATTAAACATAACTTTTCATTAAATTTTGTTATTGTTTTTTGTTCCTTCAATTTGTGGTTCGGGGTTTCATTCAATCATTATAAATAGAAATCTATAAGCTAAACATAAATATTTATTATTGCTGAAATATTGTTTGAATACAGTATTTTCTGACACTTAACATGTAAATAAATTACTAAAGTTTGTTTCTATTTTCCGTACAGCTAACTAACAAAATAATGGAAAGATGGTACAGCTTATATTAATACCTACAAGGTATCAATGAAATGTGCAAATCAAAGAGGAATAAAATTATTATTTTCATATGCAAATATTTTCAATAATACTACAAAGTTGAGTTAATTTACCTTAAACCTTAGTTGGCCAATCGGGGCCTTTGCATAAGGGATTCCTTTGAACACCAACATTTGATTAGATGTAATGCCTTTAGAGTTCATAATCACACCATTAACTCTCCCTTTTGATGTTTTAACAATCAAATTTGCTCTAAAAATAAAAGAACAGAACCAGTTTATATTTATTGTAATTCCATTTTTGTAGAAATGATGAGAAATAGAAAACTTTTGAGCAAAGAAGATACTTGTAAAAATAATATCTGATAATAATATATAATAATAAAATTTAAGCATTCTGAAATTGTTTAGTTTTCTATTTTGTAGTGAATCATGTTTTTTTTTTAAATTTCATTATGATCTTCATAATCCTATGTGCAGTCCCTCTTTATTCATTGTTTGATAATTCAATAATTTAATTTAAAACATTGGGTTTCTAGTAAAGCACAGATAAAAATGCACATTCATCATAGTTTCTACCTTAGAAATTTTATGACGATGACATCTATTAAGTTCGCTTAGGGAAATTCTAGGGCAAGCCGGTTTTAAGTTTACAAAAGCGAATAGTAATGTACTTATAATAAGAGTGAAAAAGAGGTTTAAGGAAAACTTAAATTTATAAACAAAGAAAAACATATTAAGGGCAGAACATCCAACTAGCGAGAAAGAAAAAAACCATGGAAAAACAAATCAATGAAAGAGAAAATAATTGCAATTTTTGTTAATTATCTTCCATTAGGCTTTAGAATTTTCCTAACAAGTATCAAATAAAAGTTCCTAGTAATTATGCTTTTTTCTTTTAATTTCTCTCCGTTATTTATTTCGAAAGGACTTATAGTTTGTTTACAGTAACTTGGCGTCTGTACCCCTGGCTACCTGCTACAGACCCGGTCCGTCCCCTCTCACACGCTTCCTCACGCATCTGTTTCAATGATTAGTCATCTGCTGGCTTTAACACTGCAATACTATACTTTTTATTGTGATTCACAATTTCAAATTTTTGTGAGGATATTTATAATGTTCGGGAAAAATAAGGAAAATGATACCAAATACGACGTTATTACATTGTAAAATCCATGTATGTAACCACATGTTTATTCATTACTTCAGTCTTATTTAACTTTGTTAGGAAATTAAATATAAACAACCGTATTTTTTAGCATGTATTATTTATTTCATAAATTTTTTTTAATTGAAACATTTTTAGTGACAAGTAATAGTTGTTTTCAAAGTGGAAGCCTTATTGGATTTGGAATAAATTATAGTACATGTTAAATAAGACCTATGTACATTCCGAGTTTTTTAAAATCATCCCAAACAACCATCACAATAGGCTGTACACAGTAGGAATACAGTGAACCTACTACATTAAAATTTGTAAGGTTAGTCCAGCAGTACATGTTATACATGTTATATATGTTGTACATGTTATAGACAAACAACTCTGATGAAAGTATACAGAAAATATTATTACTACTACTGCATCTTTTTCAACAGCAGAAAATTTGAATAACTTAAGAGTTCAGATCTCGTAACAACTTAATCACTGACAAAATATACTGTGACATTCAGGTCTTATTATATGGTCTTATTAAATTATATGGTTATCTTTTCATTCTCATGAATAATTTCAAAACAAAGGTAATTTAAAGACAGTGAAACCTTCTTTAAAGTCAGCCATGAATATACAGACGTGTGCTTCAGAATAAATAAACATGTATTGTTATTAAACTTACCCATCTGTTGATGCCAGGATATAAAATACAATAAATAATAAAAACAAATTAAAATGTTTAATAAAACCCATCTTAACTTGTTGATTGCAATGATATAAGATGATTTGCTTTCTTATTCGAACCAGTCTCTGAATATTGATAAAATATATGAAAGTAAATAAATACATAATTGTTTATCTCTTAATTGGTTTTAAGTGTCTAGTGCTTATGTCACTGATTACTTAACAAATCTCAGTATTTTATCCTGTCGATTACGTTTCTATAAGGAAGAGCACACCTTACTTGTTATTCTAAATAGTAGATGTCAATTCATAAATTGAATTTAGGCTAGGTTTTTATATAACTAATAAACCCTATGATTCCATAAATGTTTAAATCACTTTAAAAAATGTGATCATGGGAAGATTATGGGAAAATTATGATGTTTCAAATTTCAATCCATTTAAGTAAAATATTGGTTTAACATGTGTGCCTCTGGTTTGATTCCCACAGAGTAACATTTATTTTCAGAATCTTAATAAAACAAATACAGTGGAAATCTTTACTTGATGTAAGTTAGAGTAGGTATTGTAGCCGTGTCTATAGCACAAGAAAACTGATCCTACACAACTATGTTGGAGCAAACTAACAAGCACCATATTAACCTCTGCTCCAACGTGCTCCTCATACTAGATTGTGTGAATTTTTGTTGATAAGATATTCTTTACACTTCCATTTCTCTTACAACCATTTATAAAAAATAATTAATATTACTTTATTAAATGCCTCACAAAGTCTAATGCGGTTTTTTTTACATGTTCAAATAGTTTATATTTCTGAAATTTTATTTCAGTCTGACAGTATTGGTAGTTTAACTATACAAACATAAAACATTAATCAATACAAGAACAATTAATACTTTTAAAAACAAGATGAAAAGATGGAACACTTTTTGAGACTTCGGCTCGTATTTTTTTTTTTTTTTTAAATGCTAAAAAATGTGACGTTTTTCTCATGTTGCTTTCATGCTAGAAAGTTCAAAGCTTTTCAACTCTCGCAACAAAATTAAAAAGATATTTTACACTGTGCATCACCTATTTGCATGATTCCTTCCTTCTCTTCCATTAAAGCAAATAGTTTTAAAATGTATTTCCTAATCGTAGGTAAATATAACTTGACAAACATTTATCGATCTCTTTCTAAGTACTTCTAAATAAGATAAGATTGTGTGTAAAATCTTTTACTGATTGCTTTCCTGTATTTATTACATCAATTTATTTTAATACATGATAAAATGTGATTGAAATTATTTCATAATGTCATAATTGTGTTTGAATTAATAAATTCAGCAAACTTAGAATACATTACCTACCCCCTCCAAGCTCCTCGCCATCAGTTCTCCATAACCTTTTTGACATTAGTCTTCAAAATGTAGTTCATTACTATCTATCTGTTCCTTGTATAGCTCGTTAGATTTAGCAAGGACTTTCCGATGCGCTGGAGGGAGGGAAGAATATAGGCAAGTGGGTTCGCCGACCGCTGGAGGAGAAGGGACACTGTTTCTTGTTCATGATTAACGTTAAAACAACTTACAACGATAGATAAATAACTATTTTAACAAAGAAATAAACATGAGTAATAATAAAAACTACATTTTGATACTATTTAAAGTATTAAGTAAACTAAATAAACTTATAACTTACTATTTAAAAAAGTACATAAGTAGGCCTACGTTTATTCATGTAAAAGTATCGGTAGTAGTGTATTAAAATTGTGTCTATTAATATTATGCGATGAAAGTGTGATGAAAAGTATCGTTTCGAAAAGCATCACTTTCTGTCCTAGTGATGAAATATATTATTTACTGAATGTAGAAAAAACACATTATGCATCTTAAAAACCGACAGTTAAGTTATGAAACTAGCATACCCACATAAAATGCTTCCATTAAACCTATTTATACAAATATAAACGATAAAAAATAAACAACGCTAAATAAAAATAATAAACAGCGATAGTTAAATTAAAAATTGATTTGTGCACGGACAATAATGTTATTGGAAACGCGTGCAATTGCTTCAAGACCGAAGTGTTCCGTTCAAAGCTCGGTAATCGACTGAGCTTCTCTGATCCCCCACCACTCGAATTAACTCCGAGTGTACTGCGCATCTTGCTACAAATTCCGAGCTATAACTTTTAATACAAGGTTTGACACCCTTCAAGGTATATCCCTCTTATTAAAATAGTGAACAAAATTAATTTATTTGTAGGTCTGGAAATGCTTTGTATTTTAGTAATGGTTAACTAAAGATTTTTCCTTGATTTCAGCTTCAACAGTAAAAATGTTTAATTAATACAGTCATTGAAAATATTATTGAAAGGCCAGGTTGAGCTATCATAAATAATTATTAACAGCACAATTAAATAAAATCAGCAAAAGTAGATTAATTAAACTACAAAATATAATACAGTAGAGTCCCGCTATTTCGAACTAATTGGGACCGAACACTGTTCGGATTAGCGGGAATTCAGAATAGGCGGATTTCATGAATAATACTAACGTATTGACTTGTTAAGGCGTAAATTAAGTGCGGGGACATCTGCTAGTGTCAGTTCTATACAGTGTTGATCGGCTCGGAGGAGGTGAAACTCAAACTGAACTCATGTAGAAGCGGCAAATGCTCTTGACCTCGCCTTAGTGCAGTTTTACACAATTGGTTTTTTTCCTTTGCATCATGATTTCGTTTTCTTCTAAAAACGGAAGGGAAGTTATAGGTTGTTCGAACTGTCCGTTTTGTCATCCCGCAGTCTGTCCGTTAGATTTTTTTTTGGAAAAATAATAATAATTATTACTTTTTCTGAAAAAAAGAATCTTAATAACATCAAAATGTTAGAGATAATACATCTGCTATTTTTTACAAAAGTTTCATCCAGTAAGTCATTTAATCTAAGTCATAAACATAGTAAGGATCGAACACAGTTGTCACCTTTTCACACCAGAAATGTTGGGAAATGTTAGGCAATACTTTGAGTCCAGGCTGTATTTTTGTCAAGAAGTCAATGGTTCTCATTTCGAGCACTTAATCTGAATGAAAATGAGGCGAGTGCTAAAGGTTTTACTCATTGTAACATAATTATTAATTAAATTTTAAATAGGAGTTTTTGGGGAAAATTAAAACTTTGATTGCCATTATGATGGATAGAGTCATCATACAGACCTCCGGTTTGCGCCAATCTTCTTCTTTTATAAAGCCCTTTAAAATGAGGTGTCACTCAATAGGGGTTCTCATTTTAAATTTTCGACTTACTCCCAAAATACCCCATTTTTGTGGGAGGGTTTGAATTTTATAATACAGCAAAAACTTTATTTTTGATCATGTTAACAATCCCCAAAGCAAATCTGTCTATTTCAATTAATAACAAAAATAATAGGGGGGGGGGGCTTTTAAGACACCCGGTATGTCTGTATGTGTGTGTGCATGAGTATGTTTGTGTGGTTTTCAAGGGGCAGAATATCCTCCTTTGAATTTGGTAGTTAGTCCCATATTCATAATAATTCGACCACGCAGCTGAACCACTGATGTAAGTTGAGCAAATTTCCAAAATTAAGTTTATGTTTTAGGGTTTCAACCAACAATTTGGGAAATATGTCTATTTATGACGGTGCTGAATAGCTGCAAAATGCTTCGCACGCCATTCCGAATATTGGGAGTATCTTCAACACAGAAAACATTGCGTGCTTCGAACGCCAACCCCCGTGTTGGGGGTATCTTCAACACACAAAGCATTGCGTCCCACGGTAGAATCCACCACATGGCTTTGAACCGGGTACTTCTATGGTATTTTACGTTTCGATCGATTTTAAGGGAACCAAGCAAGTTATAAGGTTGCGTAAAAAACCAAAATGTGCAGAATAACATCCTACATTTATATTTGTAGAAAAAACTCAAAAAAAAATTCATTCTCGTAGGAAAATCTAAAAAATAGTTACTTCCGGTCAAGAAACGTGCTTCCGGTTGTTGGATTTTTTGGCTAATGAACTTGTCCGAGCGACGTAGACAACCAACACGTGTACCAAATTTCAACCAAATGGGATTTAAAATGCGGCCAATAGAGTGCGAACACACATATATATATATGATTTTTAATGACACCCCAAAACGTGTTCTAGGGACCATGATCGGTGCTCATTTGCTACCTTTGGTCTTACCATAAGGGCCACTGCAATAGCTCATTTTTCCTATGGAAATTCTCTAATAATATCATCTCCGGTTCTCCGTCTGGCTAGAGGAACGCAGGGGATGTCTTCACTCCAACAATTGAGTGAAAAAATGGAAGGCTATACAGTGGAGTTCAGTAGCTCTGCACAACATGTTGATAGCCGGGACTCAATGATTAAAAGAGACTGTCATGATATGAAGAAATTGTTGGATTGGTTAGCAGCAACCGCCTTTCCCAGAAACTCCAGAACTCATATCTATCAGTACAGGCTTGTTGGAGATAATGATTGTTGGCTCTGTACTCCTTGCAATGTATACTTCCTGAAGCTAGGAAAAGGAAGTGCATGCAATATCTTTTACCACCTGCCAAATGTGATAGAGTCATACACAGCTGCCCGTATTCTTTTTATACACGCCATGAGCTGTTGTGATAAGACATCAACTCTAAATAACAGGGGCAAAATAATTAATGTAATTAATATATATATTTACAGTATTATCTAATCAAAGCTTTGACTGACTGATTTATCATAATATATCTCGGACCATTGGGCCTAAAGCAATGAATATGAAAGTGGTATAGGCCTAGTGGTTCCTTCTTCACTGTAGATCACTAAAGGCATTTTCCATAACTTGCTTCCTCCACACAGATGAAAATTAGGACTATATTTCTGTAGTGGAAAGGTTTGAGGCCTTCTGGAAAACTATCCAAATTTATTCCTTTAGATTAACTTTAGGCCTATCTCTGTTACTGCTGCAAATTTGATAATAACTTACGACAATGCAAATTTCTCTTACTCACTACAAAGTGTATATAATAACTTCTACCTTATTTACTGAGGTGGTAGCTGGAATAAAGGCTTATAAGCCGAAAGTGTGATTTGAGAAAACAGCCTCCAAAGTTTTCAGTTTTACCTTAGAAATTTAAAAAAAAATTTACCCAGGATCACCCTTTTTTAAGTAATTATACTTTCTTATAAATACAAGTAAACAAAGAGTTTAGGAAGGAAATAACAATGAATTACCTAAAAAATACTATACAAAAAAAAGGCTCGATAGACCCTTCTTCTGGAGAACAAATTTTTCATGTATTTTATTCTTCTATGGAAGAAGGACCCACAACCTAATACATATCACACTTAAGATTTTTAGGAGAAATTGGTTATTAAAACACATTTTACAGTAAAAACAGTTCATTGTATTTAAGAAATAAAATAACAAAACAATATTTTGTAAGCTACTCATCATCGAAACAGTTTTCATTTTCTCTTACCTTTTGGAGCTGGTTCAAGTGTCAGTTCAGCTAGTATGTTCCTTGCATACTTGAATGGGTTGAGATACAAATGATACGAACTGGATACAAGTAGCACACCACACGGTTTATATTTTAAAATACAATATTTTTGAATTTTGAAGGTACACTGTTCTTACTTTTTGGCTTTTTCTCAAATACTTCATGTCCCTATCTAATACAATGCTTTGATCTTTTACAAGAATGAACGGTGAAGGCTTTTGTCTTGATGATTCGATTCGTTCAAGATAAGTTTCTGGGACCTACACAGTTTCTAGTTTTTCCATGCTGTTTCGAACAATACTGTGACATTTCTGTGTTTTGGGGAAACAAGTGAAGGATCTCAACATTGAAAGTTTTGGCGAGTCATGAACAGAATCTTAGCAGTGTTTGGTTTTCATTTTGACCTTCAGCTGCGTCAGACAGCAAAATAACTTTCTTAGTGTTGGTGAAGTCTTAGATTTTTTTACTGACACAAACAAAAACAAATGATGCTACTGTATTTGCTCCTTTTTTACATTTAGACCCTAGAAATGTACACATGAAAGCGGCATCATCATTGTGTTGAAATATTCAACTAAGATTTGCTAGACTTATATAAAACATCATGGAGAATCCATTTTTGCATTCTCCCGAACTTCTCCTTAATCAGGGCCCATAGACGTATAGGCCCTTATTCCAGCTACTGCCTCTTTTATGCTTTTATCAGTTAATAACCTGATATTGTCAAGTTATAGTCAACACTGTTGCCATGACAACATGCAGTAACAGAACTTTGTTAAAAATATAAAGTTATATATTATGTGTTGTTGTGTTCACACTCTAATGGCCGCATTTGAAGTCTGCTTGATCCAAATTTGGTGTATACGTTGGTTGTATAAGTAGGCCAGACAAATTTGTAACCCAAAAAAATCCAACAATCGAAAGCACTTTATTTGTTGTGAAGTAACTATTTTAGATTTTTCGACTGGAATAAATTTTTTTTTTAGGGTTTTATCTACACAAATAAATACAGGATATTATTCTGAACATTTTTTTTACACGATCTTGCAGCTCGCTTGAATTCCCAAAATCGATCAAAACATATAATACCATAAAAGTATGCGGTAAATGTTGTGGATTTTACCATGGGGACATCTTCTGGATCCGAGAAGATGCATTTACCATGGTGTTGGCATTTTACCGTGGATCCGAGGCCGACGATGTTTGTACGATGCGAGCAAAGCTAAGCAGTTCAGAACCTGAGGCCGCAAGGTCGAGGTGCAAATAAATTAGACTAATATATTTCGTACATACGCTACAGGCATCAGTAGTAAGTAGAATATTTTCAAGGCAGAAACAGGTACAATGAAAACGAATTATTTTGTAAACACATATTTTATTTTATGTAGCCTACTAAGTTCAGAATCTGTCAGCAAGTAGCGTGGCGTCTCCAATTTACGCTATTATAGGCTATTAATTTCCATTTCAAAAAGCATGAAGTTCTGTGTCCCCTCATATGCGCTATACTCTTTTTATTTTGCGTCTTGACTAACACAAGGAATATTTAATTTTCCTACTTATGCAAAATAGATGGGTAAGGTGTCAAAATAATATATAATTTTAATCTCCAAACATTTTATTTTAGCTTTTTGAAGTTGAAGCTGCTTTATAAACACATTTGATCTGGTTTATTTGGGAAATAATAGTACAGGTAAATAAATGCATAATGTAAAATTTTATATAAACTTCAATTGCATAGATGCAGTAACATTTCTTTGTTGAGATGAAACACAGAATCACTCTTTAATTAAAATAAATAAGCAATAAATATAAATGTGGTTAAAAAGTATAGAAATACATTCAATTGTATAACTGATGAAGATGATGGGGGTGGAGGTGGAGGTACTGTGGGTGTAGGTGTAGTGGCTGTTGGTATGGTGGCTGTTGGTGTGGTAGCTGTTGGTGTTGCTTCTGTTGGTATAGTAGCTGTTGGTGTAGTGGCTGTTGGTATAGTAGCTGTTGGTGTAGTGGCTGTTGGTGTTGTAGCTGTTGGTGTGGTAGCTGTTGGTATAGTAGCTGTTGGTGTTGTGGCTGTTGGTGTAGTGGCTGTTGGTGTAGTGGCTGTTGGTGTAGTAGCTGTTGGTGTGGTGGCTGTTGGTGTAGTAGCTGTTGGTGTGGTGGCTGTTGGTGTGGTGGCTGTTGGTGCGGTGGCTGTTGGTGTAGTGTCTGTTGTTGGTGTCGTGGGTAAATCCTTTGTAATAGGTGATGGGGGTGAAACACAATTAGTAGTTTCAATGTTTTCCCAAAACTTAACAGATTCTATCTGGAAATTTTCCGTACTCATTGTTAGAGTTTCATTTATAATTAAATAGCTTGTTGCTTTTTCAGAGATCGGAGTCCATTGTGTATTTTCTAGATCAGTGTCGATTTTCTGTATTGGCGTCCTAAAATCAAAATATTATATTTATTTATGAAACATACAATTATTTATACACATAAATTATATTCACTAATTTGTAACGCATCCATTTATATTTTGACCATTATGTTAAAATAAATCATAATACTGTATACTGTATTTTTAAAAAAATACAATTTTGAAGGGTAGAAAAAAAATGATTAACATAACAAGAAAAACATATTCTGATACTCATACTTTTTTATATTGGTGAAAACATTTGTTAATTTATTAATTAACTGGTTATTGAGTAAGTGAGGTTTAGGTGATAATGACAATAAGCACATCTGCTTCCAATATACACACACATTAAATATATCTTTACATGAAAGAGTTTAGGTTTAAATTTAATTCAACCATCTTGCAGAATGTATCAAATTCTGTTTTACTTTTTGTTCTTCATTCTTCTTTGAATAATATTCTTAACTTTGTAATGTTATAGGCAAATCATAAAAAAATATTCTAAACTAAAGCCACATTAGCAAACACAGTCAAAATACCTCTTCCGATCTCTTTTAAAAGTACTTATTCTATTTTATTAGTTACTCTACTGTAAAAAATGCACTTAATACTACTATTCATAAAAACTAACCCAAACTTTGCAAAATTGGTCCAAAGTTTCACCATTTTCCGGAGAACTTTCATTTCAGGAGAGTCTGCAGCATATCCTTTCGTATCTACACTACTTAACACAAAGAGGTACCCCAATTCATCACCATGACTTGCACCTGCATCACATAACTTTGAATTAAAAAAATAATGTAAAATGGTAACCTAACCAACCAATGTTTAAATGGCAGTCGGTCAACATTGTATACATTCTGAAGGAGATGGTTTTAAATCTCAGTAGTCCCTACACCTATATATAACTACCAGGTCTAATTACACCCTGACAACTAGAGAATTCTAAAAATAGAAACATAAAAAATCTATAAAAACATAAATCAGGAAACTGCTACCACATAACACAAACAATTTTGTTCACTATATGCATTAAAAAGTTCTGTCAGGAAGATCTTACTAACATCAAGTGTAAGGAAACTTAAATGCTCTTTAATTATATTAGTCCATTAACTTGCTTCACATTGTTTAATCTCTTCTTCTTCTTCAACTAATGAGAAATTGTCATTCATTTTGGTTAAATATTCTCTCACTAAGCATTGTGATATATTTTGTAGAAAGGTTAGTTTTTACAGCTCCTTGTAGCTACCATACTGTAGGCCTACCCTTTTCTGATTGTAGGCTACTACAAACGGAGGATCATGGGAATAGATTTAAATGTTCAAAGGAGCTTTTGGCGGTGATGAAATATTAAGGGTGGAGTGTCGACCTTCTGGTTCGCTCATGAATGCCCAATATAGCTAAACCAAAAACCTTTCCCGTAAATTCGAGTTTGCCGGACCCCTGGAACGTATCCCATTCCGATTAGAGGCGATCCCGGCAAAACTTACTATGACTGTTATTGAGTGGCAACGCTGCCGCGAAATACACGTCATATACATAACATTATTTTATCATTATTGATTGATTCTGAATACATTAATATAAATACATTACACAAATTTAATAAAAACAAGATAGGATGCAAATATAATTATTATAACCAATAACATATAAATAAATAATACATACATATATCAATTTACGGCATAGGCGCTGGAAGGTTTCACACAGGGGGGTGCAAAAACACCGGGGGGACTACGAGTTTTTATGTATCCAATAAATGTTGTGATATGTACTTGTAATATTGCTCTTATTCATTTGGTTCAATACAAAATATTTTGTAAAAAAGAACTTATGTTTATTTAATTTTCCTAGACCCATTTTTTAGCCAGGGGAGTGCAAATGCACCGTTTTGCATTTACCTCCCGGCATCCATGAATTACGGTGAGTCATAGAAAATTTAATCTATAGAACACTATCATATCAGTTTATGAAAATATTGTCAACAACTACAACAATCTATAAACCATATTAATTTGTATAAACACTATAATCAGTAAAAGTTTATAAAAATGGTGGAAAATACAGAAGGCATACATATGAACTTCAAACTACTTAGGCTATCAGTTTATAAAATAAATTGTAACTAAAACAGTTTGATTAACTAAGTATAAAGTTATAACCTATATCTGATTTATAAACAATTTATAAGTATGTAAAACAATATAAATGTATGAAGAGATTTATATCATGTTTAAAAGAAAACTCATTGTATTGTAGCGGAGTGGCTAATGTTGATTGCTATTTGAAATTAAACTTTACAACATGTGCTCTCAGATGTCATCTTTTCAGAGCGGGCAAGCATGCACGTGGCTTCAAGGCCGTAGCCAGGGGAGCGGTTGGGGGGTTAAACCCCCCTCGAAAACCCGAAATTTAGTAGTAAACATTAATACTACCTACGTTAAAAATTGCAAATTAAATTATAAAATAGACAACACAACAGAGGATCCAGCAACATATTTTACATCACTGTGCATTGCATGCATACTGATATTTATATTTAGCCTACTTGATTAAATTACAACGTGCAATACACATGGATGCAGTAGGTTATAGCCTTGCTCTCTTGTGAGCTTGATCTTTTCTGAAATAAGAAAACTATTAAGGTTCAACAAAAATACTTTACTCTAAAAAAATAGGCAATGCAGAGTGTATTGAAAATACTCCCAATATGGGGGTTGACGTGCGAAGCACGCAATGCATTGTGTATTGAAAATAGTCCCAATATGGGGTTCTCGTGCAATGCACTGCGCGTCGGCCGCTTCCCATAGTGTTCAGTGTCAAGCTCACATGTGCGTCCTTAGCAGTGAACATGTTAAAAGGGTTTAAATTCAAATCCCCTGTCCTGACCTGACCCCCCCCCCCCC
>JAGFPH010000337.1:197407-228594 GCA_018207615.1 Philaenus spumarius | reverse complement strand
ACCCCCCCCCCCCCCAAATCTTCCTGGCTACGCCCTTGTGTGGCTTTAAACTTACCCACTCATTAAAGGCAAAACAAATACAGACTTTTGTATAAATGTTAATTCTTAAACATTATAAATACCTTAGTTCTTACCTTTCAGTTTTAAAGCATATCTTGTTGGATATGGATCTCTAAAGCCTCCATCAAAATCAAAATGGTACAAATAGATGCTATTGTTATTATGTTTTGATAGTTCTTTTGCTGTGACAGCTGTGCTTACTGCAAACATTTTGTCAGTCATCAACTGAAACAAATTGAAATATAATAATACATAATGAAGGTGATATTACTACTCTCATGAGTATAAACAAACAAATAGAGACGGACATGCACACACAATACAGTGTGGATACAGCTAGGATACAGTGTTGTACTTTGTATTAATTAGCCTTGTCATTACTTCTTTTAATAATTAAAACTCATAATTTATTATAAAACTTTTAAGAATGGAAAAAGTTTATTTACGTGAAATTTTGAAGTTTGGTAAATTATATATTAACTTAAATAAGAGAAACATATTGGGACACCTTGTAATGTAGGGGTTAGCATAGACGTAACTGATTCTGAAGGCTGATTTGGATGAAAGAAATTTTTGTTTGTGTTGTTGAAATATTAAAAAAGCTTATTTCCTGGTGCATAACCTTAAACACTTGTTTAAACTCTCTTTATTTAAATTAAATTTTAAAAAATGGCCTAGGATTTTGAGATTGCAAAAACATTAAAAAACATAATAATAAAACAAACAACAGCAAAACAATCAGGGCCGGATTTCCCAATAGGCCCAGTAGGCCCGGACCTATGGGCGCAATCTCCCAGGGGGCGCACAGCCAAGAGAAAAAATATCTAGAAATAAAAATAAATAGCCATAACTTAACATGTTTTTTGAATTGATTACAAAAAATCATTCTGATTTTGAAGTTCATTGGAACAAATAATTGTTGGTAAAGTTAAACTATTTTTCAACATTACGCATCAACTTCGTTACAACATTGATCTCAAACACGGGAGAACTGGCTGTAGGGATGTCGTCGAGCAGTATGCATCGTACGCACTACAAACGTGAGCTCACTATTTAATACATAAAATTACTAAAAGTGTTTTAAGACGGCATTTTGTTAAGCCCATAACCAAGTAAATTACTCAAAAAACTTGCAATGATAAAATTGCATCGTGGAGTGGTGTTTAAGCAACTAACATATTAGGCCTGATATAATTTTTTAATAAAGGTTTTTGGGGAAATAACTTTAACCGGACTAGGGGGCGGACAAATTATTGGGCCTAGGGGTGCCAAAATGCTAAATCCGGCCCTGAACATAATTACAGAAATTAAGCTATGTTTTACAGCGAATAAGTTCCATCGATTCTAGTTATACAATACTATTCACTAGTATAACTATTTAAATAAACGGTACCAGAAACTGGAGCATACTTTCTCACAAACACATTTAAATTATTAACATGTTCACTGCTAAAGACGCACATGTGAGCTTGATACTGAACACTATGAAAAGCGGCCGACGCACAGTGCACTGTACGCCAACCCCCGTATTGGGAGTATTTTTTATACCTAATGCATTGCGTGCTTCGCACGCCAACTCCCATGTGCAACCTCAACTGTGACTTCATAATTGTATTAAAGTAGGATATTGGATAGTACATTAAAGTAGGAGAGTAAGTGACAAAAATTATTATTATTATTAGCTAAAGAGGAAACTATTCAATCGATTTCCTAGCTAAACGAGAATTGTTTGAAAGATGCGTTTTTTTGCATATGATAGGGTACATTAAGGGCTACAAATAAGGAAAATTTTATCAAAATCGTTAAAGCGGTTTTGTTATAAAAAAATAATAACTGATTTTTTCTAGATGTTTTGCTTGTGAAAAGAGGATTGTTTTTCAAAATTTTTCAAAAACTTTTTCTTGCATCTATACAGGCCTAATTGACATGTTTGTGCAAATTTGTTCGAAATCGATCAAATAGTTTTCTCTCTAGCTTTGTATAGACTTACAGACATTTTGTAAAAACTTTTTTTTGGACTCAGGTGGTCCCAAAACGAATATTTCCACAAACATCTCAACATCGATTTTTTTGCAATCACTATACTTTCTCTATACTATAGTATAGTGAGAAAGTAAAAAGGCAAAGCTTAATTGTTTCAGAGAACTATCAAAAAACTTACTCATTACTTAAGTTAAGGAGAATAGAGAATTACTTTTAAGATTTAAAATACTTTGCTTGTATTTTAACAAACACTACCTAATACTGCTTACTTAACTAGACATCAGCACAAAATATAATCAAGTTTTTACTAGTACTGGGCTACTGAAAGTATAGTTAAAGTAATACTGTATTAGCAGTTAACTCACATTAATATATCCTTGCAAGTTGTCCAGGGTTGGTTTTGAACCATTGAAGTAAAACTGTTTCATCTCCTCTACTTTACAACTTAATGTGTCGTTATTTATTTTGCTTCTTACTGATTGTGGAATGAAATAATCTAATTTGTCTAGAATATTTGTGTAAAACTGTGCATTACCTGAAACAAAATTACTTTATATTTTCATTTTGAGTAAATATTTCTTGATATTAAGGTAACTTTAAAAAATATTTACTCTGTTCTGTAAGACTTTATTTTGTAACTTTGTGTTATAAGATTTGGAATCTATGTTCCATGTCACAACATAACCTCACTAGAGCATGATTAGAACGTAGATTCCATAATACATAATAATGCACAGCTACAAATAAATTCATGTGAAACAGAATAAAAAAAAAAACACAAAATTAAAAGTGCTTGATTTAAACTGTAAATTTAATAACCGAAAGTACAGAATTTATTAGTCATACAAAATACTTTAGATTTACTTTTTCTTCATTTTGTCTATAAAACTTCAAAATATTAATTTCAAATTGTTCACTAACACAAAAATAAATTGTTAAAATAATAGCTTTAGTAGTAATCTAATAGCAATGCAAAATATAACTAATATTTGAATATTTATTTTGTACTCTATACAGGAATACTGTAAATCTAACTTTAATGTTTAACTTTCTAATATTACTTGTTACATTTTTATTAGTTAACTATTTATATAAGGTTTTTGAATATTGTATGATATAAGCTTAATAGATAGTAAAAATCTAAATCTAAAATTCAAATAGTTTATAACTAAGAAACTCAATGTTGGATTATGTCATATTAAACAATTAAAATCAAAGGTAACCTAACAATAAAACCAATGATAAAACTAAAAATTTCAGCAAGTAATATTCATGAATGGAATAAAAAGAATGACTTTTATTTTAAATATAATACAGTAGAACTCCAATTATCCGGATTATTTGGGACCGGATACGATCCGGATAATCAAAAATCCGGACAATTGGATTTTTCTAAAAAAAGCCGTTTTTAGGAGAAAAACGTTAACAAAACACAATAGAGAACATTTACGGTATTTTTATGAAAAAACAATATCAATGAACAATGTTTACATTACGTAATATTTACAAACAATACTAAATCACTGTAAAATACATTATTTTTTTATTACATAGGCAGAGTCAGCTGTTTTGCTACCTTAAATCGATTCCGCGCCGCCAAGTCTCTCATCCGTTTGACTATGTTCTTATTCAAATCTGATCCGGATAATTGGCGATCCGGATAGTTGGAGTCCGGATAATTGGAGTTCTACTGTATTAGGCTTTTTCAATTACTTTTACGTCATGAACTTCTTACTCAAACATAGGGTTAAATATTTTTTAAAGTGGCATTAGTCATCTCAATGACCCTTAAGGGTTACTGAATGCCTCTGGACTCTAGCATTGGAGAAAGATAGAAAAATAAAATGGAATCCCCAAGGTTACTCCCCGCCACTCAGCAGGTGTCCTCTCTTGAAGGGGAAGGCTACCTCCCCTCCCATACCGTCCACCTCTCTATGCACGCATGATGTTTGCGCACAAGCGCACATATACACATTGACTTGTTCAAACCAACCACGTTTCTAAACGGATACAAATAATGAGAAACAAAAAATTGCATTGGGTAGGGAATTAAAACCCACGTATGCTAATCTAAATTTAAAACTGAAAATTGCTTTGTACAATGCAATAAAAAAAGGTATTTTGTAAAATAAATATATGCATATTTTTTTATAAAATATAGATTACTGGAAAGAGCCTATTTTAAAGAAAATTGTCCTAAAGTTTCATTGCTATGGTGTTTTTCGTTTCCATTTGTAGTTTGCATGAAGAATGCTAAAAATGTACACTTTAAGGTCACACATAGGCCGCAATTTATTTTTTTCGATTTGTTAAATACCACATTTGGTTTTGACTAAATGAACTTTAAAGTTTCCAACAAAAAAAAAAAGGAAATACAATTTTTTGTTCATACACCCTTAAAACTATTTAATTGCCACTAAACAGAGTGAATAAGACGGAGTTACGATTCCAAAACATGTCGTCATAAAAAATATGACAAGAAGTCATGAGACGGACCCTATTTGCGGTTATATTATTAGTAAATTACTACAGTAAAACCCCGGTTAACCGAACTAAAGGGAGGGAAGCCGTTTCGGGTAATAATTTTTTCCTTTGCGGACAACACTAAAGTTTTGAAAGTCAAATGAATTCAAAAATCTGTTTGTAGGCTATTCTTTATTCTTTAGTTAAAATTACATTTTTACATTAAAAAACTCAGGATTTTTTTTGTTTCTTTCTTGCAACGTGTATGTCATGATCTTAGGGGGGGTCGGAGAGTTAGCAGTGTTGCTATAGTGGAACCCTCTCTACCGACATTGACGGGACCATCGGCAGATTACATTTTTCCCCATTTTCAACCTACTTTTTGTTTGTAAAAACGTGTGAAAAGAAATAATTTGTTTATTTCGCGGTTTGATTCTGAGGCGGGAGAAAATAGGCGGTCAGGGGGACTTCTAAAATTTGTTGAGTCCTAAGAAAACTGAATTCAAAGTTTGACATTGGCATAATTTTTTTTTAAAGCCACTACTTAATTTTGAATAGATGTTTAAGTTTTAAAAAAGGTTCTAATTTTGATTTAAAACAAAAATTAAATATTGTGCATGCAATAAGACTATTATTTTTGGATTTCCGATTTTCGGAGGCGTTTCGGAAAACCCAGGATTTGGTTGACCCGAGTTCGGTTAACCGGGGTTGTACTGTAATAGGGACTTGATAAAACAAACATGAAATTCATGTTTTATTAAAGTTTAAAGAAAGAATACTTTATATTTGACTGGCTTCAATAATTTGACGTTTAATATATGAGAAGAACTAATCACTTTATTCTCAATTTATTAATTTGATACTTAAAGGAATTTTTATTCTTTTATATTTGAGAAGATAAATATACTATATTATTTAGTTGAATGTTTACTTGCCATTTACTTCTGCCTCTTCCATTTATTGAAATTTTATATTTATTGATTGAATTAAAAATTTGTCTAAAACTTATATAAGAAGTTTCATAGGCAATTCTATTTTCTTACTGTCTTTTGACATTCAATTTCTACTTTTTAGGCAAATAAAGATGATTGTGTGTACCTCGACCAGAATCTGCGAAACCTGTGTTCAGGGCAATTAACAGTGCCAACATTTGCTAAATAGGCAACAGGATAACAAAAAGTGCAGCATTGACGCATAGTCCTTTTGTTACACATTGCTTATGGAATTTCACACAGCTGAGGACTTAGATATTGAAACTTCAATAAACACTAATTTTATAATAACAATAAATAGTTTTATAGTACAAATATAATGTCCACTCAAAATGATAGGTTTATTTCTACATCTGCTTACTTGGAATAAAACTTATTCCTTCGTCTTCATTGATCCCCATTATCATAGGCACCTTATTGGCTGGGTCCTTAATTAGATTCTCAAGTTCGTCTTTAAAGAATGGCTTTTCAGTTTTGTTGTCCAGTACAGGTACAAAAGCAAATATATTTCCTGGAATTCTTTCCTGTGTGTACAAGTTAAAGAAGGAGCGTTAAAAATATATTATAGTTCCATTTTCCATTACATCATATTAAAATAACTTTAGCTGAATTGAAATGTTTGACATTGCAAAGTTTGTTTATCAAATATAGAGAGCTAAACAAAGAGCTCATTTAGTATTGTTTCAACCTCCACCTTCAAAAACACAGATAAGAAAGAGACTGCCCTAAAACTTTGGAAAACTGATCCAACTAAGTTTGTTGGATACTACTTAATACTACACTGTATTATAAAGAACGATTGAAATTTAAGATGGAATTTATAAAACTTCTTTCCCTGTGTGTAAATTTTTGATGGAAGATGTGATCAGGAAGTCAACACCTCAAAGAACTGAAAGAGATAACCATATTTACCATGAGTGATCAATTTCCAGATAAATACTACTATTGTAGTATTTTTATCAAATATAAAGCAATATCCAGTGGTATACACGAAGCAAGCAAAACACCTGTTGACACTTACTAAGGGGATTCAATCACATATAGGTATAGTGGTAAACCTTTTGACAGACACAATGGCAAAGAGGGAGAAATGCAAAAAAAGGATGCACTTTGAGATGCACTTTATGCACCCACGATGCATTTCCGCATTCTCCCGAAACTGGGCATATGTAGATTTTTCATGAAAACGATGCAGAAAGCTGCATCCAAATCGGAGCTGTAGGCAAAATATTTTACTTATTCGGGTGGAAATCGTACTAGTTTGCCTGGTCTAAGAGAGCTAGTTGAATTGCAGACTGGACCTGTCTGCCTTATAGCTCATTAAGCAGAGAACTAAACACAAGAAATGACAAGCCATGTTTTTAAATATACTTGATGTTCATGAAGGAATTGCAAAATAAGAAGTGTTATGGTGGTTTGTACTGGGAAGCGCGTTACCAAATGCGTTAAATGTCCCCAGAAGATTAAAAAACAACATATACATTTTTGTTTCGAACTTGTTTACTTACCTCTTCAGACAAGTTTATGGACTGACTATCTAGTATATCTTCAACACTAGCTTCCTGTAAGCAAGTTATTTTAACTTCTCCCTCTGCTGTAGTACAGTTTAGTGAGGATGCCAGTTGTTTTGCTCTTTCTACATAACCTGTACTTAAAAATGGCCACTCAGCCAAAGCAGTTCCACTTTCACCAATGGCACGTTGGAATAAACCTAACAGAAATTGTATCAAGTTATACATAATATTCTACAATATATTATAAGGAAGCATACACAGCAATATAGAAATAATTCCACCACGCAGCTGAACCGCTTATGTGAGTTGAACAAATTTCCAAAATTAAGTTTATAGGCCTATGTTTTAGGGTTTCAACCAACAATTTGGGAAATAGTTCCATTCACGCGCTGCTGAATAGCTGCAAAATGGTTTGCACGCCATTCCGCATATTGGGAGTAAGGAGTATCTTCAATACACAATGCATTGCGTGCTTCGCACGCCAACCCCACAGTAGAATCCACCACATGGCTTTGAACCGGGTACTTCTATGGTATTTTACGTTTTGATCGATTTTGGGGGAACCAAACGAGCTAAGGTTGTGTAAAAAAAACAAAATGTGCAAAATAACATCCTACATTTATATCTATAGAAAAAACTCAAAAACAAATTCATTCTTGTAGGAAAAATCTCAAAAAATAGTTACTTCCGGTCAAAAAACGTGTTTCCGATTGTTGGATTTTTTGGCTAACAAACTCGTTCGAGGGACGTAGACAGCCAACATGTGTACCAAATTTAAACCAAATCGAACTTAAAATGCGGCCGCTAGAGTGCGAACACATATATACATATATATATATATATATATATATATATATGATTTTTAATGACCCCAAAACGTGATCAGTGCTCATTTGCTACTCCCGACCTTGGGTCTTACCATAAGGACCACTGCGATAGCTCAATTTTCCTATGAAAATTCACTAATAATCTTACAAACCAGTATGACTTGTTGTAATGTAGATTTAATTCAGTTTGTATCAAATTTAGTTCTTATTGTAAAAATAGGAAGTCGTGCTTTTATTACTTTCAGCGGATTGAAAACATAATATGATCGAATTGATTTCCAATAATTAATAACTTGATCTGATATAAATGAACAAAAATTTAATGTTACCTACTGGTTAAAATGTACAACTGGTTGCCAGCAAAATCAATCCAATAATATTAATGAGATTTCAAAAATTGAGATTTTTTAAATTTCTTTGTTGGAATGTGGTAATTAAATATCAGCGCTGAAAAGTTTATTGACCCTCCAGATATATTTTGTAATTTTATCCTTCAAAAGTTATAAAAAAAATTTGATCTTCTAATAAAAAATGGACTAAAATCTTCCACTCTAGGTGCTCAAGTTATTAGTTTTAATGAATGAATTTAAATATTTTTCTCAAATTGACTGAGAACTAGAGTTGACGATCATACAAAGTTTATGTATGCTTCACTTATAAAATACTGTTCATAGAGTCATATTTACTAATTACTAACAAATTAACCTTAAAACCACATTATATATGAAGGGCCGAGGGGTATAAGTGTAGTGAAGTTAGTTTTGAGAAAACTCAGTTTAAATTTAAACTGTTATAATCAAATCCAGGTAAAACCATGATCACTAAAACTAGTATATTTTTCATTGCTAGGTTCTAGACTAACATAATAACAAAGATTAATTTTATTTTCATCTTCTTATTCTTTGTTATCCGCCAATATTTGGTAAAAGTTGTCACTTGCACCCCTGGGCTGTTAACACGTTCACTGCTAAGTACGCACATGTGAGCTTGACACTGAACACTATGAGAAGCGACCGACACACAGTACATTGTACTCCCATATTGGGAGTATTTTCAATACACAATGCATTGCGTGCTTCGCACGTCAACTTTAAGCCTATGTGCTATGGACGCACTGTCCGTCCATTTACAAATATTAGTGATTATTATGTAGAAAGGTTCAAAAATAAAAAAATTAAGTAATTTCTACTCATTTAGGCTATAAATATAAAAGGTCGGCTCCTAGCACAGGAAGTACGAAATTTGCGTAGCAGTGAACGTGTTAACAGTAATTAGAAGTATGTAATAAACTACAGGTAAATTACCAATGTAAAGTAGTGACTTGCATCACATGTATCTCTTGGCTTCTAAGCTAAACAGTTCTTCTATGAAGTAGTTTTTTTTCACCACTAGATCTCAGCACAAGATAGACTTACAGTTATATTCCTTGGCCACAAACATTTTAAAGTTTTGAAGAGCCAGTTTCTGCACTTAACTCTATTATTCAAAAAATTTCACTTGTACCCCTTGGCTTCTCAGCCCTTCATATTTTTACTACTGTACTATGTGGGAGGTATATATTATGTATAGGTGTATGCATTGGCTATATATCGTCACATCCCGTGGAAAGGATTGACAAATTTTAATATGCACTTGGTGATGTGCCCACCACTGCGATAAGGGTTCCTCATGTCTGAAGAAAATTGAAATAACTAGTCTTTGAATAATAATTTGAATAATAATATGTTATTAATTAAATTTTACCTTTTGACATTTCAGAGAGGACGTGAAAGTGCACAGATGAAGATCCAGCACTTTCTCCAAATATTGTCACTTTTTCAGGATCTCCACCAAAGTTACCAATTTCCTGTTGCACCCACTTTAGAGCAAGATTTTGATCCTTGAGCCCTGCATTGCCAGGGGCGTCCTCAGTGCCCAAACTCAAAAATCCTGGTTAAATATTTGAAAAAAATTATTTAGCTACCTTTTACAAACAAAATTAACATAAAATTTGCACAAAATGTTCATGCCATATCCAATAATTTCATGTGGCTAAAATTTATTTAAAAATGTATACATCACTATTATTTATGCACATTTTTCAACTCATAATTTTCATCTAAGAAAATCGGCTACATTGAGCAACTACTGTATTTTGAACAAACATTTACATTTTTAATGCCATTTAAATTAATTAGTGATCTTAGTGATGTGTCAATAAAATGAATAATTTTTATCTTTAGTTTATTTTTAATATCGGTTTATTCAATGTGTTTATAATTTTAAAATGTACAAACAGTTTTGCTTTGTAACAGTTATATAAAAATTGCTGCTCTGTTAAAACTTGTGATGTTTTTCTGCCACATTTATTTTTAATCACTTTGGTTTGAATATTAACTTCAATTTCTTAAAATTATATTTATTTGTTTTCTAATTGAATCAAAGACACAAAATCTTCATACTTCATTTAATATTCTACAAATCTTTGCTTATCAAACAATACCGTCTAACTGAAATTTTTAACAAAATTGACTTTTTGGTTCCAACACATTCTGGTGGACGTTTCAAAATCTACTAATACAATGTTTATGACCAAAAAAATCCTAAAGATAGCAGCACAAAAACAAAACTGCCTAACTGCCTAATTGTGTATGCAAAGCAGACTGCCAAGAAACAATAACGCCTATCTACAGAGCTTTTATAAAAAATGCCAAACCTTTGGGTCACATTTTATGAACATAATACTGCTACTATTATATACAGGTTAATACCCCTATCTGTAATTCGTTAAGATCCAATAATGCCTAACCAATATTATCGTAATGAATTATTTATTAACTTAGATTTTTTCCTTCAATAGGTAGTAAAAAAGAATCTAAAACTTTGTTTTAAACATTTAAATAGCATTATATTAAATACATATTATTATATGTACGGTACTTGAAAATAAGCAGTTTTTGTCCCCCTTGTAAAGTTACTGAATGGTTTTTTCTGCCTTCTGTAAAGAAGTTACTGAAATGTTAGTTAGGAGGTATTGTTAGCCAAGCAACAAAATATTATTTGAAATATTCATTTGTTACAGAATGCATGTTTTACATTATTTTAATCGTCCAATATTTGAGGATCATATTGTAGCTTATTTATTATTTGTGCACTGCGTGTGTTAAATTTGTAAATGTTTGGCATTTTCGATGAGATTGCAGAAAAAATCACTAACCAAGATAAATTTTAAAATTTACAATTTAAGCAATAATTGGTGGTAAATTGACTTTATATTAAGTAAAACTAGTAGTCAAAATGGTGACAGCCAAAATAAAAAACTTAATGTTATAAAAATGTAAAACAAACACAAATATTTGTGTAAGTTTATTTTTTGGTGTTGTACTAATCTTATCCTACCTGTCTTTGTCTTACAAGTTTAACACATTTTCAATGTTTAATTTCCTTTTCCAATCAATAATTAAAAATAGTATAACAAACTGCAATGTTTTAAAATTTTAAATTATATATGTCGAGAAATTTGGTTAAAATACCTAGATACTCTTTTCAGAAGCAGAAATTCCAATTAGAGAATTGGAAAAAATACATAATAATAAGCAAACAGAAATAAGCCCAATTATTACAAAGAAAGTGAATATTTTCGAGGTTACCTAATGCACCGAGCCTATAGTTAAAAGTAACCACTATCACATTTTGATCTACTAAATGATCTGGACCATTCATAGAATATACTCCCGATCCTGCAACAAATCCTCCTCCATGAATCCAGACCATAACAGGCAGTTTTGAGTCTTTTTGAACACCCTAAAACAAATTCAAACTATTTGTACAATCTGGAGATTATATTTTATCAGAAAAATGTTATTTAATCGTTTGATGGAAAAAAACTAAATAAAATTTGATCAATAAATTTAACAAAATCAAATAAACAATACCGCAATCATAATTAAAATCATTTTTAGAAAACTTTATCTGTTTCAATATTTTTTTTTCTTTCAAAGAAATTTAAAAAACTACCTTCATTCGCCATAATATATACAAAATCAAATTGAATTTATAAATTTGTATGACAAAAAATGATGAGGTTTTTATTGCTTCTAAAACTTTGATTACTACTGCTTCACTATTAAATAATTACAATAATGTATACCGGTAACTAATAAAAATATAAACAAAATAATGTCAAAACTAAAACTAGTTAAGAAACTGAACATAAAATATAACAGGACGAATAAGAACTGAATGTTTAACAAACATACTTTAAAATCGATTAAAGAAAATTATACCCCAAAAATACAATTTTAAATTAGTCAATAAGAAAACAACGTCTTTATAACACCCAATATAAATATAAAGTCTTTACGAGGTTTAAAATACTAAGCAATACTGTGTTTTCTATTTCAATTAAGTTATATGTGTCATCAAACAGAGCTTATTTATAAAATATTCATGTTTGCTCTAATCTACTTACCAACATAACAAGTGAATTCAACAAAACAATTCCAAGCTGGTGATGCCGTCAGTCAAAATGGTAGCCAAGTTCGTGCCGACAAAAGAGCGGCCATTCTCGGTGGCTATGCGACCTGAGAGGACTAAGTTCACGGGAAATAATACGAGTTGTCTAAGAGTTGGGTGTGGCTACTGGTAGTGGCCTTCCGAGCGCAAAGAGCTAATAAGCTTTTTTATATAAACATTATATTTTATCAATATTTTCTTATAAATGTTTATAGAATAAGGTTTTTACATAACGAATAATTAACATGATCTGAGTCTTGAAAAACGTTTTCCATACACGGTTTTTTAGACGTCTTACGTTAAAAAAATAATGCAACCTCTGAAGGGTTAAATAATGTGATGTATAGATTTGGTAAAATGTAGGAAATTGTAATGAAATCATACTTCAAACAACAATAACATTTAGTCCATTTATTAAAGGTCATTAAAAATGTAGAGTCAATATCGACGATAAACATTTGAAATTATGATTTTGTTTTTGATCTAATAATTTTATACCTACATTTAAAGTTGTAGATACTTTAAAGAAATGTTAATATCAGCTCATTTTCACCCATGTTAAGCTTGGTTTGCGGTTGGTTTAGTCATTACCACTTGTGTCGGGTAAATAAATGTGTTAAAAAAAGCAACGGAGGAACAGATCATTTTAAAATGTAAGACTATACATTAGGTACACATCAGGAAGTACTTTTAACAATGTAATAACACTTAAATTATAAGAACAAAAATATATAAACAGTAGGATATTATTTTACAAAATTATACTTACTGCAGGAGTGTATACGTTTACATAAAGACAGTTTTCATCATAACCCTTTAACCCTTTAAATATATATGTTCCACTTTGAGGACAAAAAGGTTTGTCATTTTCATTAAGAATTATCACTCCTCTCCATCTGTCCATTTCAACAGGAGCCTGAAATAATTTAAATCTATTTTCATACAAGAAAAATTACTGTTTACATGTTTGGTAACATAAACTGTGATAAAAGTAACTTCCCAGACAATTGACATAGCTCTTACAAGGCTGATGTATTAACTATGATCCAGATGGTGAAAGATTGGAAGGAAACTTAACCGAGGAACCTAAAAAAGACAAAAGCTGCAATTTTGTCTCAAGGGTAGGCCAGAAGAATCGGACAAAACTGTATTCAGAATGAAAGTAGACAATTGAATCTTGTAATTTTTAAAACTAAAAAAGATTGTACAACAATAAAATTGTAAAAGTGTACTTTTAGATGGTAAATTAATTTGTTTTTAAATTGTTATTAAATAACTTTTGTTGTTGTTTAAAATAAGCTTTAACCCTTGAGAACTCGCAGCGAGGTCTTTTCGACCGCACCTCTAGATATTTATGAATTCTGAATATTTGACCTTGAGCAAACTTTCTCTCTATTGCCTCATTTCCTTAGTTAGGGAGGCGAAACATGCACAACTTTTAATTTAGTTGGTGGCAAAAAGTGCTTATAGTCCGTTTACTAAATCCTTGCATTGTGTGCGGTCGTTTCTTCCGCGCACGATTGTTCGTTGTTGTTATTTTTTTCGTATAAACAATCATTTGTAAAATGTTTTTTTCTTATTTTATTTTGATAAACTATAAATAGGCCTTCTGTACCTATTAGAGACTAAGTATTTTAGTGATTTTAGTTTTATAGTGTTTATAGTCCGTTTACTAAACCCTTGCATTGTCTGCGGTCGTTTCTTCCGTGCGCGAATGTTCGTTGTTGTTAATTTCGTATAAACAATCATTTTTAAAATGTTTTTTTGTTATTTTATTTTATATGTAAATAAGTTCTTTAATACTTAAAATTTTAAAGTATAGCATAAAATACAATTAATAACGTAATTATTTTGTCCTAGCACCTAACTAATACAGTGGGGTCTAAAACACCGCGCGCGAACTCCAGTGTGACGACATACTGCGCAAGTTCTCAAGGGTTAAAAAATCAATTTTTTTAAGGCCCCATATGAACTTGTAAGTGCTTTAGTTTCTACGTTATGGAAATTTTGTTTTAAAAATGCCAAAAATGTTAAGTTACCTAATCTAGAAGCTTACACGCGTTCACAATTTTATATTTATATAATTATACATAGCCTACCTATATACAATATATTTATAGGTATGCACATGTGTTTTGTGTGAGTTCCTGTGTGTATGCAAGGGTGGGTGTGAGTGTATGTAAAAGTGTGCATTCATATATATATATATATATATATATATATATATATATATATATATATACTAATCTAAGCATAAAATTGATAATTTTAATAAAAATATTAATATTTATTAGGCCTGTAGCTATATTATAGCACAGTGCTGATGAGGTAAATAGCATTACTATAAACGTTAATTCTATAGCACTTAAAAGGAAGTTTAAGATCTTAAATTAAATTATTTAAGTAACAACTTTTACATTTAATGTATATTAGAAATGTTCCCCAGTTTCCCATTATAAGCATCTTACATTCAAAAAAGTGTTATTTTCCTTTTAACCCCCCAATTCACGAAAGATGTGATCCAAAGTCTCAAAATAAAGGCTATAACAAAAACTAAAATTACTCAAGTTTTGTAAAAATTACATGCTCGATTATTTTTGTTTAAGTAAAAATACTATTTTCAATTTAAACCCCACTAACATTTATTAGGGGGTGGCAGAAGGGCGTGCATTTTTTACAGCATTTGTGACAAATTGCATGTTTCTAGCATGACTTTTGATTTGTAGCGTTTTTTTCTTAATTTTTCTGTTATATTGAATTTAAAACACTTACAAAGTCATATTTGGTCTTAAAAAAAAAACTATTTTCTGAAGCTACAACTGTAAAATTTAGTATATGTAAGTAAACCGTTTTCCCACTATAGCAACAAAAAAAAAGTTGTTTTGCACCCTTTCAACCTCCCTCCCCCCTCCCCAAATTTCGGGAGGGTGGAAATTGTTAGACTTTTTTCTACAATGTTTGTGATAAAAAGAACTTCTGGGCAAAGATCACACTTTCATGTATTAATTCCAATAGAAATCATAATATATATTTACCTTACTATATTGGAAAATTGAATAATTCGACCACGCAGCTGAACCGCTGACGTGAGTTGAGCAAATTTCCAAAATTAAGTTTATAGGCCTATGTTTTAGGGTTTCAACCAACAATTTGGGAAATATTTCTATTTATGACGGTGCTGAATAGCTGCAAAATGGTTCGCACGCCATTCCGCATATTGGGAGTATCTTCAATACAGAAGGCATTGCGTCCTTCGCACGCCATTCCGCATATTAGGAGAATCTTCAATACACAATGCATTGCGTGCTTTGCACGCCAACCCTCGTATTGGGAGTATCTTCAATACACAATGCACTGCATGCTTCGCATGTCAACCCCTCGGTAGAATCCACCACATGGCTTTGAACTGGGTACTTCTATGGTATTTTACGTTTTGATCGATTTTGAGGTAACCAAGCAAGCTATAAGGTCACGTAAAAAAAAGTGCACAATAACATCCTACATTTATATTTGTAGGAAAAACTCAAAAACAAATTCATTTTCATAGGAAAAATCTCAAAAAATAATTACTTTCGGTCAAAAAACGTGCTTCCGATTGTTGGACTTTTTTTGGCTAATGAACTCGTCCGAATGACGTACACAACCAACATGTTTACCAAATTTGAACCAAGATAAACATCCCAGGATTAGTTTCAAATTCTGCCACCACGGCGCAGCACCAAAATGGAGCCATTTTGTATTGGTGTTTATTGGTGGAATTTTCGTCCGATGTTCATTTTCAAAACTGATTTGTGAACGGAATAAGATTAGAATTCACGCCAATGAAGCTAAATTTTAATTAAGTTGCTGGTTTAAAAAATAATAATAAAATATTTGTGTTACAAAAGGAAAAATGCAAATCGCAGGTAGTCATTTTGAAGACAATAGTTTTTAAATTTAAGAACTATAACATACCTTGCATTTGTGATCTATTGTACGTTTTGTACGTCTTATATATTGACGACCGCGGTTTCGAGCCTCACTGGGTCATTTACGAGTCCTCATATACAAATAAATTAAATTACACACACACTTATACGCACATACACATTACACTTCACATTAAACACGAATGGTGCACCATGGTTACACGGCTTGTCGGTTAATTGCAAATTAAAATTAAAATTAAAATTTGGATGCATCCTTTCACGTCTAGAACCGGAGCTGGACTGAATTCAACTGTTCGGATTAGGTGGTGGGGGAATACTAGGTTTGGAACTACCATTGTCTAAATCTATTATCAGGTCATATAAAGAGTTTGATTTGAATTTTAACTTATCGTTTAGTATTAGTGAAATTACACTACACAAGTGACAACATTAAATTCAATAAATTATGCATGCAACACAACATAATTCCTAATTACATCCAAATAGGAATAAAATCAAAATCCAAAGCTGCTATTATAGCGAAGTCACGGGCAGAACGCACGTGGTTAAGCGAAGAAATAAAATACCTTTATGCAAAGAAACAACAGACAAACGATGAATTATACAGAATTCGGTCACGTTTGAGTGCTATCTTGGCGGATATAGAGTTAGACTGTTTGTTTGCACGGATTGAGGAAATGATCAAATCTAAAGTAGATAACAAAAGGGAGATCCAATATAACAAGTTCCTTAAACTCCAATGTTTGAAACTAGCACATAAAACGAATATACAATGTGAACACCATTTTCATCCTGGACTTGTCAACACATCCAACATCAAATTTACTAATGATGAAGAAATTTTATTAAATAAGGGCCACAAATATAATTTAACCCCAATAAACAATAGTCGGAACACGTTTAATGACGTAATTAATATAGAAGCTTCAATCAAACCATTACCGTACCATCACCAAAACTCCATCAGAACATTTGTTAGCCACAAAATTCAAACAAAATTAAAATCGAATAATGGGAAACTAGGACACGTTTATAATCGTGAACATAAAATACTTAAGAACATTAAAGAAAAATTGCTTAATGATGACGCAATCGCTACAACAGCTGATAAAGGTAGTGCAATCGTAATCATGCCTAAAATCGATTATGTAAACAAAGTAAACGAGTTCATTGTTATGAATAAAATAAACAAGTTACCTTGTGACCCCACGATTAAATTCAACAATACAATCAAACAATCTCTAGACCGCATCAAGTATTTGTTTAACAAACCTACAATAAATTATTTGAAGACTATGAAACCGAAGGCCCCACTAATGAAGGGTTTACCAAAAATACATAAGCCTGAAATCCCTATCAGACCTCTAGTGAATTTTACTACCGCCCCCTCATACAAGTTGTCAAAGGAGCTTGACAGAATAATTCGTAAGAATATACAATTTACTAATTGCCATAGCCTAAAAAGTAGTTCCAATTTAATACAAAAAATTGCTGATGTTCAAATTAAATCTAACCACAAACTAATATCATTTGACATCACAAATATGTATACGAATATCCCTGTTAAAGAGACATTAATTCTGTTAAAAGAAAAACTTATTGAAAAAGGAACTCTCGAACCGGGAGCAATAGATGAACTAATTGATCTAACTAAGATTATAATGGATCAAAATTATTTTAGTTTTGACAACGAATATTACACTCAAGACTCTGGGCTGGCGATGGGTGCACCATTGTCTAGCATTCTGTCCGAAATATATCTAGATCATTTTGAGAACAAATATATTATGTCCATTAACAACAAATTCCTAAACAGAATATGTTATTACTACAGATATGTCGATGACACGCTACTCCTCTTTAATGGTACCCATAGACAAATAGAAATGTTTGCTAATTATTTGAACAATATAAACGACACTATAAAATTTACACATGAGGTAGAAACCCAAAACAAAACAATAAATTATTTGGACCTGACAATATCCAATAGCAACGGTAAACACCACTTTAATATATACAGGAAACCTACCACAACAACCAACGTCATACATAATTCTTCCCACCACCCCAGATCGCACAAAATGGCTGCATTTAACTTTCTAGTTAAACGGCTATTCGACGTCCCACTGTCCGTCCCTGACAGAACTAATGAAATTAACACTATCAAGTTCATTGCTCAAGAGAACGGCTATAACCCGAACATCATTAATAATATAATGAAGAAATACAGAAGGACACTTACGAATCGCGTATCTCACAAGGAAAAGAAGAAATATGTATGTATGACTTACAGTGGAGTATTCCACAATCAAATCAATAATATTTTTAAGCAACATAACTACACTTTAACTTGTCGAACACGCAATAACATAGGAACCTTGTTACAGCGACCACCAAAAGAAGAGGACAATGTTTACAATAAGAGTGGTATTTACAAAATACATTGCAATGATTGCCCTAAATCCTATATAGGACAAACAGGCAGGTCATTTTTACAAAGATTCCGGGAACACAAACCCAAAAATACCTTTAAACAGACTTCAACGTTTGCAGAACATTTGGTGGAAACAGGACACCTGTACTCTTCAATCCAGAATAACATGGAAATAATAAAAGTTTGTAACAAGGGCAGGGAGATGGATGTTCTGGAAGAGTTCCACATATATAAGAACCATATAAACAATCCATCAGAAATACTAAACGATAAGTTAAAATTCAAATCAAACTCTTTATATGACCTGATAATAGATTTAGACAATGGTAGTTCCAAACCTAGTATTCCCCCACCACCTAATCCGAACAGTTGAATTCAGTCCAGCTCCGGTTCTAGACGTGAAAGGATGCATCCAAATTTTAATTTTAATTTTAATTTGCAATTAACCGACAAGCCGTGTAACCATGGTGCACCATTCGTGTTTAATGTGAAGTGTAATGTGTATGTGCGTATAAGTGTGTGTGTAATTTAATTTATTTGTATACGAGGACTCGTAAATGACCCAGTGAGGCTCGAAACCGCGGTCGTCAATATATAAGACGTACAAAACGTACAATAGATCACAAATGCAAGGTATGTTATAGTTCTTAAATTTAATATTGTGATCAAGGAGTAGGATACAAAATGAATAGTTTTTAATTAATTTTACACTTTTAATTTTTAAAATCGCCTAGCTGGTTTAGTCGGTATCGTTGTTTATACATTTACAGTAATGAGAACAAACGCGAGAGTGACACGAAGCAGGTGCAGTGCCGCTGTGACTCACTCGCGCCACCTATCCCCCCACCACGCGTCTCAGATGTTGTTTGTATACAGTTGGATGACGGTTTCCCTCGTTTCCATCCATGTGCTCTCCTGCGATTCTTATTTGTTGTACTATTGCGTCGTCTTGTAATTATTGTTATTGAGAACGTTATTTCGTTTAACATTTGTTTTCTCAATGGATCGCCGAGGAACAACAAAATATAAAAAGCAACTTCGGCTTTCAACGAAGGCTAACTATATCTTAGTTAGCCTAAAATATAGAAAAAAGGAGTGTAACGGGTGTTACTGAAAATGGATAGTGAAGTTAAACTTCATGTAAATGTTCTTAAAACTCTGTGAATTTTAAAACTGTAAAATTTTGAAAAAATATGAGTTATTCCACAGTAAATGTATGTAATGGAACTGTAATTCAAATTGATATTGGCATTCAATTTTTTTTAACATAAAATTAAATCTTGTGTAACGGGTGTTACATTAAAATGTAACGGGTGTTACGCTGTTGCTAAAATTAAGATTTTTAACATATATTATATAATAATAAGGTGTCAAATAACAACAAGAAGTACAATTGAGGTTTCTTTGATCACTATAAGAAATAAAAACTTATATTTCATAAAAAAAACTTATATTTAACTAATATATATACTTAATACATTACATGGATATAGTTCAGTACTTTTTATACCATGCCTTAGGGCCTATTATGAATTAGACTTACTAAAGATCAGTCTTATATATGCCCCTATCAAGAATTAATAGAATAGGCCTAAAACTTTAAATAAAAACAAAATAATCGCTAAGTCAAATTCTAGAATTAACAATTTGGAACTTCATAAGCTCATTCATTTTTTTTAAATATCAACTGCTAGTGGAAACTCGTAAAGAATTGTAAAATGTCCTTTGGGCTACTGTAGGTTGTTGTAATTTGCCAAAAATATTCTTAAATTTGTCATCTCTCAGAATATGATATTTAATATCCCAGCGAAATCTGAGATATTGATGATAATTGCGCTTCTTATTTTTCTCCCTACATTTTTTTACTCTGCTTAGGATCTTTTCAAGTTGTCCTTCTTTTAGTGTATTGTTCTCTTTTCTTCTTTTTTTATCTCACTCTCTGACTTTTTGCAAATGCTGCTGACACTTTACAACGTAACTCGTCATTTTATCGTGAGAAAAAAATTTATGAGGTGTAATAGTAATAGAATTAAAACTTTAAAGATAAATAAAATCATTTGATACGCCTAACATTCATTGCCCAGTAAATATGTTAAAAGATTGATTCTGGAATTACAAATAGGAAATTCGCAGTATGAAATTTGAAGGTGTTATCGTGTTCAATTTTATTTCAAATAACATATCATTCTTAACTTTTTAAGTGTTGCTACCAAAATTAATAAACTCTCAATAGAGCTATGTATTTAAATTATACTTAAAATGAATATAAATATACTAAACACTGAATGGTTGTGAGTTGTGTTGAATTGTAACACCCGTTACATTAAATTATGTAACACCCGTTACGCGAATTACTCATTAAATTATAAAACTAAAATTAAAATAATAATACCAAAACATTAGGGAAACAAAACCTCTTACTTTTACAGTAAAAGTATTTTCCTAAGGTGATTGTTCATTTTGTAATACTAACTTTTGTAAACAAAATGTAACGGGTGTCACATCACGTATTACTTAAGTTTAAAGGCAAATTACAAATGAAAAGACAATATATTATCTTAAAATATGTCATTAATAGTTAGAGAAGTCTTTCAGCAATCTTCTGTAGCAACTTCAATCACTAGATCAGCTGTTTCATATTTATTGCAGTGCTGCTAAGTTCACAGAAAAAACATTTCCGGAGGATAGCTGTTGATACTCACAGAACAAAGAACTTAAACTAATTACAAATATCAAAATTTGCTAAAAATGTTAAAAATATTATTAAAGTAGAACTTTTCACCTTGACATGCAACATATTGAATTATATTATATTTTATTTTTATTTTTTACACCTCAGGCTTACTTTAAATAAATGGTATTTTGCACTATTCATTTTTTATTTATTTCTCGTTTTCATGTATTAAAATATAAGTTTTATTTGAAACAAATAACTAACGTTATAGGGTAATATTATTCATACCCTGGTGTTATTGAATAATGTATGGCCAAAGAACCTGTATATAGGCCTACTTTCATAAATCCTTTAATTTGAACTACTGTATATTTTTCTATATTTATTCTAGATGTCTCTTTTCGACTTACAGAAAATACTTTTTAACAGATAACAAACACCTGTCGTAATCAGTAGTCTGGTCTAGTAAGTGTGTCCGGCCAGAGTATGAATGCGAGTAGTGAGTGAGTTGACGAACGCTACAGTTGCAGGGCCGGGCAGAGCGGCTGGCTGGGCTGTGCTGGGGGGGGTGATGGTGCGCTACGCGGCGGGAGGAGGGGACCGGAGCGTGAGAGAAAATAATAATGATAATATCTTTAAAAAACGATTCCGATACGACCATTTGACCGAGTGAATATCTGAAAACGGCAAAATTCTTTTAAAATTTGTATTTACAAAATGACTACCTGCGATTTAAACAAAATATTACAGCAAAAAAAAATCTGTATAAAACTTTTTTATAGATTTTTAAAAAAATCATCACAATAGCGTGAATGTTTTATTCATATCATTTACAAAATAACTTGCAAAACAAAAATCGGATAATAATTACGGAAATTATTCGTAGTACAAATTTGCCGCAGAGGTGCTGCCATCTATCGGGCCAAAAACACAACTTTTTCAGGGATGTTTAGCCTTAAAATGCGGCCATTAGAGTGTGAACACATATATACATATTTATATATGATTTTTAATGTAACCCCAAAACGTGTTCAGGGGACCATGATCGGTGTTCATTTGCTATTCCCGACCTTGGGTCTTACCATAAGGGCCACTGCAATAGCTCATTTTTCCTATGGAAATTCGCTAATAAATGAAAAACTCGTCAATTCCACTTTCGGTCACCCTACTTCCAATAGCAATCTAATCATATGACCATTGAATTATAATAATGTTTAGTTTTTGTTTACATTAGTTTTCACTGTTTGTTGGTCTTCAGTTTCTTATTACATTATATTATTTATATTTGAGCTCTTACATTTCTATAGAAGAATAATTATCCTATTTATTTCCTTACCAAGAGCCATAGTATTGCTGGTACCTACAATTTGTAAACAGATGAGAATGTACAATTAATTTTACTCAGAATTCTTCATATTTGCATTTAAGGAACTTTTAATTGTAAAGGAAAAATAAGACTTTTAAATGCTATCATATTTCCTATTGTTGTACAAAATGAAATGATAAAGTAGAGTGAATGGAAGTAAAAACGGACGTAATACATAAATAGAAATCTATAAACTAAACATAAACATTAATTATTGCTGCAATATTGGATCATTGAAATATTGTTTGAATACAGTATTTGCTGACACTTAACATGTAAATAAATTACACAATTTTGTTTCTACTTTCCGTTCAGCTAACTGAAAAGTTAATGGAAGGATGGTACAGCTTATATTTAATACCTTGTAATCAATGAAATGTGTAAATCAAAGAGGAATAAAATTATTATTTTCATATGCAAATACTTTCCATAATAATACAAAGTTAAGTTAATTTACCTTAAACCTTAGTTGGCCAATTGGGGCCTTTGCATAAGGGATTCCTTTGAACACCAACATTTTATTAGATGTTATGCCTTTAGAGTTCATAATCACGCCATTAACTCTCCCTTTTGATGTTTTAACGATCAAATTTGCTCTAAAAATAAAAGAACAGAACCAGTTTATATTTATTGTAATTTAATTTTTGTAGACATGATGAGAAATAGAAAACTTTTGAGCAAAGAAGTTGCGTGTAAAAATAATATCTGATAATGATATATAATAATAAAATTCAAGCATTCTGAAATTTTTTCAGTTTTCTATTTTGTAGTAAAGCATGTTTTTTTTTGCAATTTTACTACTATGATCTTCATAATTTTCTATGTTCCTTTTGCTTCATGGTTTGATAATTCAATATTTTCATTTTAAACAGTGGGTTTCTAACAAAGCACAGATAAAAAAAGTTTGATTCATCATAGTTTCTGTAAGAAAATTTGGTTTATTGTTGTTGTTTCTTTTATAATTGAAGTTGTAATTTTATGTAAAAAATTAGCATTGTTTTGCAAGCTTAAGTAGTGTCTACCTTAAAAATTTGATGACGATGACATCTATCAACTTTGCTTAGGGAAAAGTGTTGCCATTCTCAAGTTAAGTTAGATACCGGTACAAAATTTAGGAAATTACCAATTTAATTTAATTTATATGATTAATCAATTTGGTGAGATTATACAACAGTTATCAGTTGGATTAATTAATAATGAATCAACAATGATAAAATAATGACATGTTAAAACATTGTAATTGATCTATGTATAGTATAAACCTACCTAGTAGTCAACCCCACCCAAAATCCCGAAATTTAGTAGTAAAAATGAATACTAGGTTTAAAAAAGTGCAAGGTTAATTATAAAATAGACAACACAACAGAGGATCCAACAACATATCTTACATCATTGTTCATTGCATGCATACTGATATTTAGATTTGCTATATTAAACTACAACGTACAATACACATGGATGCAGTAGGTCACAGCCTTACTCTCTTGTGAGCTTGAACTGATATATTAAATAAGAAAACTATGAAGGTTCAACAAAAATACTTAAGTCTATCAAAACAAAATCATTCATCATCCTTACATCCTATAATATTTTACAGGGTTAACTATATCAAAACTTTAAAAATAAGCATGGAAATTGGTGTTTAACACGTTCACTGCTACACAAGTTTCGTATTTCCTATGCTAGGAGCTGACCTTTTATTTTTATATTTATAGCTTAAATGAGTAGAAATTACTTTATTTTTTAACCTTTCTACGTAATAATCACTAATATTTTAAAGCGGACGCACATAGCACATAGGCTCAAAATTGGAGTGTGAAGCACAAAATGCATTGTGTATTGAAAATACACCCAATACGAAGGTTGGCGTGCGAAGCACACAATGCACTGTATTGAAAATATTTCCAATACGAGGGTTAGCACGCAAAGCATTGTGTATTGAAAATACTCCCAATACGGAGGTTGGCGTCAGCCGCTTCTCATAGTGTTCAGTGTCAAACTCACATTTGCGTCCTTAGCAGTGAACGTGTTAATCGGGTTTAGATTCAAATCCCCAGTCCTGAACTGAACCCCCCCCCCCCGAAAATTTTTCCTGGCTACGGCCTTGATATTGAGTTGCACTCGCAAAAGATAGTGACTAGAATAAGCTAGCCTATTGTTGGAATTACTGATGTGTTAGTAATCTTTAAAGTATTCTATATGTTTTCCTAAAATAATTATGAGAATGGTATAACTATTTCATGTAGTTATACATACATATTGAGCTTGACTTGAGAGAAAATATGGGTACTAGATAGAATAAAACTTGATCATAGAATCTCACAAATAATAGGTTTATTTACTCAACTGGTTTTAGGTTGTGCATCACTGGAGATGGCGACATTGTCGTTGAAACACATGTGTTCAAGTTTTATTCTATCAACCCATCTAGTTGTTTGCTTTCATAGTACATAAAAAAATAGATTGCTTAGTAAACATAGACAACTATTAAATTAAATTAATTTTATTAAATAAATAAATAAACTGACTAGTTTTTACCTTAGAGAAATAAATAGGACCACATTTTAAAATTAATTTAAAGCAAAATAAGAATATTCTTCTCATCATGAACCAGTAGGAATGCTTCATTGATTTTTCATATTCTGGATGATATATAAATTACCGTACTTTAAAAACCTATAGAATTGCTGAACCCAGCTGATAACTATTTTTTCTCATTTTATGTATATAGTGTATGACGATAAATGTAGAGTATAGCCTAAGTATATTCAAAGTAAATATGGTGTCTCAAAGTAACAGAATTGTCAAAATCGTAAACATACGGAATTTTGAAAGAAGTACCCTTTGTGCTAATGTGCTAAGTTTGATTTGCTAAAGTGAGATTCAAAATGAAAAAATCTAATTACCTTCCCCAAGAGTTTTAAATCGTTAACACTGGTTTAGCAGACCCTAGACTGTGCTAAAGTCGAGGGTGCTAATCGACTCTAACTAAATAGTACACTTCTGTCAAACGAGTTCCTCGATTTTAACACAATTAGCACGTTTAACACATTGCATGAAAACCAGTATCATAGCATTGGAAGTTAGTTGTTAATGTTTACATAATGTGTATTATTGATTTTTGTTTGTTTCTTTGTGATTTTTACTTTCTCACTCTACTATAGTACTATAGAGAAAGTATAGTGATCGCCAAAAAAATCGATGTCTGTCTGTATGTCTCTGCCTGTATGTATACAAAGCTAGAGTGAAAACTATTCGATCGATTTCAAATAAATTTGCACCAGACATGCCATGTAGCCCTGTACATGCATGCACAAAAAACGATTTTGAAACATTTGGAAAAACAACCCCCTTTTTGACAAAAAACCCCCCCAAAAATTCAGTTATTATTTTTTTATAAAAAATCGCCCCTAACAATTTTGATAAAATTTGGCTTGTTTGTAGCCTTTAATGTACCCTACCATATGCAAAAAAACCACATCTTTCTAAAAATTCTCGTTTAGCTAATAATAATAATAATAACAGATTTTTTGGGGTTTTTTGGCCATAAAGGGGGTCGTTTTTCAAAACCTTTTTTCGTACATCTATAAAGGCCTAATTGACGTGTTTGGTGCAAATTTTTTCGAAATCGATGGAATAGTTTTCTCTCTAGATAATAATAATAATATTTATTAGTTAATCTCCAACTTTAATAAAAATTCACCTCTCCTACCCCACCCTACAAGTCACAATGAACCTGTTTAATAATTTAAATATGTTTGTGAGAAAGTATGTGCCAGTTCCTGGTACCGTTTATTATTTTACTGTTTGATTTTTTTATGGTGTGGGGAAAGCAGAAAAGTAATTTTAACAATGAAATATAAATATTAAGCAATGAAATACATTATTAATAGACGTTAGTCCTCTGTATTGTATTCCAATTACCATGCAACTGCATTTTATTTTACTACCGTACTATTTTCTTTTTTAAACTTATTGCATTGGTACAAGGCTCAAATAAATAAATTATAGTACACGTTATTAATAAGCCCTTTGTACATTCCGAGTTTTTTTCAAATCATCCCAACCAACCACCACAATAGACCAGATTACAGTGAACCTACTAGGCCTACATTTAAATTTTTAAGGTGAGTACAGCATTTATGCAATCAATAATGTTTGTTCTTAACTGTTATCTAGACATAAAACTCGAATGAAAGTAGGCTATATAGAAAAAAATATTACTGCATCTGTTTTCAACAGCAGAAAATGGTTATAACTTAAAAGTTAAATTCTTGTAACACTGACAAAATATGCAGTGACATTCAGATCTTTTATAATTATAAGGTTTTCTTTTCATTCTTATGATTAACAAAGATAATTTAAAGACAGTGAAACCTTGCCCTGAATATACAGATGTGTGCTTCAGAATAAATAAACATGTATTGTTTTTAAACTTACCCATCTGTTGATGCCAGGATATAAAATACAATAAATAATAAAAACAAATTAAAATGTTTAGTAAAACCCATTTTAACTTGTTGATTGCAATGATTTGTTTCCCTATTTGAACCAGTCTCTGAATATTGATAAAATTTATGTAAAAGTAAAAAATCAATCATTGTTTATCTCTTAATTGGTTTTAAGAGTCTAGTGCTTATGTTATAGATTACTCAGCAAATCTCAGTATTTTAACCTGTCAATTACGTTTCTATAAGGAAGAGCACACCTTACTTGTTATTCTAAATAACTGATAAACCCTATGATTCCATAAATGTTTAAATCACTTTAAATGTGAGCATCACGGGTACGTGTCATGGGAAGATGGGTTGATAATTATGAAAATGCTGCTAATTTCAATCAACTTTAGTAAAACATTGGTTTAATATGTGAGCCTCTGGTTCGATTCCCACAGGGTAAAATTTATTTTCAGAATCTATATATCTATACATAATTAATTTGCTAGGGGTTATTTTGTGAGTAGAACTCCTCCTAGAGTTTTTAACCGATTTTGATGTTTTTGGTGTCATTTTACAGAGCTCACTCTGAAGTTGTGCTTCCCTTAAAATGAGCTCAATGTATGTTAAGGGCTTCGCCCCAGTGGCCCTCAAAGTTGCCATGTTAATCTTATGGAAGGTCAATCTTAAGGAAGAAGAAGAAATATTTCTTTTGATTTTATCAGGGGCACAAAAAACAGCTGTTCGTATGAAAAGCTTAAAACAGCTGATTTTGATCAACAGCTGATTTTGATCAACAACTGATTTGGATCAAAAACTGAATATAATTTTAGGTTAGGTAAATCAAGCAATAGCGAAGCATTGCCATGTCCACTAGTATTAATAAAACATATACAGTGGAAATTCAACTGTCATTTAACCAGCAGTTACTTAACTCAAGTGACGAAATAAAACAAAATGTTGAATGAAAAAATATTTATCACGAAATATATATACCGGTACATACAGGGTGTCCTATAAGTAAAGTGCCAAACTTTGGAGAAAGATTCTATGGCTCAAAATAAGAAAAAAACGTTCATATAAACACAGACCCGAAAACGCTTTGTTTTCTAGATATCCGCCATTTTGTTTTTTGTACAAAATAATTCTTATCTAGAGAACGGTTTGACTGATTGAGTTTAAACTTGGTATGAAGTTTAATGTAACAATGACGTATCTCAAGAAAAATAAGCGATTACATCCAATCATGCGTTTTAAAATAACATCGGTTTGAAAATTTCAAACCTAAATTACTCAAAAACCGTAAATTTTAACAAAAAATGACAAGACTCCTTTTTTGTAGCCTCTTTTATTCCCTACCGGATGGTGTAACTGTCAAAACAATCGGATGAAGGATAATACTCAAGTTATGTGTAATAATTGGTTTGTTCAACCTACAGTATTGAATGTACACTTGCTGTCATTGTCTTTAACTTGGCTATTATCCTTCATCTTGTTGTTTTGACAGTTACACCATCCGAAAGGGAATCAAAAGGGCTACAAAAAAGGTGTCGACATATTTTGGTCAAAATGTAAGGTTTTTGAGTAAATTAGGTTTGAAATTTTCAAACCGCCTACATTTTGAAACGCATGATTGGATTTAATCGCTTATTTTTCTTGATATATATTATATTACTAACTGACGCAGCAATGCTTCGCTATTGCATAATTATTTAGGTGAAATAAATGCAACAAATGATGATAATTTTGTGCGTCATAAGGATATGAATTGTAGGTTCTAAACCATGTTATTTATACCACTTCATAGCTGTACACTATTTACATGTCGACATAGGACCTAGTTCAACTGTTTTGTCTTTGTGATAATCGGTGTTGCAGTTGTACTGAAACCCATACATTGATTTTTCAGACCATGGAAGCACCTTCATGTGACATCTTTTAGAACTGTATTTTTGAACGGCAGCCATTTTGACCTGGGGATTTTATTGACTGTACTTTTTGGAAGCCTCATGATACACAGCAGGATTTTTTGCATTGTATCTTTTGACAGACTCCCTATGTGCTTTAGCACGATTAGTATTCGACTTTTTTCCCCACGTTTCTGGGTGGTTTGAACAATGATCTAACTCAACACTATCAGATGACAAACACGGTTCTGTCGACGGAGACTGAGAGTTTTGGAGATAATTGTCTGAAAGCTGCCCAATTCCCAAATATTATCCACCACAATATAAGAGGGAACGGGAGTATCAGGAGTAGAAGGGTTTAGAGGAATAAGAACATCAAATTGATAAGCCCAACTGATGCACCAGTGCCTTGTAGTCAGTGAGTAGGAAAGTGAAAGTGAGGGAAGGGCAAGATGGGAAAGGTACAGTTATTTGAGCCAGGTTTCTTGTTTCAAGGCTATGTACATTTTAAGAAATCATGATCAGTCTGTAGACAACAAAATAAAAAATAAAATTTACCAATATTTTAAAGCCTTCAAAAAAATTTTGTAAGACTTATAACCGTACAATATCTTGTTTAATTGGAATATCTATCTCACAAATAGTATATATTGTTTGAGATTTCACCATGTTTAGACAAATCGTTCATTAGATATAATGATAAATATATAGATCGAGGCAGCAAATTATACAGATAGATGCCCTGATCCGGATTTGCATGGATCGATAGAGAAATCAAAGTTAAAATGTATATTAACCAAAAAAATATATCAATAAATATATTTTACTATGTATTTTTATGGGGATTTTTAGTAACTTTGATCCCAAACCCCCTAAAATTTCGAATTATTTTAAACAATTTCGTAGCGAGCACCTATGGCCCTAGAGGAAGCTACATACCAAATTTCAGTCCAATCCGTTCAGTAGTTTTTGAGAAATCTTGATTCAGTAACTTTGACCCCCACAGAACCCCCTAAAATTTCGAATTTTTTGAAAACCTTTCTTAGTTAGCACCTATGACCCTAGAAAAAGCTACATACTAAATTTAATTCCAATCTGTTTGGTAGTTTTTTGAGAAATCTTGATTTAATAACTTTGACCCCCTAAAATTTCGAATTTTTTTAAACACTTTCTTAGCGAGTACCTATGGCCCTAAAGGAATCTACATACCGAATTTCGTTCCAATCCGTTTGGTAGTTTTGGAGAAATCATGATTTACTAACTTTGACCCCCCTAAGATTTCAAATTTTTTGCAACCTTTTCTTAGTGAGCACCTATGGCCCTAGAGGAAGCTACATACCAAATTTTGTTCCAATCCGTTTAATAGTTTTTGAGATTTCGTGATTTAGTAATTCTGTACAAAAAACAAAATGGCGGATATCTAGAAAATAAAGAATTTTCGGGTCTTTATTTTTATGAACTTTTTTCTTATTTTGACCCATAGAACCATTCCTCAAAGTTTGGCACTTTACTTGTGGTACTAAGTACTTATGGAAAAAATAAGCAATAAATATAAACAAAAAATAAACGGACATTATAAAAATGAAAAGCTTCCCAAAAACAATTTCTTAACTGTGTACTGAATGGATGACCTGTGAAGCAGACTGTACTTAGTTCATGATTGATACAAAGGAAGTTGCAGATGCTTTATTGTTCTGAAGTGAAGTTATTCTTACATTGGCAATATAAAATACTGTAAGTAATTTATTTATACTGTACTGTATTGTCTGTATTTTCTTCTTCTCTTTTGCTTAACGTCTTTACTTAATGTAAGTTACACTAGGTATTGAAGCAGTGTAGGCCTATATATAGCACAAAAAAACCAATCCTACACAACTATGTTGGAGGTTCCAACTACAGCAAACTAACAAGCACCATGTTAACCTTTGCTCTAATGTGCTACTGGGGATGCGGAATACTACCCCCCGGAAAACTACCCCCCCAGGTGAAACGTGATGTCACGAAATCTGCCAACTAACCAATATGGGAGCCGTGTCCGCGACTGGAATACTACCCCCCCTAGAAAAAGCGGGTCGCCGGAATACTACCCCCCGGAAAACTACCCC
>JAGFPH010000337.1:151695-169737 GCA_018207615.1 Philaenus spumarius | reverse complement strand
AGTATTGCTTCCGTTCCCTTAATTATTCTTTTGTAAGATTGGTACATGTTTTCTGGTCCGCAGACCGTGGTTACTTTCCTTTTAAAATTTGTTTAGCTGTTCAGTTGTCAGATAGGCCTAAATTTAAAATTGTTTTTTTTTGGTCACACTCTTTAACACCCTTATCTTATTTTTCTCTTGTAGCGCAGCGTAGAGTCATGCGCGGCGACTTGTCTGTCTGTCCTTCGACATCACCGACATATTTTAAAAACAGACTTATAATTTTGATGAAATTTTTTTTTGAATTTTTTTATATAGGCCTATGCGACGTTAAGTTCAGTTAGCAAGGAAAACCAAAAAAATTACCTAATAAATATATAAAATACAAAAAAACAATAAAAAAATTATAAAAAAAAAACTTTCCTTTCTAACTTAACTTGGCGTTCGCAATCACATCAACATACTTTCACTTTTTCAACACAAGCAACATATTTTTTTTATATATACACACCCTTTATTTAATAAACATGCTTTATTTTTAATTATTTTTAATTGAGTTCTGTACATGGTTTCTGGTTGATTTGTTGTTTTGAGTTTATTTTGGTACGACTTTTTCAGTATAACCATAGTGTTTTTCTTTTAGGTAAAGTTGTTTTCCATTATCTTCTGATAATGACGTTTAGGGACTTTTTTTTTCTCGTATAGTCGTATCTTGTAGTTGAGTGTTGAATAGCCAGAAGCCATGTGCACTCATGTTTGCCAACATAAATATTTTTAAATGATTTTTTTTTACACTTTAAGTTTCACAGACTGACAGACTGCGCACGCACACTTATGTTTTCTTTTGCAAGCGCTTTTCGCTACATTTTTTGTTAAAGTAATGCATATTTTTATTTTTAATTATTTTTGTCTTTGTGGTTAGCTTCTGGTTTGCTTTGAGTTAAATAAATTTTGTGCACGACTTTTATTTTTATATGCTTTTGCTTTTACAAACCAAGTGGTTTTGTCCTTTTGGAGATGTTTGCCATTGCTTTTGTTGTGGGCAATGATGTGTTAGAATTTATCTGTTAATTGTATAGCCGTGCATTTTCTTTTTTGTTTGGGGAACCAGAGGCGAGCCACAGTCTTAAGTTTTGATTTTTTTTATGGCTAAATAACTTAAATTTTATTTTTAATTATTTTTGTAATATAGTTTCCTGTGGTTAGTGTCTGGTTGAACTTACATGAGTTTTGTTAAGCTGGCATCTCTTCTCTTCTTATATAGCCGAAAGTGGTTTTGTTTAATGAGTGCTTAGGTCTGTCTTTCGAGTTCAGGGGACTGATCACCTTCTGTGCCTGGGGATGAACCGAGGCGCTTTACATTATCATTTAGTTGATGAGGCGTTTGAGATGTTGCCGCTTAGCATTGTGGTAGCCAGAGACTATCCACAGTGAAAACATAATTTTTTTTGGGCTGTTATCTTCGTGAAATTAATTTCATACAAAAAAAAAACTTAGGCATTTTGCATCGAATACGTAATTTGAAATATATATATACCTTTTTTTATAAACCTTTTACTTTTGCCTTCAGCAACCTTTTCCAAATTTAAATTATTCACTTTTTAAATTTATTAACTTCAAGTAGAGTCTGATTTTGAAAACAAGTATATGGGTGCTTGCTTCAAAGTCATTACTTCTGAATGGTCATTTAAGCAATATAACCGACTCTAGCCAAACATGTTAGGTGATGGAAAGGTGGGAGTCCTATTCTCCTAAAACTCTTTCTAGTTTGGTTACGGCTCGCAGTAGCATTCTTCGTCCATACTAGTAAGGAGTACCCTCGTTTTTGAAAGAGCACACCCTCGGGTTCCGGTGTGGATCTGTCCCTTCACTAATTTTATAGGCGCATGTGGACCATGTGGTCCAATCCCCGCATGACCACCTTTTGCAGTCTTTTTTTATCCTAGCCTAGCATGTGAGTCAGTTATATCGCCGCACGTCCCATTCATGAAAATTTGTTTTTGTACACTTTGCTTTTTTTTACTTATAATTTTTTTTTAACACTTTTGTTGGGAATTTTTTTTTGAATTTTGTTGTAGAGTCTCTAAATAATTAAATTCGTTTACTTGCGATGATAACACAATTTTTTTTTCTCTTTTTGAAAAGTCCCCATATAAATTATTTGTCCATAGTCCTTATGACGTGGAATTTTTGTTGTTTCTACCCCAACTCCGTTGTTCGCGGGGGGAGAACTGTGACGTTTTTAGACTTCAGTGCCACCTATATTTTTTTTTCTTAATCTTTACGTCTCCGACTTCACATTCTGTAATTACTTTTACCGATTAGTTACAACTTCTGCCTACCTTCACCAACTTCCAAATAGCTTCCCTTTTCTCCGCCAGACGCCACCTCCGTACAGTATCTACCCTGGGCATAGTCCGCTATTAAGCGGTTTGCTTATCTCATATACCGAACAGCTGACGTTTCTTGACCGTTAAACTTGCTTCGCTGTAGAACTTTCGAGAGCAGAGTCCGCCATTGCTTCCACTACAGGAAAGTCCACTTTCTCATGTCGCTGTAAATTATTGTCGTGGATTAATTCCTTAAGTTTTTTGTCGCGAGTTATGCGCAAGGCTAATTAACATGCCATTGTTATAAGCCTTTATTTTGTGGATACCAGGTATGTGGAATGTTTTAGCCTTACTTTTGTTAGTTATGAAATGTACTCTTTGTAAAATTTTATAAAGTTAGTTCCACCTTTTGCATTGTTAATAACTTTTCAAACTTTTCATACAGTTTTATTCAAAACCTATGTATTTCATTTTTACTACAGCCTAATTCTAAAATACTAATCTTACAGCCTACAAAAACTTTAAAGCTGATACTATGTTGTGTATTACTAAAGTCTTAACATATTTCAAACAAAACTAGCCTAAACTGTTCTGCATTAATTAACTGTAACTGTGTAGTTTTCTGCAGTATAACCAGAATATTGAAAACTTTTAATGAGCTATAGGCATAATATTACTGATATATGTATATTATGTAACTAAACAAGAGCATTTTTATGTTGCCATGTGGTTTGGTTAACATGTAGAGACAGTCTTATGCAACATGACACATGTTGTACTAACTATTACAATCTTTAAGTAGCAATTTGTCACCTTGTGCTACAAATTTTAAAATCAGCCAACTCAAAAGAACTATCTGTTTTATGCTTATTTAAATTAGCTGCAAGTTTTCTAAAAAGGATTTTTTTATTTGTGTTATGCAGTTACACTGGTTCAACTCCAGGGAATATTTAACCATACAATGCCATAAGCTACACCACAGCTACGCCTTGAAAAGGCCTACTTTCCAACAGGACTTTAAAAACAATAAAAATTCTTATATCTACAGTGCTTTAGTTACAGACAGAGATTAATTAAAAATATGAACGATCTGCAGTTGATTTTTTGTGTTAAATGTTAAACAGGCTGTATTTTGAAAAAGTAATTTTGTATATGTGTACTATATAGGATATGTTTGTATTTAATAATTGGGAGGAGCAAGCTAGCACATTTTGGAACTTAGCCCTAAGGGCTGTATATTAGAAATTCATATACCTTTTTTTTATAGAGAGACGTCTCATAATTAATTTTGTTTATTTATTCAATTATTTATAATTAGCTTTAGAGTTGGCCAACGACATATATATATTTATTCTTAAACAAATCCATGGTATCTCATGTTAAAACTTTGTAACTTGTTAATCTTTTCTGTATAAATTCTGTAATTATTATTAAAAGGGAGGGTTTTTGATTTTTATTTTTGGGGAGGGCTTTTAAATTCAACTTAATAAAATATATATGTATTCTTTTAAATCTGAAGTTTTTCTTGTATTAAGGGCATATCAATAATTTCATTTTCTTGTATTAAGGGCATATAAACTTTTTTTTTTACATTTTGGTTAATAAAGCCAAAATTTACATCTATTTCTATGGTTTATTGAGTTAACCTCTAGGTATCTTGTGTATTGTGAGTAATAAGCTGAAACATTCCTAGGTTTGGTGATATTTAAATTTTAAGGTAAGTTTTGAACAGTACCAATCTATGTGGCCCAGTATTGCTTCCGTTCCCTTAATTATTCTTTTGTAAGATTGGTACATTATAGACAAAAAGTTTTTTTTTACAGCAATGTAGTAGTGTTAAGTATATTTATATTAACATTGTGCAACTTTTGGCTACATTGGATTTTCTACATTACCTTTTTTACATATTTTGAGTGAATGGTTTTAAACACAATTTTTTTTTTAAATTTCTACTTTGGTCAACAAAAAAAAGGATAAAAATTATAAGGTAAGCCTGTTAAAGCTATTTACTGTAAAGAGCATGTAATTGTGTTTAAAATTATGTATAATAAGTCATACTTTACTGTTAGTGAGTATTTTATAATGATTTTAGTTAATAAGCATGCACGGAACCAAAGAAACCCTTAGCACTAAAGAGCAATATAGTCAGCACTTGGAGGGTTAAACTCAAAAATACAATTTTTTTACTTTTTAAATTTTTTTTATTAGGAATCATGTAGAAAATCATAATAACTTATAAAGGTAGAAATTAATTACTCATGTTAAATTTTCCTTCTTCATAAGTCGAGGCACAAATGAATCCTTATATTTGTATTGCATTTCACATAAAGAGGAAGATTACATGAACCTGTTCCAGAAGTCTAAACGTTTCTTTTCCAGCACTTCAACTGGCTTCAAACTCACGTCAATTCCCAATGCATTGATCGGATTCTTAGAAGTTGGAGTCCAGACCACAGGAAAACCACCATGAGTAGGATTCCTAGATAGTAACAAAAAATTACATTCATTCAATTGGAAGATTTTGTATTATAAACTATTATTACTTTCTCACTATACTATAGTATAGAGAAAGTATAGTGATCGCAAAAAAAATGACGTTGAGATTTTTGTGGAAATATCCATTTTGGGACCCCCTTAGTAAAAAAAAAGTGGTTTTTACAACATGTTTGTCTGTATGTATACAAAGCTACAGCGAAAACTATTCAATCGATTTTGAACAAATTTGCACCAAACATGTCAATTAGGCCTGTATAGATTTCGAAAAAAAGGTTTTGAAAAGTTTTGAAAAACAACCCTCTTTTGGGCCAAAACACCCCCAAACTTCTCACATGGTGCTGAATTTGCAAAACGTTCAATTATCCATAACTCTTCTAATTTCACACCAATTTCGCTGATTCTTATATGCTCTTACTCAGAAAATGTTCTACTCCTTTATTACTTTAATTAAAACACTGTAATTACATTATTAACGGTGAATATCGACTTAGCAACGCTCAACAGATGTAGCTTCGTTATCAGTATACCAAAGAGCTTTGTCCTCGAATTGCTGGCTTCAGTTTTTATGCATCATAATTTTTTTAACCAATCAGCGTTCCTTTCATCTTCACTTAGCAACTCGAAGTTAATTCTTCAACCAATCAGTGTTCACTCTTTCTCCAAAAATCTATATGTTATACCCGTGTTGAGGCTATTTGTATGTTGCGCCCTGCATTTAAGGCTAAATATTATTACAATCATAGGCATTAATGAATGTTATAAATAATTGTAATGTCTGCATTCTTAGTTATTAAAACATGATTTCTACTTTATTAAAAATATATTGTCCCTATGAACTTATATGTTTATTGAGTTTTAAAATTAATTAAGTAAGCCTAGACGAGTGCAAACTTTACTTTACCACCACCATCCTGAAATGACTTCAAATTCAAATATTATCTCCCTGAAACTTACATATATTACATGTTTTAGGCTGGCAGAATATTACTAGTACCAAGTCCAAGTGGTTTATATTATAGTGACAAATTCACACAAAAAGCCAGTACCTGTTAAAAATACCATAAACATGCCTACTAAATGTCAATATTTACCCAGTTTTTGCAAAGCTTGTCCACATTGCAGTGATTTTTTTAACCACGGTCATTTCTTCTGATGGAGAAAAATTATTTTGTTCGCCAAAAACCGTATTTGTAAATATATATCCTAGATCATCTGCATGGCATACCCCTGCACATATACAGTTAACCATTTAACAAAACGTAATTGCAATCAATTTCTGTAAATATTAATTTAATTACCTACTACAATTTATCTACATCACACGCTAAAAAAATATTTAAACTGTGTAAGGGGCATATTATTCGTCAAATATTTGCTCGAACTTTTATCAAAGTTCTTTGATGAAATCTTTGACAAAGAATACATATTACACCTGCCAAATTTCTGTGATCAACTTTGATATTAATTAGATATATTTTGGGGTTATGTTTTGGTTTATTATAATATTTTCATTATTTAATTTATTGACTATTATTACAGTTGAAAGATCGTAATTCATATAATAGTGTTTTATTTATTACAAAAACAAATCTTAAAAAACTTATAAATATACTTTTACATTAAAGTGAACATAATCAAAGTCTCTTTAATGTTTCACAAAAAACATAAACTTAGGCTATACTGCCAACCCCAATATTACAGACTGCAAAACATTATTAATTTGTAATTTGCTAAACAATATTCTTTTTCATAATGTAAAATTAAAGTTTTCATAGCTTCAACACTCCATGTCAATTTTGCCATTGTATTATAAATATAAAAGAAAAGGAACAGAAGGAATATATATGAAAACAAAAAAAACTTATATTATTTTGAGGTTAGGAGATTACCTAAAAAAATGCGTATTATAATATTTTAGTATTTTATTCTTTTTTTTTTACAATCTTTGTCAAAGGTTACAACATGTCAAAGATTCGTCAAAATTTGATGAACGAATTATTTTGTCAAAGAATCGTCAAATTTCTTTGATGTTAAAACTTTGATCAAAAAATTTGACGTTTATTTGATATTGTAATATGTACTTAAAACAGATACACTAACATGTATTCGATTTTGATAGGGAGTGACACCGGACTGTTTCTGTGTTACTGCTTTCTACTTTGTGGATTCTAAACTAGTGTAAAGCTAAATATGTGCGGATGAGCAGGCACAACGCGCAGGATTACCAACCTTCACCGAATCAAAGAATAAAAAGAAGTAGCCTACTTCATTCAGCCTCTTAGTTTATCTAAATGATACCTCATAATAAGTAAATATAAAATGATTAAATAGGAAAATAACAATGTGAATGTTAACCTTAATAAGGTAAGAATAATTCGACTACGCAGCTGGACCGCTGACGTAAGTTGAGTAAATTTCCAAAATTAAGTTTATATGCCTATGTTTTAGGGTTTAAACCAACAATTTGGGAAATTGGTCTACTCACGAAGGCGTTGAACAGCTGATTGTGTGTACGCAATATATTAGTAGAATTTGTTTCCTCCTAGTGGCTTCGTAAGTTTGCACCACTTGGCTTCGAACCGGGTACTTTTATGGTATTTTACTTTTTTATCGATTTTGGGGGAACCAAGCGAGCTATAAGGTCGCTTAAAAAAACAAAATGTGCAGAATAGCATCCTACATTTATATTTTTAGAAAAACTCTAAAAACATTTTCATTCTCGTAGTAAAAATCTAAAAAAATAGTTCAAAAAACGTACTTCCGGTTGTTGGAATTTTTTGGCTAATGAACTCGTCCGAGCGACATAGACAACCAACACGTGTACCAAATTTGGACCAAATCGGACTTAAAATGCGGCCGCTAGAGTGCAAACACATATATACATATATATAAATTTTAATGACACCCCAAAACGTGTTCTGGGGACCATGATCGGTGCTCATTTGCTATTCCCGACCTTGGGTCTCACCATAAAGGCCACTGCAATAGCTCATTTTTCCTATGGAAATTCGCTAATAAACAACGTAGTTAAAACATTCTTAACGTAAAGGACTTATAAAGAGAGGAAGAACTTTACAAAACAGTAGAGATTAATTATTGTTTGTATTTTCGCCCATAAAAATAAACTGATAAATTTGTATAAAATGTTGGGGGAGGGGGCATCGTTCCCCCTAGCATGATGCCTATGTTTGTAAACTAAGATTTTTAAATTAAAACTTCTCTATCCATTGCACTCAATCTTAAAAACCCACAAGACTTTCCTTAAAATATTTTCTTATTGTACATATTTGAATGGTGTGAATTTGTATGTTGATGATTGCTCATCCCAATAACAGTTTAAATGCTATCATCAGCTTCCTAGTGTTATAATCTTGATCACAAATTATTTGTATACAGTACTTACAATTTGAAAAACATTAGTCATTTTAGTGACATCTTTGGTTTGCTACTACAAAGTGGTACAAACATGCTTATTGGTCGCTAGGAACAATAAGTGTGCTGTTTGTATATTAAAAATTTGTTCTATAAAGGTTGTATAGTTTTAGATAGAGACCTACACAGGCTGTTTCAAAAAGTACTTTACAACTTTGAAAAATCACATTAAATAATTCAGAGAACCTACAGAGGTGATTGTAGTGTCAATTTGTACGGAAGCACATCAAATTTTTTTACCTTAAACTAAAGGTGCTCTACGTGGCTTCCGTTAATGATCCTGCACACATCCCATCGGTAGTAAATTTCCTCTCAAACTCGCAGTAGTATTGCAGGAGTTACTTGTTCATCGGCGGCATAAATTCTCACTCTAAACTCAGGTAGAGAAGCTGGCAAAGGAGGTACATAGACGATATCCTTGATGAATCACCATAAGAAAAAATCTAGCGGTATCAGGTCTGGGAAAAGTAGGGGCCATGCAATTGGTGCATCACGGCCAATCCATTGACCTGGCAAGCGGTCATTCAGAAAATCACGCACATCAGTCAGGTAGTGAGGTGGTGCGCCATCTTGCATAAACATTGCGTTCTTCGTCATCCTCATTGATCTGTGGTATCAAAAATTGTTGTAACATGTCCAAGTACACTATTCGGTTGATAGTCCTCTCTTGGAAAAAAAGGGGCCGTAAATTTTTTCTTGCACAATGCACAAAACACGTTAATTTTAGGGCTATCATGAACATGTTGCAATGTTTGACGTAGATTTTCACTGCCCCAAATCCTACAGTTAAATGTGTGTTAACCTTGCCACTTAAGTGAAAAGTCGACTCGTCAGAAAAGATTATGTTGTCCAATCTTATCAGTGCCTTTTATTGCTTGTAAAATCGTAAATTTCTACGGTTTTAAATGCAAAAGTTTTTTCAACACTCGCCAAACAGTCGTATGCAGGACTTGCATGCAGCTTGCGAGGTTTGTCAATTTCGTAGTGGCTGTTGACAAACCTTTGTCTCACTTGCCCAACGACTTCATCAGTTGTGCTCGACGACCTGGTGATTTCTTATGTCTTACCGAACATCCTGTTTCTACAAAAGATTTATGCCACTCATAAATTGTAGGCCTACTAGGAGGATCTTTTGCGTACTTGGTACAGAAATTATGTTGAACTGTTGTCGCAGACTTTGATTCTTCGAACCAAAGCACACAGCAAACACGCTCGGGTCCAGTGATGGCAGCCATCTTTGACGCAACTGACGATATCGCTAGTGGCTGTGCGATTCGGCACTACCGAACTACGCGAGTCAAAACTTGATGTGTTTCTCTACAAACTAACACTACAATTACTTCTGTAGGTTCTCTGAATAAATTAATATGATTTTTCAAAGTTGTAAAGTACTTTCTGAAACACCCCGTAAAGGTAAGTGGTTTACTGACAAAATCTTAAGGTCAGTGTACTACCTTCTAACAGTTAAAGAGTTAATAAGTATCAATCTTTCTTTAACAGCTTCATTTAAGATAAAACAAGCATTCCTTTAATAATTTAACTTTTACCTTTGGGTATAGAGTTCATTTTCCTATGTTTCGCCATTAAACGTTTGTACCAACCGAAATCGCCATCATACTTAAACTGGTAACAGTATATAGGAGATGTACATGTTTCTTTGAACAGTCTGATCGTACGAGTCATGGGTAACAGGAAGTTGTAATCTGTATAAAACTAACAAATAGTACAACACATTCAGTGAAATTACAAACAGCAATGTAGTATAATATATTTTAAAAAATATTTAATAAAACTTTTTAAACTTATTTTGTATATTATGAGCCTAGTTTTGAATGTTATATTGTAAAATATAATAAGATGCATTCAAAAAGTGGCAAGTGGCATTCTAGTGGGCGTAAGGAACAGCCTTACCCACAAATTCAAAATCATCAAGAGGATGACGGACAGAGATAAATCAGAGATGGTACAAGTGGAGGCGTGGAAGAGCAATGTCAAGTACTTTATCTACGGAATATACAGCCCACCTAACAACTCTGACCTAAACATGGACATATTGAGGGTGACAAACAGAACAATTATATCCGGCGATTTCAATGGACATTCAGGACTCTGGGGATATCAAGACAGAAATGCAGCAGGTAGGGAAATAGAGAGCTTCATCGATTCTCACCCCATCCAACTCCTGCATGACCAAAACAACAAAAAAACATTCATCCATTATTCGGGGGCATCATCAAATCCTGACCTGGCAATGGCATCAAGCGACATCTATAACAACACAACCAAATATGTCATAGAGGATGAAGGCAGTGGGCACAGAGCGGTTGTCACCAAAACAACAATGACGACTCAGGACAGACGCAAGAATATCCAGCACAAATCATGGAACTTCAAGAAGGCCCATTGGAAAGACTTCCAAGAAGCTCTAGAGCTAAGAGTGGATGAGATGAAAGATGAGAACTGTGCTGAGGTGCAACTAAAACAATTATGTAGTGCCCTGCTAGAGACCGCAAAACATCACATTCCCAGAGGAAGAACTAAAAACTATAAACCCTTTTGGCGTAAGGAGCTGGAGGCCCTGAAGGAAAGAAGAAATATGCTAAGAGATAGAGCAGACAATTCCAACAGCATGGATGATGTGCAGGAATGGCGAAGAGCAAATGCAATATATGTCAGAGAATTGCAACAGGCAAAAAGAAACAACTTTTTCACCTTTATTGGACGGCTGAATTACAGAACAAACAGTAGTAAAGTTCACAGATACATAAACACATTAACAAACAAATGGGAAGACAAACCAACCAATCCAATGAAAGGGACATCCAGGACATTACACTGCGACCATGAAATTGCCAGGAAATTTAACACCTATTACAAAGAAGAACACAAACTAACCCACAAAAAATAAAAAACTTGATAAAACAAAAACAAAACAGCTCAAAAACAAAGACAAGCAAAACCCCGACAACTTTTCGCAGGAGTATACCACTGCTGAACTGGAAGTTGCAATACGGAAATTTAAAAACAAGAAATCTCCTGGCCCCGATAAGATCCATCCCGAATTCATCAAGAACCTAGGGGAAAGGGGTAAAGCATTGTTACTTGGAATATTTAACAAAGTATGGACTGGAGCATCTAGCATGCCAACAATGTGGAAGAAAGCAGTCATCATTCCTATCAAAAAGCCAAAAACATCAGGTGAAGAAATGAACAATTACAGACCAATCTCCTTGACATCTGTGATTGCAAAAACAATGGAAAGAATGGTTGCTGCAAGGTTACAATGTTATCTGGAAAACAACAACCTGATATCGAATAGTCAAGCAGGATTCAGGCCACACTGCACACCCATAAACCAAGTGTTGAGATTTACACAGAGTGTTAGGGACTCATTCAACAGAGGAGAATCAGTATTAGCCGTCTTCATTGATCTAAAAGGTGCCTTTGACACAGTATGGAGATCTCAACTATTAAAAAAGATTAAAGATCTACGCATAGGAGGTAACATGCTGCATTGGCTCAAACAATTCCTAAGCCAAAGGTGGATATGCACTAGACGGAAAACAGCAACATCTACATTCAAACAAACACAAGTAGGCCTACCACAGGGAGCTATTCTCAGCTCATTGTTGTTCAATATATATATAAACGACCTACCAAAAGCCTTACCTCAAGATAAACTTAATTGTGCAATGTATGCAGATGACATACTGATATGGACGGCAAGCAACAACAAGAATAAGAACATTTTTGACTCAATGAGTAGTAAGATGAATGCAGCACTGGGGGCAGTGGCAGAGTGGAGCGATAATAACAACATGAAAATTAACAATCAAAAGACAAATTACCAACTATTTTCATTAAAAAAAAAGACACAGGAAATACAACTTCAGCTGAAGGACACGGCAATTCGGCAGAGTGGGGATAACAAGTACTTGGGGGTCATCCTGGACAAGAAACTAAACCTAAAAGAACATACAAATTACATTACATCAAAAATCTCTTCCAAGAGTAATATATTGAAAAGACTTGCAGGAAAAAAGTGGGGAGGAACACTGGACTTGCTTAACCAAACCTACAAGACATATATCAGACCAAATTTCTTATATGGTGGAGAGGTCCTTGTCTCAGCTGGCAATGATACTATGAGGAAACTTGAAACAAGCCAGAACAACTGCCTACGAATAGTAACGGGAGCAGTAAAATCTACACCAATTTCAACTCTTCATACTTTCACAAACACCAAACCACTGTCTGATGAATACAAATGCCAAGCAATCATAACTTACGAAAAAATTCTACACAGAAAACATAATAACCCCTGGATTGTGGAACCACTAGTGGAGCAGACGCTAAAGACACAAACGAGCTTCAAACGCCTTGTGCTTGATTGGAGACCAGACAATTCAGCGGTTGAACAACCAGCACAGTTGAAGAATCCACTAGACTACATAAGATACAAGATCCGCACACAACTCACAAAACCAGTAAACAAAGCTAATGACAGCCCAGCCAGGGTCACCCAAATATCCTTGGAGACAATCAACACTTGGTACCCATCAGACCAGTGGTTGCGAACATACACAGATGGATCCAGATTTGAGGGAGAAACGGGAGCAGGAATACATTGTAAGCATTTCTCTCACTATTTTGCATTAAGTTCAGCCGCTACAGCATTTGAGGCAGAGTTGTTTGCAATTAATGAAGCACTTAGACAAATGATAATGAGACCTTGGCTGAAGAACAACACAGTGATCCTGGTTGATTCCAAGTCTGCATTGCAAGCAATCGCTAACAATGACACACACACAAGCTCTTTAATTGATTCCATCCAGAGCAAGTACAAGGTGGTAAAAAATCTTACCAAGGAAATAGTAATGCAGTGGATTCCATCACATAGAGGCATAAAGGGCAACGAGCTGGCGGACGAGTTGGCCAGACGGGGAACCCACATAGTGCAGAAGCCAAGAAGAGTGCCCACACTTAAATCAAGGATCAACACTATCAAAAGTAAATCACAAACGGAATCTACCAGCAGAGTCAAGGAGGATATCAAGGACAAGCCGTATAAAGACATAATTAACCTGTACGAAGAAGTCAAAGACCTACAGAGAGGAGAATCAGTTGCACTGTTTCGTCTTGCAACCGGACACGATTGCTTGGCTGAACATCTAAAAAGAATAAAAATACTAAACCAGGATAAATGCACATTATGTGAATGCCCGAATTCCATTATGGACAAGGACCACCTATTGGTTTGCAGGAAGCTGGACATGGACAAGCAGAGGAGAAAGGATTTGCCTGGACTGTACTGGGAAGCATGACAGAAGATGGCGTGAGCCAACTGGAGCCATTTGATAACAATAACAACAACAGCATTCAAAAAGTAAGAACCATTTCGCGATCACTAGATATTCTACCATCTGTATTTATCTTCCTTAGCTTTATTTTTCTTGACAAGTAGCAGCTTAAAATCAAAGTAATTCAATTATATAATAGGGCAGCGATACTGCCTAGTGGAAAATAAAATAATCTCCTAGTGGAGGTTGGAAGTGATGCCTGCTTATGAAGTGTGGAAGCTAGTCAGTACAACTTTGACATATTTGATGTAGTATTCTCAATTTATATGTGATTTTCATATTAGAGTATTCAAAGTTTTCAGTAGATCATTTAAAATTATCTTTATAAATTAATAAATCAACTCCTATAAAAGCGAGTGTACATACGTACACACATATGTACGTGAGTAACATATAATAGCTGATTTCACCCATCATCTGTAATACTTAAATAAACCCAGTGTAGATTATAGTTTGGGGTTATGTTTACAACTAACTTCAAACGATATAATTTCTTGTGAAGTTGATTATTTTAAATATGAGTTATAGAAGTAATGTATGTTGTAACATTTGATTTGAAGTTATTAACTGTATATAAATAGAACCTTTTATCATCAATATATTTGTTTATACAAATTTAAAGAACAGATATACCTATTCGTTTAACTTCGGAAACATTCGAACATCTTTGAATAACATATAAACATATTTGATTATTAATTACTCCACTATAATAATAATAACTTCTAAATCATTTGATCTATAAATATGAAACAAAAAGCAATTAAAAGTTAGTATTTTTATCTTTCTTTAAATATATAAAAACGTATGTAAATAAAAATGTTTAAAAATTGGCCTACAGTTTTACAATCCTTATTATTGTACACATTTATCGAGTTAAAAATTCCCATCAGCATAGTTAGGTAGGCCTAGATAAGTAGGCCTTAATTCTCTGTTTGAAGTTATTGTTTGTTAGTGATGGATGTTGAATTTTATCATAATTACTTGTTCGGACTGACAGAGTTGTCAGTCTATAATAAACCTGTAAACTAGACGCTTGCCATCAATTGCGTGTGCTTAGTGTATGAATTGTGTTGTGTCCGTGTTTGGTGTGTTTGACTTCTCAGTCTTAGCTCTGAGATCCATCATGTAGATATTTAAGGTTAGTAATAATTTCTAGTTTTACTTTGTTCACCCTTACATAGGCCTAGTTGCCTAGTTTTTATGTACCGTTAGTTTTAGTCACTTGAGAACGGGAATTGATTTGTATTCCCGAAACATCGTGTTTGATTATTTAACACACAAATGATGGCAAATGTCCGAACAAGTAATTATAATAGGCCTTAATGTTGTTTTTAAATGTGGGTTTTTTAAATGATGTATTTCTGATGTGTATCTAATTAATAAGCCTGTGATTTTTCACGGGGGCTTACTAGTTTAGTTTATAAAAACTGTTTTATATTCATTAAACTGTACTTTTCAAGAAAGGATTAATATTCAACTTTTACATCACTACTAGCTAGATAATCTAAGCTCTGGAGCACATTTGCTATTGTATTTGAATTCTGCGTCGTATAACCAGATATTAAGTTGGAGAAGCCAGAATCGGATAAATGGTTCTAAACAAAAGTTACTTACTGACAAATTCAGAGTCTCAAAGTAGAACTTACGTCAACAACTCCATCCAGATCAGCTTCCAAGGAGCGAAGATCGTGTTTAAAGTAAAAATGTTTCATCTCTGAAGCAACTTTGTCATGATTTTCAGAAACACCGTCAGGAATCATGGTGTTTATTTTTTCAGCTAACTTATTAAGAAACCACGTGTTTTTTACAAAAGCTGAAAATTAAGAAAACAAGTAGCTTACATTTCTTTTTATTATATACATGGTGATTCACGAATATATGCAGAAATGTCGGCAGCTCATTCTACATGTAAAAGTAAAGGCAAAAAATTATATAAACATAGGACCAGAAATGCTTCGATTTCCAGATATAACAAAATAATTCATATCTAGAGAAATGTTTGACTGACTGAGTTCAAACTTGACATGAAGTTTAACCTAACAGTGATCTATCTCAAGAAAAATAAGCGAATATCCATTCATGAGTTTCAAAATGACGGCTGTTTGAAAATTTCAAATCCAAATTACTCAAAAACCGAACATTTGAACAAAAAATTTCAAAACACCTTTTTTGTAGCTCTTTTGATTCCCTATCGGATGGTCACACTGTAAAAACAATCGGATGAAGGGTAATAGCTAAGTTAAAGATAATAACAGCAAATGTATATACAATATTGTTGTGTTTACTGTGTTGGTATAGGATGCCGGGTTGAACAAACCAATTATTACACATAACTTAACTATTTTCCTACTTAAACTATTTTGTTTACACAGAAAAAGAAAACCCATCAAATTTCTGTTAATACCGTCTAAGGCATTAAAATGGGGTAGCTACCTAACATGCAATAAATATAAGTTCCACTAACTACCTACAAGGTAGCAAGTTGAAAATTGTTATATATATTTTCTTAAATGATATACAAGAAAGAAAACCCATTTTTATTTCGACTACACTTAAAATAAATAGTAATTTGAACACTTCCTGTGAAGCTAGAGACCTGAAACGCAGCACTTATTACTCTTAAGTTATACAGTAGGGTCCCGCTATGTCGAAAATCCGCTTATTCCGAACAGAGTTCAGAAAAATGCCGAATTTTTTAAAATAAAAACAGGAGAAAGTAAAAAGCTTTTGTGAAAAAACAAACATTTATTGTTATACAAATAAGTAAAATAGAGACATACATAGAGCCTAAGCTTGATGAAAACGCCTGAAGCCAAATTGGAATGAAAGCGGGTTTTATTTCTTCACGTTTTCCATCCGTTTTACAGGAAGGAAGCTACCTCCGTTTTCGTTATCTCGAAGGAATTTTATTTTTTTCTCGATCTTTTTTTCAAACGATGTGGTATTAACAAACAGACTGCGGGATGACAAAACGGACAGTTCGAACAACCTATCCCTATTTTTTTAGAAGAAAACGGAATCGTAACACAACGGAAGAATAGAAAAAAGGATGGTGTAAACCTATACTAAGGCGTGGTTAAGAGCATTTGCCACGTCTACTAGGGATAGGTGTTATATAACGTAATAGGATGAATAATACTATTACCAAGTAGAAAGAGTGATCACGGTAATACGTTACTCGGAACATTCTATTACTATAGCAACAATAACGATCGCTGGATCGCCACTAACTGGACTTAAATAAAATACGTCATGAACTAAATAAAGTGATCAGGTGACGAACTAGGTTCACTGGCAATATGGTAATAGGTGATTGATAGCGTTATCACCGTATGCAGCGTTATAACGTATGAGAATCATTTTTCCCTTCCGCTAACTATCATCATAACTAATAACTACGTGATTCTTGTTGTTATGCTGTTACAATATTTTTGCAAGTTAAGCAACTCAGGAAATGAGAGAGACCAGTGTTAATTGAAATTAATTTCAGCCACAAAAAAACTTAGGTTTTCTTCCAGTGACAATGCCAGCCAAACAATAACGAATTAATGTAAGAAGTGTTAATAATTAATTATGGTAATAGTCAGTCGTGGGACCAACCCTTTAATTAAACATCTAACATAACTTTAACGTCATTGAAATAATCGCATGACGATACAGTGATACAGCTAACTGTCTGCAAGCCGGTAATAGGTGATTGAAATAATAGGTGACCATCACCTGTTACCAATGTGCCCAATAACGTTATAACGCGTTATCACAAAGTAGCGCTATTTCCCATCACTAGCGTGTGATATGAGTTCAGTTTGAGCGTTCAACTCCTCCTCGTTTTCCTCAGAGCCGATCAAAGCTGTATAGAGCTGACACTAGCAGATGTCCCCGTATTTAATTTACGCCTTAACAAGTCAATACGTTGATATTATTAATGAAATCCGCCTATTCCGAATTCCCGCTAAACCGAACAGTGTTCAGTCTCAATTAGTTCGGAATAAAGGGACTCTACTGTATATAGGAGGAAAATAATTACATTACGATTATTTGCATCTAAAGGTTTATTTTATATATACAATTACATCTAGTCAAGGACTATCTAGCAATATTTTTTGTAGCCAATATTTTAGGTAAAATATACTCGTATATTTAAAATGCAACTCAAAACTGATTTTTAATTTTTATGTTCGTTTAGGAGTTATGAGTAACAATCAGGTGGAAACTCACTATGCTTTTTTAGGCCAGGCAACTTAAATCTGAATGTTTTGTATCGCCTGATTTGTTTGTAGACTGTGTTTTGTATTGCTTGATTTGTTTGTAGACTGTGTTTTGTATTGCCTGATTTGTTTGTAGACTGTGTTTTGTATTGCCTGATTTGTTTGTAGACTGTGTTTTGTATTGCCTGATTTGATTGTAGACTGTGTTTTGTATTGCCTGATTTGTTTGTAGAC
>JAGFPH010000337.1:135573-151595 GCA_018207615.1 Philaenus spumarius | reverse complement strand
AAAGCTGTATAGAGCTGACACTAGCAGATGTCCCCGTATTTAATTTATGCCTTAACAAGTCAATATGTTGAAATATTCATGAAATCCGCCTATTCCGAATTCCCGCTAAACCGAACAGTGTTCGGTCTCAAATAGTTCGGAATAGCGGGACTCTACTGTATATAGGAGGAAAATAATTAAATTACGATTATTTGCATCTAAAGGTTTATTTTATATATACAATTACATCTAGTCAAGGACTATCTAGCAATATTTTTTGTAGCCAATATTTTAGGTAAAATATACTCGTATATTTAAAATGCAACTCAAAACTGATTTTTAATTTTTATGTTCGTTTAGGAGTTATGAGTAACAATCAGGTGGAAACTCACTATGCTTTTTTAGGCCAGGCAACTTAAATCTGAATGTTTTGTATCGCCTGATTTGTTTGTAGACTGTGTTTTGTATTGCTTGATTTGTTTGTAGACTGTGTTTTGTATTGCCTGATTTGTTTGTAGACTGTGTTTTGTATTGCCTGATTTGTTTGAAGACTGTGTTTTGTATTGCCTGATTTGTTTGTAGACTGTGTTTTGTATTGCCTGATTTGTTTGTAGACTGTGTTTTGTATTGCCTGATTTGATTGTAGACTGTGTTTTGTATTGCCTGATTTGTTTGTAGACTGTGTTTTGTATCGCCTGATTTGTTTGTAGACTGTGTTTTGTATTGCCTGATTTGTTTGTAGACTGTGTTTCGTATCGCCTGATTTGTTTGTAGACTGTGTTTCGTATCGCCTGATTTGTTTGTAGACTGTGTTTTGTATTGCCTGATTTGTCTGTAGACTGTGTTTTGTATTGCCTGATTTGTTTGTAGACTGTGTTTTGTATTGCTTGTAATGGTAAGGCTTAATATTTACCCAATATTCATTTCATTCATATCTTTGAGCAAAGCTGCAGGTAGCTGCTAGTTATCTGAATAAAAGTTATTAAACTTTTACAATGTACTCATTTCAGTTACCATGTGTACTAAATAACAATTAGATGCTAAAACTTACAGTTTAATATAGATACACCTTCGTGAGCAGTTACTCCAGTAATGAACGGCACATCAGCTATTTTACCAGACTTCATTAGATTATAAGGACTGTCGGAAAGGAATGTTTCTCCTACTTCATTTTTTTCAATACTCGGTACAAAAGCCTGGTCTATTCCTTCGACTGCAAGAAATTCCTGAAAATAACGACAAGTTTGTCATTAAACCTATTGTTTTTTCATAAGCGAAACTTACATTGGTCTTTCACAAAGCAAAATAATCTGTATCCTTCAAACAAATTCCCTTAAACTCACATATATTACAAGAGAACCTGTTTATACTGAGAATGAACTTAAAATGATTATTTTCTTATTTGTTTTGAAGATCTGGCGCCTGTTGATTTTTGTTTCGTTCCCACGTCTAAAGGGATCACGGTTTGCAGACGTCGAAGAGATTTAGAACCAAGTGACGGCAATTCTGAAAACGATTTTACATAAAGACTTCTATAACAATATTGAGGCGCTATACGAACGTTGTCAGCAATGCGTTGTGTCTGGTGGAGAGTATTTTGAAGGACAATACAGGTACCATTCACCATTCTGTACCATTCACCGAACATTTTAAACAGGCCTCTTATATTGATCTCAAAGTCTTTAACATTTGATATTAATTCAGTAGTCAAGTAGTTTTTCCTGGTGAAAGAATCCTACACAATAATTGTTTTATTAAAAATGGTTCAAGAGTTGTCTCTGAGTGTAAATTCAAGGTAGCTTGGATCTCAAGATGACAAATCATTCATTTAGCACAGTTGTATGTTTGCAATGCAACAACTCTTTAAAAATAAATTTTAGAGAAAAATCTTTGAAATAAAATTGATAGGAAACATTATTTATCTATGCCTCATTCAATAAGATATTCTCACAAAGATAACTTTATAATATAGCAGCTGAAGTACAGACCTCGTCAATTTGAAGTTACATATTTGTGTTCAGCGACCCAAAAAACTCCATGTAATGAGTTTTGATCAATTTCATGTCATATTTCTAGAAAATTCCAGGAGATGGCGTGGATATCACTCGCCCTGGGCCCCAGGTGCTCCGGGAGTCACAAACATTATATTTGTGTTCAGTGACCCTAAAAACCCCCGAGTACCAAAATTGGGCCCATTTCTGTCATTATTGACCGAGTTATAAATTTTTCTTTAATCAGCTCATTGAAAAAAAGCATTTTTCTTGTGCACCGATGAAAAACTGCATCTCGATCTGTCTTACTGCTAAAATTATCGTAGGTTTGGCTATTGTCTGTTATTTAATCACCAATATATATTATGGTAAGACAACTAATCACAAACTCTCTGTAATCACAATGCGTTCAGAATTAGAGAACGCGTACAAAATAAAATATTCTATATTTTATTTTAACCTTTTTTTACTAAGCTAGTATTTTATAAAAATTACTCAACTCTGTTGTGTAGGGTGTGGATACAATCATATTAATTGCTATAAAAACATCAACCACAGCATTTAAAACTCCAGAACAACTCAGTTGAAACTCAGAATACTTGTGGTCTTACCTCCGAACACTGGAAACAATCTGAAGGAACAGGAATTTGTGATTTAGAACAAATTGCAGAATCCTGGAGCTCTGCAAATTTTATTGGTGGAACATTGCAGAGGTACTCTAACAAATCTTGTGTGTTTCTAGCATCAAAACCCAAAATATGGGCAAGGTTAAATGCTCTTTTCTTGTGACAAGTTGTAAATCCCCAATTACAGAGAGCAGACCCGCTCTGGGCAATAGCTTTGTGGAAGAGACCTGAAAAAATATTCTTATTTACAAAAGTATGTTTAGACTTCAGAATTTGGGTTTTTACTGTACGAGGGTAATTAAATAATTAAAGAGACAAATTGGTCTGGAGAAAAAACCGTTTATTTTTACAAAAAAATACTTTTCTACTTTTAAACATAATACCCTTGAACATTTATGCACTTGTTCCAACGGACTACAAGCTTTTTTATACCGGCTGTAAAGAACACTTTATCTAGCTGTTTGAGCCAATTTCCGACAAACGTTTTGACATCCTCGTTATCCTGGAACCTCTTCCCACGTAATGCCTCCTTCAGTGAACCAAACAAATGGAAATCACTAGGTGATAAATCGGGACTGTACAGGCGATGAGGCAGTACTTCTCAGCCCATTTTGTCGATGGTTTCACGTGTTAGTTGAGCAGTATGAGGGTGCGTTGTCTTGCTGGAGAACCACACATCTCCTCTGAGATCCACGACGTTTCTCTCTCATGGCTGGCTTCATATTGTTCAAAACCATATCCGAGTAGAATTGGCTGTTTATTATATGCTGCTCTTCGAGATAATCACAAAAACTGAACCTTCAGCGTCTTAAATCACCGTCAACATGACTTTTCCTGCTGATGCTTGTGTTTTGAATTTTTTCCTGACAGGTGAGCTGGTATGCTTTCACTCCATGCTTTGCCTTTTTGATTCTGGTTCATAATAGTGAACCCAAGTTTCATCACAAGTTAAAATTTTGTTGAGGAAGTGCTCACCTTCTCTTTCATAACGTTCCTTTAGCTCTGTGCACACTCTCAACCTTGTGACCTTGTGTAGCCGCGTCAACTCCTTTGGGACCAATCTTGCACATGTTTTGCGGTACTTCAACTTGTTACAGGTAATGTTATGAACTGTACCAATACTAACATGAACCTTTTCAACTATCATTTCCACAGTGACAAGGCGGTCGGCACGAATAATGTCATCAATTCGACTTTCAAGTGAGGGAGTTGAAACTTCAACTGGTCGGTCGGAATGGTGTTCGTCAGTCACTGAGTCTCGACCATTTTTGAACTTTTCTACCCACTTGTAAAAATTTGCACGATTCATACAAATCTCACCATACACTTTAGTCATTCTAGAGTATAGGTACACTGGTTTACCTATACCTCCAGCAAGTAAAAAACGAATAACAGAACGTTATTAAATTAATTTGGAATTTTCAAGTGGACTCGCCACGATTAAATGTATTTTTGAGATTATAAACACAACAATGTAGATCCATCAGCTGGTCAAGGCTCATCCCAGTGATGCCAACTTAAGGCCATAAAAGTACCAAACTTGCCCTACCAACAGTTTTTTCTCCAGACCAATTTGTCTCTTTAATTTTTGAATGACCCTCGTATGATCTTGTTATAAGTTTTGTTATTTTATTGACTGTAATTAATAAATTGTGCAATTTCAAAAGTATAAATAATAACAATCAAATATATTTTTTTTTAATTTCAGAAATTAAATACAGTATACAACTTTCAAAAGTTGAGAGAGTATACCTACTTATTGACAAAAAAATGAAGGCAAATAAAGAAATTTGAGATTAATGGCTTTACAGGTTATGTCGACATGTGCAAAATGTCTACTGTCTACTATAATTGATGCGGCAAATAATGTTCAATTCCAAATCTACTGATACCTTATGCTTGCAATCATACTATGTTAAGCTAATAAAATATACTTCATTATTTGCAAAAATGTATTTAATTGTTTACCATGTCAGGCAAAGTTCACCTCTGAGAGTGTCCATTATTAAAATGTTCAGTGTTATTTTTTAAATAATTTATATTTTGTTAAATTGAACAGTATTTCATTGCAGTTTGAAAACTCAAGTAATTCCAAAAAGATATATTTGACTATCAACTGACAACTCTGGTGATTATTTGAATTTCACACAATGAATTTTGTCAATTGGAATTTGTATATAAAAATGATTATTGTAGCATAAGAAAATTGTATAAGTAATATAAAGCACGAATATTTAATAGATCGCGACAGGAGAGACCTTCAAACTTAAAGATATTGTCAAGATGTTAAAATTTATTCTTATTATTTATTTATTTTTTAACATGTTCATTGCGACCGGTATGAAATCGTACCAGGCACGCCACCCCCCCATGTGGGCGGTACGAAATCATACCGCTTAGCAATACAAAGCGGTATGACTTCGTACAGCCCACATGGAGCGCGCCTGGAACGATTTCATACCGGCCGCAGTGAACGTGTTAAAGAGCAAAACCTGAATTACGAGTATAATAATTTTAATATTTGTAAGAGAGTACATTACATTTTAAGACCTAACAAAAAGTAGTTTTATTTATTTATTTTATTGCTACTAAATAAAAAATTCATATAATTTATAAAAATAATTTGGCTAGGTGTTTAGTTTTTTAAAGATTTTTGGTAACCTTGCACTTGGCGTGCGGTATGACTGCACTTAGCACGATACAGAATTATAAGTGGTTTATGAATACTAAACAAATATTTCATTTCCTAACAGTTTGTATTACTTAAAATACATTGTATTTAATTGCACACAACACTTGCAAGATATCTTAAGAGCATATCTTTTTCCCACAAATCCATGACAATATGAAATTGAAATACAATACACCAAATAAATATTAAAAAATGTTTCTCCGTAGTTCAAACAAAAATATTAAACTGTAATTATACATAATATGTACACACGTTCCTGCTAATCCAATAAAAATAGTTCAATGAAAATAAAGTACACCAAATATGTAATATTTACAAATGTTTCGCAATAATCAAGATGGTTTACAAATAAAATTATAAAACACTAATTGAAATAATGTATACAATTGTTCCCTCATGACGAAAACCGTATTTAAAAACATTAATAAGGAAAATAATGATTGTAAATAGTATTTACATCGAAAATAATTACATCACAAGTAGTTTTGTGGCGTCAAGAACATCTCAGGTCATGAACAAAACGACTGGTAGTTCGAAAAGAATAATACAAACTGAACGAAAGTCTAACAATGGAATGTGAGGAAGGATACGGTAGAGGGACAGTTCCATAGAGTAAATACTTTAGGCGAAATAACAAAATGTATAACCACTGCGGACCTTTTGACGCCGTGCGACCTTTTAAGGGTTAATGAAATGTTAACAAGTAAATACTAAATACTTAGAGCATCCATTTATAAATGTATAAAGACAACTATTGTCTTTAATGTTTATATATTATTATTAATACAGCCTAAGTGTGGAATTATTGTATATAAAATACAATGCAGTGATTTATGAAAAAGTCTATGGTATACTATCATTATTTTTGAGTTGGAATTTTCTCCTACTTTACACTAACCACTTTTACATAATAAAAACAGTTAAATAGTTTCTAACATGTTTTTTTTAATTCATATTAGTGCTAATTATAAGCTAGTAAAAAATACTGTATTGTAGAAAATAATTTCAACTGAATATTTAGCTGCCCCAATAAAATTTGGTAAAACTGTATTGCATTTAAAACATATCCATATAGCTTAGAATCTAACATAAACTGTAATGACCTTTCGACATGTCCGAGAGCATATGCAAATTAACACAAATTCCGCCGGCACTTTGTCCAAAAATAGTCACATTATTTGGATCGCCTCCAAAATTATGGATTTCCTTCTGCACCCATTTGAGTGCAGCGACTTGATCTTTCAAGCCTGCGTTTCCCGGTGCTTCTGGGATTTCTAAGTTCAAAAATCCTGAAAACAGAGTGAGATACATTGAGCAATTAGTATTATGGTCAACTAGATGATCACATTCTAAGTTTTGAGCTTAATTTGAAATATAATGTAAACTAGATTTTGTATTGAATTGTTGTCACTAATCAGCTCTTATAAATACAATAAGTAGAGCCGCGGTTCCGGATTAACTCGAAATTTTTCAAAAATAAAAAAAATTAAAGTTCGGAAGTTCGGTTTGCTGTAGACTCATTCGTTAAAGTAACCTCGCAAAGTGAAATCCGCTTATAGTGGCAAATCTACTGAACTGTACTTATATTAGTCAAATACTGTTTCGTCAAAAATGGTTCTGGTAAATAGAAAGCACAGTTTTTAACCATTATTAAATACCGTACAATACAGTAATTGCAATGCTTTGCTAATCACAGATAAAATTTTGTTAATGCTTTTTCACTAAATGTCACGTTGTTCAATAGGATGGGCGCGCAGCGTTGCCATATCTACTAGCCTCGAACACTCCTGGTATTTACCGCTCGAGGCTTGATCGCACAGTTTAAAGAATTATAAATGCGTTGAGTCAGCCGCAGTCTATTAGAAGCGCGGGAAGAACGTGACAACGTCACACTATGGCGATTGGAGCGTTCAAGGTCTCGGTGTACACAAGCCTGTCCCTCAACGGTATTCTTTAGTGGGCTTTGATATAGTCTCATGTTATTTAAATTAGAAAATATAAATCTTTACTTGCAGACACAAACAACTATCAAACTTAATCTTTTGTTCACTAACAAATAAATTTAATAGTGGGCTACAATATTTCACAAAAATGTCTATTATCCACTTTATTAGTTCATGGTAATAAATATTGATATTAGCCCATATTATTATGATTCTGTTTTTTCCATTGATTACATCATAATTATTTTTGAACTCATTGTTTTAGTGTCAAAGAACAAGTAAGATTAGCTGTCACACTCAAACGCCGAATCCGGACAGTGGCCGAAATTTTACTCGCTCCGAGATGTGGACATTTTATTTGGACATTGGCCGATGCAAAATACCCAGAACGCATTGTGGAAAAACGTAAGTACTCAACTGCTAAAGTAAACGTGTTCTTCGGGGATTGAGCATAACCATAATACCAACAACCCGAAGTGGGCAAAAGTGATTCCACTACCATACAATAAGACCATAATAACTATGTAAAATAAAATGCAATTTTTGCTTGAAATTTAATTTATTTATGAATCACAACAGCGCACCAACAGTGACGGATGTTGGTAGACGAAATGCTAGGGATAGTTGATGGTGGGGGTTAGGATAGGTTAGGTTATGTCTCGACCTGCACGTCGGTTAGGTTATCAAATTTACCCACGTCGGGTGTGGGTATTATGGTTTGGCTCAATCTCTGAAGACCATGTTTACTTCGGTAATTGAGTACTTCCAATTTAGCTCAACTCATTCTGAGTATTTTGCTTCAGCCAATGTCCGAATAGAATGCTCACTCTATGATCTGAGAATTTCACAATGTCCACATCGCGGAGTGGGTAAAACTTTCGGCAATTGTCCGGATTCAGTGATTTAGCATAACACCTACATTATTTTGTGCGCTGCAACGGAAATTAGCCAGTTGCAAGGCGCTAATTAGACTTGCTAATTAGAACCACAAAACATTAAAAGTTAACGAATTTAAATTTTAAAGACAGCATAAGAATCAGAAAATTAAAGCGTAAATAAAAGAAAGAATAAGTTTTTGATGATATATGCATAGTTTCAGAGTTATTAAAGAAGTTAGTTTAACGTTTTATCAATCAGAAAAATAACAGGCAGAGGCGATATGAATTGTACTAAGTTCAATCGACAAGATGGGACAGGAGAATTCCTGTCGAGAACGGCAAGAGTTTGTCAGATTCTACTTGTTGCTAGGCAGATCTAAAACCATGTTAAATTTTGATAATTATAAATGTTGTATATTATTTTAGTTAATTAAAAAGAGGGGAAAAAGACGAATAAAACAGTATAAAAAGTTTTTTAATAGAGTAATTAATTTAGGAGTTATAGCACAAAAAGTAAGACCAAAAAATGAAAAATCGTTTGTGTCGAATAAATTCAAAAAACTAATTAGGCCTAATAGAGACCTAATAAGGCCTATAAAAGAATAGCACAAATTCATTTCAAAATAAAAATAACTTAGTAACAAAAAAGGGATTTAAAGTCATAAATTTGCATAAAAAGGCTTATAACTTCAAAAATAAAGTTAAATTCAAAAATTGAAAAGGGGGGAAAAATCGACATACTAACAAAAGGTAATTATGCAAGGTTTAGACAAAAAATCATAATTAAAATTAACGGAATTAAATAATAAAAATAAATAACTTTAGAGTTAAACAAAAGGGAGAAAAAATTAGAATAGGTTGTAATAAATGGCAGAATAGGTTAGAAAATAGTTAAATGCATTGTAATATCACTTGAGATGTGAGAAAGGTAAATTCGGGGGGGGAATAAAACACAAAAATCGGCAGCGCAAAATTAGGCTTCCGAAAATCAACCATAGCGGGAGAACCAAACAAGATAGAAGAAATCCAAAAACATATTCGTTCGTTTGGGAAACAAACGAAGAGGATAGGAAGAAGAAAATTCCAAATTGGATAAAATTCACAGAATTAAATTTCAAAATTCAACGAAAACTTGCGAAGCAAATAACACGGCGAAAAAAGGGCGTACAACTTCAAATCAAAGGGCTACGTGAGCAGAAGGTCGTCATGTACAAGATGAGACCAACAAAACCAAAATTGGGCCAAGGACAAGAAAGTTACGGCAGTTTGAAATTTTCAAAGCCAAATTGCATTGATTTCAAGAATGAACACGCCGAGCAAAAGTAAACAATAACGAGACAAATCTGCCGAGAAGGGGAAGGGCGAGAGCCTAAAGTCGGTAGACTTGTCGAGTTAGTTCAGTTTTAGATACCAGACCGTCACCACGTACTTCAGAGATCCTAGAAGGGCTTTCCAAGAGACTAGCTGAGGGAACGATCGCAGTGGAACACTCGCAAAAATAGCGGACATTGGGCGTCATCAGCATAAGTCAGAGAGAGTAAATCTTGAAGAAAAACGAGGCGAGAACCTATCTAGCTAAACTCCGGCAAGAGTAACGGGCCGAAAACCGTACTGCATTGGGACTTAACTGGACCTAGGAGGATTCCGGAGGACCAACACCGCCAGGATTGGGAACCGAAGACAGAACATCTTGTTTGTTGTAAGTAACAGATTATCAAGTTGTTTTCGAATCTAAGAAAATTTTAATAAATTCAAAAATCAATAAATTAAATTAATAAATAAATAAAGTAAATTCAGGGGAAAGTATAACGAAAGTAAAATCATTTTAATAATAATTAACTCACATCTCACAGTGGTAAATATCGACGAAAATTTAATTATAAATATATATTCAATTTATCCATTGTAATTTGTGTTGAAAACGCAGTTGCGTAAGTTTAATATAATAATTTTGTTCAATAAATTGGTTGTTTCTTGAAAGAGTTGCTAAAATCATTTATAAAATTAGTACAATACCATAAATCATTCAGTGCTCTAATTATAAGGATTCAGGTGAGGCAAAAGTGTTTTCTGATCATAACAAGTATATCTCCACCGGGGACGACCTCGAGATCGGAGTTAGAAAAAGAGCTAGTGTACTAAAGAGAAAACAAAACAAAAGTTTCTAAAAATTTTAAAATAAGAACTGGAAATTAAAGAAAAACAATTTCCAATTCTTGCCACCGCATCAACCACTCAAAAAGGGTCATACGGGCAGGTACAAGTTGACCGAATTTCAAATAAAATTAACTAAAAGGTAAAAAGGTAAGGAACTGCGGCCAAAACCCTGTGATTCCGAAAGCGGGAAAAAGTAGGAGAGTGGCTGGTGACCGTGGCAAGTGGCGCCCAACGTGGGGCTCGACGCGGCGTGGCAAGTGGCGCCCTAACGCGTTGGCTGAATGAAAAATAAAATTTTAAACAATTAAAAGATTTATTTCTCATTGAGATAACGTACGAACCGGTATAAGTGATCAGAAAACAATTAGCCTAATTATACATGTATTAGAGATAAGAAGTGCAATTTTAAGTGAATTATAATAAATTGTGTGTTAAAAATAAGTAAAAATTAAAAATGGCAACAGGACCGAAAAAAGAGGAGGCGGATATTCAAAAAATGTTGAAATTAATGTCGGCCGAACGACAAGAACGGTTAGCAGAAAAGAAAGAACGCGAAGAAAAAGAGTTAGCCGAGAAACGCGAACGAGAGGCGGAACGACAAGAACGGTTAGCGAAAGAGAAAGAGCGCGAAGATAGGGAATATTTCGAAAAGCAAGAGCGATTAGCAGAAAAGAAGGAGCGAGAAGAAAAAGAGTTAGCCGAAAAACGCGAACGGTTTGCGGAAAAACAAGCCTGGTTAGCGAAAGAGAAAGAGCGCGAAGAAAGGGAAAGAGAAAGTCGCGAAGAAATATTGTTAGCTGTAGGCGGATTAAAAAATGATTTAAATAAAGGGATAGAATTAATCCAGGGCAGAGTAGATCAATGTGAAGTAGCGATAGTGGAAGTAAGGGAGGAAATAGACAAGCTCAAAGAAGCGGAAAGTTTAAATAGTAGTAAGATAGCCACAGTTAGTGTCGAAGTAGAAGCAGTAAAAACTAGCGAGAAAAAGTTAGAAACGACAGTGAAAGTGTTGGAAAGAAAGGTTAGAGAAATAGACACAAATAGATTTGTAGGGGGAGCAGAAAAAAGAGTCGTGTATGTAAATGCGAACCAAGGGGAGCAAAAAATTTCGGAATTTTGGGGAACACCCAGGGAAAGCCCTATGAAGGTTATAAAGGACATGGAAGAGCACTTTTCCGAGATAGATCCTACATTAGACGACGAAGAAAAATTAAAAATAATAGAGAGATATTTAAAAGGGGCAGTGTTAGACTGGTGGGGAATTGTAAAACGAGACAGCACAAATTACTCAGAGTTTAGGGTGAAATTTGTGGAAAACTTTTGGGGATACCAGGCGCAACAAACATTGCGTAACTTAATAGAAAACGGAAAATATAACGACCAAGGACCCATGTCCAGAGTCGATTACTTTTGTAAAATGGTAACTAAAGCTACACATCTTAATCCACCAATTCCTGAAAAGTTTATAATAAACAGAATTTTAAGGCATTTTGACAATCGTATAAGGGTTGCGAGCGTAGGAAAGCCTAGCGAAAGCTTCGAAGAGGCTATCGAGCTTTTAAGGGCATTCGAGGCGATGGAAAGGGAAGGCAGAAGAGATGTTAGACACGACGGACCAAGAAATTACGGAAATTTCGAAAGACAACCGACAAGGACCGCGGACTCTCAAAACCATCCTAAAAACCCTAACCAGAAATCCTATGGGAACCAACCTAGTACTAGCCAAACCCAATATCCGCAAAAACCTAGTCCTTTTAATACCAACGTTCCAAAACCTAGTCCAAAAAACTAGTGCGTCCGGTCCCAAGATTAGAAGAACACGGAAAAAGGAAATTGACAACGAATCAGGAATCAGGGACCGAAGAAAAAAGCCAAAAAGTTAAACAAAACCTTAAAAAACTAAATTTAAATTTTCAAAAAGAAAGTCGTTTACAATTTCAACTTAAAAATATTGCGTTCAATATACGGGAGGAATTATTGCAAGAGCCTAATAACATAGAACTACAAAAGGAGGAAATAAAATGTCCTGAAATAGGAATAAAAATTAACGGAGAAGAGTTAAACTTAGAAATCGACACGGGTGCTGCATACTCTTGCATACAATCAGAATATGTAGAATATTTAAAAACGAAAGGATGCAAATTTATGGAGCTACCTGTAACAAACGTTGAGGTCGTAACAGCAATCAAAAATAGGCGGCAAAAAGTAGCAAAGCAGGCAATGATACCGTTAAACATAGGAGGAAAATTAGTAAACGGCATTTTCTTAATAGTACCTAAATTGTCAACAAAAGCCATAATGGGTTGCAATTTATTAAATAAACTAAAAGCAATCATAAATTTAGAGCATAAATTTATAACGTTACAAATAAAGGGAGAAGAAATTAAAGTAGGCTTTAACATAAATTACAAAAATCAAAACAAACAGATAAATAAAATATCCAAAGAAAAAGGACGTGTCCAGGGAGCAGAAAGGGAAGAAACCGAAGGAGACAGGCGAGACGAAGGAGAAAGGAGGGGAATGAGTGTTAGGGGATTAAAATCTAAGAAAGAAATAAGATGTAATCCACAGCTAAAATTAAAGGAGGTGTTACTAGCGGAAAAAGAGCAGAGCAGCCAAAATTTAGTTAAGGGGCAAGAGATGAAAAAGATACTCGAGTCCGGGGAGTTAAGTGCGATGAAAAAGATACGACTTAACAGAAAGGAGCTAACACAAAAGGTCCGGGAGGCAGAAGAAAGCAAGGAATTAAGAAAATTAGGGGATAAGCCAATAAATAAAATAAACAAAATTAAACAAATACAAATAATCAACCAGCCATTCAAGAGAAAACTAAGTAGAAGAAATAATTGGGGGAAAATAACCAAGGGAAGAAGAAACAAATTAGGAGGAAAACCTAAGGTGAAGCTGAAGGCGAGGCGGCAAGTAAACTTAGGAAAGATAGGCCTAAAAAAGGAAGCGCTAAAAACGTGTTTGGTTAACAGTATATTGGATAAGAAACAAGAAACGAAAATATTAGAGTTGATGAATAAATATAGTGAGGTTTTTAGTGAGATTCCAGGAAGGTCGAACCGATATGTGCACACTTTAAGGGTAAAAGAAGACGCCACATATGTAAATAGAAACTATCCTATACCGATTAATTACAGAAAACAGGTCCAAGAAGAACTAGACCGCATGCTAGAATTGGACATTATAGAACGTTCAAGAACGGCATATATTAATCCTATGGTAGTAGTGATGAAGCCGAATGGAACGATAAGATTATGTTTAGATGCTCGTAGGTTGAATCAAATTGTAGAACCGGATTACGAAAGTGCACCCCCTATACAAGAAATATTACAAAAGGGAAGGAACAAAAAATTCATAACTAAGTTTGATTTAACGACGAGTTTCTGGCAAGTTCCTTTAGACGAAGAATCCAAAAAGTATACGGGATTTCTATATAACAACAAGGTCTATAATTTCAAAGTTATTCCATTCGGGCTCCAGAGCTCTTTAGCTGGATTGGTTAGGACTATAGACATGACCTTAGGGAAGGAAGTGGATGATTTTACCTTAGGATATGTGGACGATTTATTGTGTATTTCTGAGACATTCGAACAACATTTGGAACATCTAGAAGTTATTTTTAGAAAATTTAAAGAGGGGAATATTACGATAAATCCGACGAAAACGTTATGTTGCCAGGAAAAAGTCAAATTTCTAGGTTATATATTTTCCAAAGAAGGGGTTAGTACGGATCCGGAGAAGTTACAAGCGATAAGGGATTTTCCGAGACCGACAAGCAAAAAGAAATTGCAATCATTCTTAGGGTTTGTCAATTATTATTCGAGGTTTAGTCTTAAATATGCTGAAGCAACAAAACCATTATTAGCATTATTAAGGAAAGATGTGTCGTGGAAATGGAATGACGACATGGAAGTTGCTTTTAACAGAGTGAAAGGGCTGTTTGAGGAGGCAGTAACTATTGTACACCCAGTAGAGAACCAGGGCACATATTTACAAACAGATGCAAGTGATTATGCCATTGCGAGCCAGCTATATCAACTAGACAGTCAGGGACAAATGCAGGTGATAGGGTTTGTGAGCAGAACTTTAAAGCAGGCAGAATGCTTTTACACTATTTGCGAAAAGGAATTACTAGCCATCGTACATGGTTTAAAAAAGTTTAGGCCTTTGATTTTAGGTGCACCACTGACCATTGTCACAGACAATAAAGCACTAAAGTTTCTACGAACCTGTAGCTTTGCAAACGCCCGGTTGACGCGTTGGATACTGGCAATACAAGAGTACAACGCGAACATAATACATTGTCCAGGAAAAGAGAACATTCCGTGCGATATCGTAAGCAGGATGTACGATGGCGAAGAAGCCAAGAAAAAACACAACCCGACTCGTATTAAGATAAACCAGATCAAGATAAACAAAACTGCGAATTTTGAACGAATAATGCAAAACTTTCGAGCCGAACAACAGGCAGATGAAGTCCTAAGTAATATTATAAATAACATAGATCAATTTAACAAATACAGAATGCACGATAATACGTTGTACATACAAATTAGAAATAAATGGAAAATAGTGGTGCCAAATAACGTCAAGGGACCATTTATTAAAGAAATTCATAAAATATATGGACACTTAGGAAGGAATAAACTGCAAAGTATAATAGGGTCAGCGTTCAGCATAAAAAATTCAGGAGTTGCAATTTTAAACGAAATAAAGAAATGCCAAATATGCCAACTAGCAAAACATACAAATAAGTATTTGGAAGGTGTTACAAAGCCTATAGTAGTCCAAGATAAAGGACAGCTAGTCGCGATTGATTATTTAGGACCATTACCTAGAGGACAGGGACAGGTACAACATGTGCTGGTGGTAGTTGACGTGTTTTCTAAGTTTGTAAAGATGTATGCCGTAAGAAATCCCACAACGAAAAATACCATCAATAAGTTGCAAGAATACTTTCAACGGGAAGGCCAACCGAGAAAGATATTAACAGACTATGCAAGAGGATTTACTTCACACAGGTGGCAAGAATGGACAAACGAACGAAACATCGAACATGTGCTGATTCCGGTGCGACATCCCCAAGTAAACTTAGCCGAAAGGGTAAACAAAGAAATTGGTAGGATGCTGCGCACATACTGTTACGATGCACAACCCACATGGAGACGTTACCTACACTTTATGGAGGACCTTATTAACAATACGCCAAACGAGACCACGGGTTACACGCCGCTCCAAATACAACATAATGTAGAGCCACAGTATATATGGCAGGAATATTTTCCGCAAGACAGAACGCTGCGGGCAGTAGAAACCTGGGAACAGAAGAAAGAAAAGTGTCTGCAAAGGATAATAAACAAAGGAAATCGGCGAGCAGAGAAGAAAAACAGAAATATAAGGGAAACGCGATTTCAAATTGGCGACAAAGTCTTAATAATAAAAGGAAATAGAGCCAGCGCTGAGAGACAGGAGACTGAAAAGTTAATGCTCATATATGGTGGACCTTATGAGATTAGAAATATCATAGGCCGGAAATCATACGAAGTATACGACCCGGAAACACGAAGATCAAAAGGTGTATATGACGTAAGAGACATAAAACAGTACATCGAACCATAATAAATAATAAAGTGTAAATATTAAATAGATTATAAGTTGTAAATAGATATAAGAAATAACCATGGAATTAGAAATAAGTAGAAATTTAAATCGTCGAAATCGGATAAAAATTGAAGGAAATACAGCGA
>JAGFPH010000337.1:115192-135473 GCA_018207615.1 Philaenus spumarius | reverse complement strand
CGACGTACTGGGCTTTCTCAATCCACTGTGGCAACGATTTGGAAGGATAGGAAGAAGTGGCTTGACGCAGAGATTCAAGAGGGGAGCAAGAAAAAAATGTGTAAACCACAGTACGAAGATTTAGATCGAGCTGTTTTCTACAGTGGTTTCAACAACAATGTATGAACCATATCCCTCTTTCTGGACCACTGATTAAAGCAAAGGCAGAGTTTTATGCGACGGAGCTGGGCATTGCTGACTTCAAAGCTTCTGAAGGTTGGTTAAGCAAGTGGAAGCAGCGTCATAACATAAACTACGGGCAGATCAGTGGAGAGGCTCGTGATGTTGATAGAAACATAACAGATGGTTGGTTGGAAAAAGTGTGGCCTGATATGAAGGCTCGATATTCAGCAGAAGACATTTTCAATGCTGACGAAACTGGCTTGTTTTACAAACTGACTCCAAACAAAACTTTGAAATTCAAGTCAGAAAAGTGCATTGGAGGGAAATTATCAAAAGAAAGAATCACTGTTTTAGTGGCAGCTAACATGACTGGTAACGTGAAAAGAAAACTTTTAGTGATAGGCAAATCCAAAAATCCGCGTTGTTTCAAAAACATTAAGCGTCTGCCTGTGACTTACAAAGCCAACAAGAGTGCGTGGATGACCTCTCAAATTTTTAAGAAGAAATAAGAAAATGGGATTCTGAGCTCAAGGGGAAAAAGATTTTGCTTCTGGTGGATAACTGCCCTGCACATCCTGCAATAGCCGATCTTCGTAACATAGAACTTTGTTTCTTACCAGCCAACACCACAAGTGTCCTCCAACCAATGGACCAAAGTGTCATAAAAAGCCTTAAAAGTCACTACCGAAGAAGGCTTTTGATGGAATTGGTTGAAGCAGATGGAAATTTTAAGGCCACTATCTTAGACGCTGTGAAAATGATCAGCAAAGCATGGGATGAGGTGACAGAGAAGACGATAAGGCATTCATTTAAGCATGCAGGATGGATGGAGGACCAAGCAGCAAGAGAAGATGACGATGATGACTTGCCTTTAGTGGTTTGGGCTCGACAGTTAGAGCTTCCTACTGTTTATGAACCAGAAGAGCTGCAGGATTATGAAACCGTCGATGAAGCAGTAGCTACAACAGCTGGAGTTTCAGATGAGGACATCCTCAATACAGTCCGAGTGAATGAAGATGAAGACAGTGACCAAGAGGAATTTGATCCAGAGCCAGAACCAGTCCCAACTCCTTAACAGGCCTTGGAGGCAACTAAAATCCTCCACAAATTCTTCACCCACCACGAAGATGATCCAGTAGCTACAGAGGATGTTTCTCATTTGCAAGATAAAATAAGGTCATTGCTCTGGAAGACGAAAAAACGGCAAACTACGTTAAAAGACTTTTTTCATTAAATATTTCGTATGTATTCAATTTACAATAGTGTATACTGTATGTCATACTGTAATTTCATTTTTCATTTGATTGGTGTAGTTTTTGTGTATCCATACAGCATATTTGTCATACTTTTACAATTTGACATGATAATTACTGTACTGTTTGAAAATATATACTGTATGTTATTATTCTACAGAGTCTTATTAATAATTAAACAATAATTTACCTCATTTGGCTCCGCCACGTGACTTCCTTGCTTCAGTTTTCCTGACGCGTTTCAGAGCTTGTGCCCCATCCTCAGAGAATCACTCTCTCGAGATCGTCAACACATTAAAATATAAAAGTTACACAACATATTACACAACACAAACACACAAAGTTACAACACGGTGGGTACCGTTACACAGTCCATGGACGACTGACGTTTCATGCCTAATACTTAGCAATGGGTCTACATAAATTGTTTATTCAAGATTGTTATCATGAATTCTGATTGCCGTGTCGTATATTAAGTTCGAAGAAAAGCATAATTGGTCATTCAATAGTAAGTCCTTATTACCTTTAAAGGCTTTATAGATCTCATATTCTTCGATGGCATCCATATATTTGCCTTTACTGCAGATATGTAACGGTTCCATATTTGTATTGAAATCAGTGTACGAATGGTTTTCGTCCACCAGGTGGCGTGCGTAGTTTGACCTAATGCCATTAATGTTTTTTTTCAGCAGATGTTCTTTAAATCTTTGATGAAACGTACGTCCTGTCTGCCCTATATAGAATTTAGTGCAATCGTCACACTTTATTTTATAAACACCAGTTTTATGTTCTAAAGGCGATTCCCGTTTCTGATATAGAAGTTTTTTGATATTATTATTAGTTCGAAATGACATCGTGATATTAAGTTTTTTTAAATTTTTCGACAAGATCTTGGGTAAAACGTTTCCGTAATCGCTTGCCATATAATACCTCTTTTCTTTAGGTTTAATTAATGTGGATTTATATTTTAAATGTGTTGACGATCTCGAGAGAGTGATTCTCTGAGGATGGGGCACAAGCTCTGAAATGCGTCAGGAAAACTGAAGCAAGGAAGTCGCGTGGCGGAGCCAAATGAGGTAAATTATTGTTTAATTAAACAAACGTGACTTGGATACTAAAACAAAATGAATCTCTTATTAATAAACCTGCATCACTGAGCATCATTTTTAAAATCAGTTTCGTTAATAGTCTCTCTTTATAACGATCTCTCTCTATAACGATGAAATCGTCTGGTCCCTTCAATATCGTTATAGAGAGAGTCTACTGTATATCAGAGCTACGAACTTCTGTGAAACATTCGTCACGAATGTTATCTGAATAAAAATAAAAGAGAAATAGCAATGGCTAAATTGCTTGAGGAACTCATCGGTCATGGCCTTGAACTTTTTGCGTGCAAAAATTAAAAATGTAAAAACTACTTATAGGCAAGAATGCACCAAGGTCATGGAATCTAAATCAAGTGGAAAAAGTATAAATATAATTTTTTATATATTTTTAGTAGTCTAATTAACCATTGATACGATGCAATTAGACTATACGGCCGGCCTCCACTGGAAGCGATAGCGGATGGGATCTGTCGCCTGTTTACATGCGACTTTCTCATTGCTATAAGCATTTAATGATTATGAGTATGTTTATTCTCATTATGAAAAAAAGTTTTTCAATAGAATTTCTGTAGGGTCATTTTATGAATTGTTTTGACAGGTTTTTTGTTAGCGCTCGCACAAACTCGCCAAATGTTCACTCAAGGGCGCGTGTTGGAGGTGGTCAAATTCGTTACCGTCAACATTATTCGTATCTTTTTATAGGCCTAATCTTTAAACGGTCTAAACATTAATGCAGAAACTTCATTTTTTATAGTTAGTTTATACATAGGCCTATATTATTTATATGTGGTATAAATTTTATTAAAATCAGTTAAATATTGTTAGAGAAAATAAAAAAAAAAAAATTTACATGCGTTTTAAATATCTGAAAGTGTACATGTCTTCGGTAAAAAATTTATTTCTTTTAAAATGTTCAATTTATTTTAATAAAATGTATACCACATCTAAACAATATATGTATGAACAAACTATAAAAAAAATGGGTTGCTATACAAAGTTTTAAACCGTTTAACGATTAGGCCTATAAAAAGTTATGAATAAAGTTTACGGAGGCGTATTTGATAAGTGACAGGTTCGTATAAACAAAGGGCGGTGTAGCCTATGAGTTAATTAGTAGTGTTGAGATTGTTTAAAAGTAATTTAAAATTTCTGCAATGAATTGAATTTGATAAGGCTTTGATGCAGTTATCAGGTTTTTACATAACATTTTTCGCTCAAAATCACAACACATTCATCAGTTACTTCATTAAAAGCTGCATTAAATTCTTCGTCGGTATCTGACATTTTAAAATGATAAATAAGTAAATATATTTACTTGTAAAATATTGCACTGATCTGTACTCCCACGGTGCTAAAAGTATACTGGTGGCAAGAACTTTCTGATTCTCTGGCTGCAAGTACTTGCCACATGTAAAGGTATTTGTTGCAGCAAGTAGTAACCTCGCCAGTACTTGCGACAAGTACTTGCTTCTTCTACTTGCCCTGTCTATAACACCCTTAAGTTATTCAATTAAACGTAAATTTCAACTGAAATAAATGTGGACACAAAACAGACAACTAGTTGCGTTTGATGGGTTGTATAGGCCTACAACTGTTTATATCAAAATGAAAGCTATCTAAGAGTTTTAGAATAAAAATTTAATGTCAACTAGATCTAGGATAAAAACATTTTACCTTACGGCTATACACATTTAAAAAAAGACAATCTTCATCCCCTGTGAAAAGTTTTGTGACCATGTCAAAGTGTGGAGCACGGTTTCCTTCTACTAAAGCATCTCTTGTCCCTTGCCACACTTCAGGTGGTTCTGGAGGCTGTAAAATAACAACATTTCTTTCAAATTCAATTTTGTTTATAAATATTGGTTTCTTACCGTCATTCGTATCCAGGTCCTAGTTCAATTATTTAATGACCTATTCCTTACCCTCAATAGTTATCAAAAACCTAATGTTTTATTATTCAATAGTATAGACATGTAATGATAGCTTGTAATAAGAGTGAAAAACCTGTTAAAATGTTGAACTGTTTACTCTTCAGTTCTAAAATAAATATGTATTTATCAAAAATTAAGAAATTTTACGATAGTAGGCCTACACATTATTATTGTAAATATTAAGCTCGAAACAATTCATTTTTAGAAGCCACAACTAATTTATCTTCTTTTGAACTACAGTAAAGACGACGAAAGATTACCGTTGAGGGACGGGCTTGTGTACACCGAGACCTCGGACGCGCCAATCGCCGTTGTTCCCACGCTTCTGACTCAACGCATTTATAATTCTTTGAACTATGCGCTCAAAGGCAATGCTACAACTGCTGTGAAGTATTTATTTGTACCAAAAAGTAGAGAAGAACACTGAACTTTAAAAAAAAGTAAATATCCGTACGTGCTCTACTTCCTGAAATAACTGTATTTAAAATATTGAAAGCTTCCGTGTTATTTGGATACTGTTCTGTAAACTATGTTTAACAACAAAAATCAACAAGCAAAAATATAACAATTAATGAAAACAGAAAAAAAAATATGTAAATACTTCAATAGTTAATACTATGTTAAAGGGCAGACAGATCAGGCAAATGTTGAGGCACAAGTTTACTATTTGACCCTAGACTATATGGCAACAGAAATGCAAGAATAATAAAAAAATAGCCTAAAGGTTCTAACCTATAGTATTATTAGTCACAGTGTGTGTATGTTTACCAGTATTCAACATTTAACAGTAGAATGTAAAACGTCATTTAAGTTTGTGCCATTACTGCAAAAAATTATTTTCGCTATAGGCCTATTTCAATATAAATTTAATAATTACAATGACCTAAAAACCTTTTGAAATAAAATCTTTACTGGCGGTAATTTAATTGACAATTACTATTATTGATATTACCATTTGATTCAACTAATAAATTATATATATAAATTGGTCCTAATATAAGTCAAATTAAATTATATTGTTCACTAAATTTTATTGTACCTTAAATCTTAAGCAGCCTACAGGTGGTTTTGCATATGGTATTCCCTGAAAACTGCAATAATCATAACCAAACTTTGATGAAATTAACTTCCCCTTTAAATTTCCTTGAGAAGTAAAAACTGTTCTAAAATTCGCCATAGATTTGTCATAAATCACAAAGTTTAATAATTGAATGAAGATACTTAAGGTTTATAAACAAATGTTTAATACACTTAAATTAACTTTTTACAAAATCTGTTTCCCCATAAAAAGTAGTAATCAAACACCCCGGGGTTATAAGTTATAATAATGCATTAATGCAAATTCATTAGATTTTGTATAGAAACGAGATTCGCAGAAGAGAGGAAGAACTGCAAGTAAAAGGTAGTGCAAGCTGCAAGATCTACTGTACGTTCACGGGTCCCTTTCACTCCCTTTGATTATATAGACCTTAATGACTATACCAATGATCAAAGACCTAAAGTCTATATAATGCAAGGCTTTACTACACGATATTCAATGATATATAGGATATTTTAAAGAGACGTTTAATAAAGGTTATTAATCATAAGTTAAGCTATGAAAAATAATGTGTGCCATAAATTATAATACCGTTTCTACAAATAAACAAATTGTTTGTTATTTATTATTAGCATAACTTGCAGTACAAATAATTAATTAATATTACAATTCATTTTTGCATTGAAACTAGAAAAAATAAATTGTATTACATGTAACGACATTTAAATGAAACATTATGGTTACAAAGTTTAATATTTTAAAATAATTGAAAAAAAAATAATCTGCTCTAAAAATTTATAAGTAGCTTTTAATTAGAAAATCTATGGTTGGGCTCTATTGTTGATTGATATAGAGTACAAAGGGTTATTCGAAACTGTAGGCACTGAATTATTGTTGTTATTATTATTAAGTAGGCACTGAAATTTGAAAGTTAACTAACTATGTATCTTTCAGCTGATCAAATTAAATTAAATTTTGTTTTGGTTTATAGGTTAGGGTTACAGTTAGAAGTTTCTGCTATAAATATATTTTTTTAAGGATAATTATAATGAAAAATTCAATATATATATATAGCATAAATAAATACTGAATATGCTTAGGTCAAGCAATATTTCCTGTTGTGTCAGGCTTGTCAATAAGAATGGATGTTTTTATAGCACAAAAGTTCCAGTTTCTCCTCCAACATTTTGCTTGGACATGGTTAGGTAAGGTTATTTTTATTTATGTACATTCATACCTTTAATGTATTGTTTACATACATTAACACATTAATATTAAGTTTAATGTAGGTACTTAAATTGGAACAATTTAGCCTACATAACTAGTAAATTGTTGTTAGATAGTGGTGTTATATCAGAGCCCACTAAAGGATACCGTTGAGGGACGGGCTTGTGTACATCGAGACCTTGAACGCTCCAATCGCCGTAGTGCTACGTTGTCACGTGCTTCCCGCGCTTCTAACTGACTGCGTCTGACTCAACACATTTATAATTATTTAAACTGTGCGATCAATCCTATTGGCCGCCTCGCAACGGTATTCTTTAGTGGGCTCTGATGTAAACATTTAATTTGCTACATAAAGCATCGATGAAATTTCAGTATCCTACTCCGTACATATTGAAGCTGTACTGTGTGTAGTGGACTCGCAAAATGAGTCCAAACACTATACAATTGTGACAACTCTAAGCGGTTTTAAAAAACACGGAGGTCTGGGATGAAACCTGGCTTAATGAAATTTTAAGTAATAAGAAAGTATGGAAGTGTGAAAGGAAATGTGAATGCCTTTCGAAAAGGGAAAGGCTTAACTTTACTTTTCGACTCTAGCCTAATATTTTTGCAGATAACGACATTGTTTTTCATTCTACTGTTAAATGTTGAATATAGGTAAACATACTGTGACTAAATAGGTTAGGTTAGAACCTTTTAGGTATTTTTTTAATTATTATTATTGCATTTCTGTTGCCATAGGTTAGCCTAGAGTCGAATAGTTAAGTTGCGCCAAGGGAAATGTTTATTCATTTGTCACGCAGGAAATAAAGATGGCTGGATTAAAGCGCCACCTCTCGTTTTTCAGTCCTGCAAAACCGGAGGCTGCCATGAAGAAATGGACTCTAAGGTATTCGAAAATTGGTTTTCAACACATTAATCCCCGAGTTACCTCCCAGCAGATTATCATTATGGACTATGCTTCTTATCATTCGAGGATGGAAATAAGGCTCCCACATCACGTTCTAACAAACCACAAATGATAAGCTGGCTGAATAATAGAGAAGTGTGTTTTCCGCCAGACCTGAAGAAGCCTGAGTTGTACAATGTCGTGAAATGCACAAATCCCTGCTTCCTACCTACGTCATTGATTCCAAAGCAACAGAACTAGGAATCAAAGTAATCCGCCTTCCCCCATACAATGCTATTGAAATGGTATGGGGGTATTTGAAAAAATATGTGAAGGATAGGAACCAAACTTTTAATTTGAAAGACTTAAAAGTACTATTTTTCGAGGCCTTTGAAACTTTTTTTGTTCAAAGAAAAGAACAGTAGACATCAGTCGGTATAATATTTTTTACTGGTGATGGTGGCTGTAATGCATTTTTGGTTGGACCAGTGCCAAAAGTTGAAAAACATTAGAGTTTGGGAACAGACGATTATAAAAATGCAATTATTAAAATAATCAAAACAATAAATATGTTAACTTATTGTATAAACTTACTGCTCACAGTCATTTTTGTTTGGTCTTTTGGTCTTTTTTTTGTGGTAGGTTACGTTGTTTCGCCTATTTATTAAGGATCTTGCACTTTCTAATGCGCATCAATTGGTAACGAAATGAAACATATACACAACACATCTACAATACAAATTTGCAACACATAACTGGAACATTTAGAGTATTTTTTACCCACTTGTGCCAGCGTACATTTTAGGTCGATACGGTACTGATTTTCTTTTCAGTCTTGTGGTGTAAGTAAGGATTGATTGAAGGGGCTGTGTCTGAATGAGTCTATCGAAAATGATATCTGATTGGAATATTGTTTTTTGTTTAGTGAAGAGGTTGGATCTGTTTTTGTTTGTTTTATACAGAAATAAAAATCAACAACTGACTTTTATCAACTTAGCCATATTGTTTTCGGAATTCTCTTTGAAATACAGTCAACTCCCGATTATCCGGGATAACTACCGGCAAGACACTCACGGATAATGTGAAATCCCGGTTAAAGCAATTCGTTATAGTACAGGGCACAAATACAAGGTATTATGCAAGAATTATAAACATAATAATGGATTTACTGTACCTTTAATCACTCCTAAAATGTATAAAAAACTACAAACACTGCATTATTTAGATTGAAATAGCAGTACAGCAATATATTATTTACAATGTTCAAACACGATTAAAATAGTCGGTCAGAGATTTTTGTTTATTCGCGTTTGCTTCCTTTTTCAAAATTGTGGATCTTATTTTTCGTAACACGAGCTTGTCACATAATAATGCATCACCTTGACCGTCTAAATAGTCAAGAAAGCCTTAGACGTAACTCAGAGCTGTGCCGTGTGTCACTTTCGGCTATAGACGTCAATAACACAACTGCTACTTAGTAACTGCTACTCGTGATTGCAGTAGCATCAGTTTCATGTTAGTCGTTATTCGTTTGCTACAAGGCCGCCAGCCTTACTGTCACTGTCATTTTTAATTTTTTCACTTTTCGCCCCACCACCTCTCTCGTCTCTTGGCCGGTTGATCTCGGTTGAGCCGCAACCCGTATAAACCGATCCCGTTTAATCGGGAGTTGACTGTAAATTAAAGTTAACATTTTTAATGACTTTCCATAAACAATATTATTCCTGGTACTGGATAACACAATGACCAGCCTTTGTAAATAACAAAATATTTATAATCAAGTCGTGCAAGGTCTTTTTGAAAGTAATTGTTACAAAAAGTCACCTGTATAAAGAGCTAATATTTCATTGTCATTGCCATCGATGACACCAATCCCAAAAAGTAACTCCATCGTTCATCTATTAATTTACAAAATCTTCCTGGAATATTAAAGAAATTTTGATTTCTTTTCTATCAATTTTATATTTGCTTTGCTCAAATTGCTATTACAGTACAATTTATTTTCTGTTAATTAATTAGGCTTATGCAGGCTAATTTGATTACAAAAATCAGCCAACAAATTTTGTGTGTAAAACAAAAAGTAGGGTTGTATTTGTTTTGTTGTAGGACTCATGACTACGAGAACTTTCTTTGCACCTTACTTCTTTCTAATAAAATAAGAAGGTCCGCTTTTGCAATCAGGGCATTTAACATAGAAGTCTCCAAAGTACAGGAACAAGTGAGTGATGCTCGGATAGGACAGATGAGGTTTCAGTTTTGGCAAGACACTTTAGAAAAGTTATTTAAAAACAATGTTCCACAGCATCCAATTGCCATGGAACTATCTGTAGTGAGTACAATGAATGTAGTAGTTTCCCGGTTTTAAATAGAATTAGTTATGGTTTAAATTAAGTACCTAATTGATGTATATATGTCAGATAAATAAAGTTTGAAATAAGAGCAATTTCTATGTAAAGTAAAAATTATTTATACGCAGTACGTAAATAAATAGTAAATTCTTTGTTTCGTTTGGCTTTGAAGTAAGTAAAGAGTGCAATCAGTACTTCTTTCTTTAGTATTAGACATTGTCCAAATGTGGTTACATATAAACTTTGAACAATACTATTCATTCAACCCTCATTAAACTTGACTCAAGTTCTTACTTTACTATAACTTCTGTGTATATTCTATTCCCCATTCTTCATTAGTCCCGTGGACGGTAAGCGAGGACCTAAGTAAAAAATTACCCTTAACATTGTCCTTCATTTCATTATAAAACGATTTATTTATGGCAGTTAACATATATTATATCTTATATCATGTAGCTCTAGTCCTTTCTTAGATGTACAAAATGTAATAATTCCTGGACCAAGGATCTTTATTTTTCACATAAGTTAAACAGTGACACCAATTTTACAAATGTACATTATTTTCTATTCTTCTCAGAGAAATAAAATTTGTCTTTAAAAACTAAAAACTGTTCAACAATTTAATATTAAATAAAATCCATGTCCTATTAATTGATTAAATGAAAAGTAAAGAAAATTAATCAGCTGCTTGTAAAATTAATTTATCTATAAACTTTGAAAATTGTCTAAAAAAGTATAATGTTTGTTTATATTTGACAAAATTTAATAATTGTGTGACTTTATTTCAGGCTATTCAGTCAAATAAACTCCAAAAACGGCATTTAAAGCAATTGGTAACTTCAAGAGTAGAACATATTTTATCACCGTCATTTAAAACTTTGGAAGGTGTCGAGAAATACGCCGAACATTCGGTTTCTTCGGTGTATTACCTTTTGCTTCAAACAGCGGGTAAGAACTCTTATTTATAGCCATCTTCTCTGCTTTTGGTGTAATATTAATAATGTAATTTAGTTGATATTCTAATGTAACGAGTTCAATCAGAAAAATTCTACTATTTTGTTTATGAATTTAATTTTTTTTTATTGAATAATAAAATATGTTGTGTAAGAAGAACATATTAATCAGATAGTAAGTTGCCCAAATATTGTCCCCTTGAGGGAAACGACCTACAACTCTTTTCATAACAAATATTTTCCAAAAACAAAAATACCGTAGTGGAGCCAAACCTATCTAGTTTTAAATTCTGAAGTTGGTTTTTGGATGTATTGTTATAAAAATCAAAAAACAAATAAAAAGTCAAAATCCAATTTTAAAAAAAGTGTTCCTAATGGCTGATTTCACACTTACCAACACGACACCGACCCGATATCGGCACAATGTTAGCGGTCATGAAAATAACTTAAACTTAAGAGTAGCTTTCACACTCACCGACATGTCGGTGTCGTGTCATTGTTGGCGCCGACATATCGGCGAGCTGCAGGTCCCCCTTCTTTATCGGTACGATATAGTCTCAGTTTGTTTACTGGTTGCTATGGTAATCAATCAATAATAATTTGGCCACGTAACAATAATAATAATTTGGTACTTGGTTGTGTTGGTATCGGCGTCAAGTCGATAAATGTGAAAGACGTCTACCGATATCGATACTATTGCTGTATCGGGTCGGTGTCGTGTCAATGACAGGTAAGTGTGAAATCATCCAATATTTTACCCAAAATACAGGTAGTGCTGGTCTTATAATTATCGGAAGCAGTGTTTTCTCTGAACTGACTCTCCGGGCCACCAAATAATTGATGAAAAATAAAAAAATGAAGATAAAAGTAGAAACATTTTAATAAAATTACTTTTTTTATGGAAATATTTTTGGGAGAAGATGGCTGATTTTATTGTACTTTCAAAAAGAGTTTTATGTATTTTAAAAATTAAATACATTTTTAAGTGGAAAAAATTCAAAAATTTCAGCAAATAATTAAGTTTATTTCAACTGCATTGGCAATGAAGAACAGTATTCATGTAACTATTTAAAGCACTTGGTACATCGGATCCATTTTTTTGAGGCATTTGAATACAACTTGGCGGCTCGTTTGTATCAAGGTTTTTCTCCTTTACCTCCTGCATTTAACATGTCATTTTTACTTCACTTAAAGCGCATTTCCATCTAAAACAAGCAAATTAGTGCACTTGTTCAAATACAGAGACAAAATCAATTAGGCTTTATAAACAAATTAATGAATTTTTACTCTTTTACAAAAAAGTTACAATAATAGTGATAACTAAATATTGATGATTTGTTCTTATAATTCGTTAATCATCATAATAAAAGTTAACAGAAGTGGCTTGAATAAAAAAAAGGGTTCTCAATAAGTGTTCCTAATTTCGTCCCTGGGTCAAATGCACATTCGGAAGAAAGCACATTTTACAAATAGCTGCCATTATCGGTACACACCATAAAATTAACACTGTTGGTGTAACACTATTGTTAAGAGATTGCAAAAATACTTACTTTTATTTTCCAAACACAGCGTCAAACGCAGGTTGAAAGATATCTTGAACTTTCAAAATCAAAATTTTCTTTACAAAAAGCGCGCACCTACTCGTATCACTGTACAATCAAAACTAGCCTAGTATGGCGTCACAGTTTCTGACATTAGGCCGACAAATAACACCACCTACTTATGAATTACCCTGGGGGACGATAATTGGACCCCGTACCTTAGGCCTAGTTCAAATTCTATGAAGGTAAATTAAACACAATCAATATGTTCTGAGAAATATTTCTAATGTTTCAGAGTAAAGTATTTTCAGTACTCAACATTTGCAGTTTACATAGCACTCAATAAACAATCTATTAACTTCAGAAAAATAAACTGTCAATTGCAATTTTTGAAGTTGAGTGTAACAATGAAAATTTAATAATGTGTAATGTGAGACTGGAGTATCATGAGGCCCTCCGCTCATGGGGCGAGAAGGAATTGAAACGAGAGAGACACGAACTTTTTCGTCTTATGCGATATGTCCTCCGCTAACAGGGCGATTTTTCTCGCAGTCAATTAGAACTCTTCAACCAAGAAGGTACAAAACTTTCGTCTTCAAAAGTTTTTAAAATGAGCTTTGTATGATGAGAAGATATTATGTTTTATTTGTACTGAACGACGGATGAAAAGAAGGACTCATAGAATACAGGTACATCGAACGGAACTATCATTTCGGCTGTTTGTTGTGGTAAAATAATTTTAAAAGAGTGATGCAAAATTTTTGGCATTCTATAGCATGGCCTAGATTTATAACTTTCTTCTGTTGTACATTTTCTTTTAATATCGAATTGACAAAGAAAATAAGGAAAAAAGGAAACAAAGACACGAGATAACCACAAAACTAAATAACAAATGGTTTTAATAATACCTCATATTCTATATATAATCAATGGCTTCAATAATTAAAATTTGATCGGAGTTTTTAATGATTATTTATAATAAAACTGTGCAACTACAATTATATTTTTTTTTTTAAATGTAATGAAATGAGATTCTTAGTTGACAAATTTACTTCCTTGGCAATTTCTTCCCATGCTTTATCTTTATATTCCTGGAGGGAATATATATAAATCCCTTTATGATTATATAAAACAGGGGTTTTTTCAACTTCTCCCACAAATTTCACATTAAACACAATGGTCAACAAGACACATCTCGTCACGCTCAATTTTTCCCGTTCTCAACAGTTCGAGGCTCTCTCGCTTTGACAGCAAAATGCCTTATTGGGGAATCCCTTACATAGGAAGTCAAGTGGAGGGGAAATCCCTTCGAGTTCGAGTCTCTCTCGCTTCGATTCCTTCTCGCCCCGTGAGCAGAGGGCTTTACTGTAGAGATCTACAACGAGTCTTGTAGTCTAAGAACAAAATATTTATCACCACTAAGAACTGATTGGTAAAGGAAGTTTTTCAGTAAAAAGAAAACACTGATCATTTTTAAAGAATGTTTAGGCATCAACAGTTATTAAATGACTTATTTGTCTGTGTTTTTTTCCTCTCAAATTAGAACTTATCTACTTCATAACTAATTTATATTTTGCTATAATTTACTTGACTAATATCAGTTTCCTATAAACACACAACAACTGTTCGTAACTATTTGTATTCCATTAAACTTTGTTTAGGTATTTTATTCTCTAATATTTCATTACATTTTAGGCATAGAAAGTGTTCACGCTGACCACGTGGCTAGTCATTTAGGTAAAGCACAAGGCATTTCGAATCTAATACGTTCCATTCCTCACAATGCACAGAAACGATGGCTTACATTTCCTCAAGATATACTAATGAAATACAATATATCACAGGAATCAATGTTACGGGGTAAACAGAATAAGCAAGCGAGAGACGCAGTCTTTGAAGTGGCTTCAAGAGCGAATCAACATTTACTAAAGGTCAGATTAAAGTTAAATTACATTCAATACAGTCGTTTCTAAAGTGGCGTGTAGGCTTACAAACTATTAAGTTTATTATTTTAAAATTGTAATTAATTACAGGAAACTCTCGATTATCCGTGAGAATTTTATCCGTTTTGTGAATTATCCGTGGAGTCCGTGGAAAAACATTTTATATTAAAAAGAAAGAAAAAATACTCAAAAACAAGTTTTTAAACTTGAAAATTACCTCGAAAATACGAAATAAGTTTTCTAATTTAGCTAAGTCTGTTAAAGCCGGCCGCACACTGAGAGTGCATTCTGCTCAAAGCAAGTGCTCTACAGCAAAATGTTTTACTGAATACTAGCTCTCTATGTATTCAAATGGGACACCGCACACTGACAGAACAAATGCTCTACAGCACCGTAGAGCACTCGAAGCAGTGCCTAACGTCTAGTTCCCGATTGAACACGATGCAACAAAACGCTCAGAGTAAATCGACCTGCGCATGCGCGAGCCTTCCTCGCTCATCTTTGTGTAGACTACTGATATCGTCACAAGGTTGTATGATACCGCTAGTTGCTCAGTGTTCGCCAGCACACCGCATACGTCCGCACACCGAGAGAGCAATAACGCAAAATGCTCTAAGCAAAATGTCCAAAGCACAACAAAAGCTGCCTCAGTGTGCTGTCCAGCCTAATGGAGGTGTTAATGTGGATGAAGGTACCATCGTTGAGTGGATAAACTGTGACGCTAATGATCCGGGCTTTGAACACCTAAAAGATGAATAAATCGTAGAAGGAGCACAAGGTATCGTTTCGGAAGAAAGTGAGGTGGATGAAGAGGAAGATCGGATGCATTATCCATAAAAATGTAATAATGGAAAATGCACAACTGGATACCAAAACCTTTGAGCGCTAGAAGGGTTCTGAACTCGTTCTGCCACTGTGCCACATGTCTGTCATGCCACGCGAGTCACGCTGCGTAGAATCGCGTTACCAATATGCGCTAATCAATTAATTTACGTATGTTACAAAAAGTCGCACTGTGGCACGTCCCGTGACTAGCGTCAAAAGCGTTCCAATATCCGCCTAACCTAACACCTGGTGGTTATACATTTACATCAATGAAATACATTTGTTTGATGAGGGAGCAAATAGTTGGCTTATTAATTACTAAAGTTTAGTAGGCATTATTGTTAACTGCTAGTAAACAGATTCGCAACCATAATGATTACGGTTTCAGACTTATGAGCCGTGGTTATATTATTTATGGGACAGTTTTATTGAGATATCTTAATGAAATATTGTTCATTGTAAAATTTATTTTAATGATAATGTGTTTACTACATTTTATTTTTTAAATTCCTCTATGTATTTTTAATGTGGCCGGGTCGCGGCCCCCCTTGACATGCCGTAACCCCCCGCACCTCGGTTGTGTTATTTATGCCACTGCCTATGGTTTGACGTCATGCATTTTATCATTTGACAATAAAAACTGATTTGATTTGTAAAATTCCAACTGAAGCTTTTTTAGTAGCCCTTAAGAAGTAAAGCAGAATGAGTATCTCTTTAATCTCTTGTAAGGAGAAAATGGTTTCCAAGTAGAGAAGATCTGAATGATTATTAAATGGATAAGGTGAAATAAAAATAATTAATTAATATTACTATTATCAAATACAAAAATCTATTTTATGTAAGAGTACTAATATAATAATTCATTATTTTCAGGCAAGGAACTTAAAAAGTTCAATACCAAAGGCTTCCAACGTCTTATTTTTACCTGCTCTTTCAATAGAATCATATTTGGAGAGATTACGAAAAGTCGATTTTGATGTTTTCCATCCGAATTTACAGAGGCGAAACAATTTATTAGCTTGGACACTATATTGGAATAAATTGTTGTCAAGATATTGATAAAAAATAGTACAGTAAAAATGTAAATAAAGCAGTTTTAATTTATTGTTAAAGAGCTCTTTTAATTAGACCCTAAGAGGCAGTTAGTGTAAGCCTTCTCTGTTAGTGCCTTGAAGCACTTATTTTAATATTCAAATACATTTAAAAAATAAAAAAGAACAAATTGTAATATAAAATATTTCAGCTTTTGTTTTTGAAGTAAAAACTTCTGTAGGCACACCGCGTCCAAAAAATTTTGCGGGCGGTGAATTGGATTTTACTATCACGCTCTACTATATATAGTACACATGTGTATATAGCAGAGTATATAGTTTACTTGGTAATACCTCTGAAATGGACATTGTGCTTCCTCATTTCATAAGTTGTTTTTTTTAAATAGCTTACTTGTAATACCTCTGAAATGGACATTGTGCTTCCTCATTTCGTAAGTTGTTTTTTTAAATAGTTTACTTGGTAATACCTATGAAATGGATGTTGTGCTTCTTCATTTTATAAGTTGTGTTAAAATAATTTACTTGGTAGGGTTAAAATATTCAAATTTCAGATTAAACCAATATAATCAACGATTTATATTCATTACAGTTTTCACTTCTGTCGGCAGTCCTGCGACTGCTTTCTTTTTTTTATTGTATGGTCATACAGTTCTCTGAGTCATGTTAGACTTCTTGATTTGATTGTGCTAATTCAAGCATCAATCAAGAAGTGGAATAAAAATACTATATCTTTACAATTGTAATATCAATGCAGAAATCGTGGAGATTAACAATGCTTATCTTTTACTAGCTGGCCCGATCCGGCTTTGCTCAGATAGACAAATCAAAGTTAAATGTATCCAAGGCAATATATTATACTATGTATTTCTTATGGGGATTTTAAGTAACTTTGACCCCCCCCAAATCACCCATAAAATTTTTAAATCTTTCTTAGCGAGCTCCTAAGGCCCTAGAGGAATTTACATACCAAATTTCATTCCAATCCGTTTGGTGGTTTTTGAGATTTCGTGATGAGTGAGTCAGTCAGTGGTATTTGGATTATATATAAATATATTATAAGGATTTATATCCAAACTGACATCTAATCTGCTTTGGTAATCAAAACTTAAAGTGGTCACAACAAGTGATTAGCAAATACTGCAGCTGCAAAGTCACCAAACTTACTGGAGCCATATTCACTTATTAAAAAAATAGCTGCTGTGGTGGTGGAAATACAAGAGAAATGGTGAGATGAAAGTTTACAACTGAAACCAAGCCTCTCCCCAAATATGTAAAGAGTAATGTCTGCTCTGTGGTGTTATTTGTAGCAAGATAGTGAATAAATAATATCATGACAAGACAGTATCTTCACCATTGCGTAGTGTGTGCGGTAAGACAGGAAATGTTGGAGCATGTGTTACTCCAGTGTGTGATGTCTAACCAGACTAGAGAGGCAATGACAAGAGTGATCATCAGAGAGGATCTATACTGGTTACTACTAAACAGTAGCTTCTTACCATAAAAATAGGCTTCAAATAGTAATAGATTCACTATAGTAGTTGATGATGACCAGGCACGTAGCCAGGGGATGGGCTTACAGGGCTGCAGCCCACCCCGAAATTTTCTGATACAACAATTTTTTTTATTAGGATTATAAAATTGCATTGATATAGATATACAGTACAACTAACTTACACTGTAGTGTAATTTTATAATATGACTGTATTTTTACAAAAGTGTAACTTCTTCAAACCTACAAAAATAAATCTGCAATGTTATCATATTGTTAGTACGAGCTTATTAGACTGCTAGAGAGAGAATGGCAATACACAGTACAGTGTGAATGTACTTCGCTGAAACAACCTCTCCTTCCACTGTAACAGCTGAGTATGTTTTGTGGTGTAAGATGGTAGCAAACATTCAGTTTGGTACAGAAGTGTTAAAGTTGCTTGAGTTGTGTGACTATCGTACAATTCACTTTATCTTGCTACATTGCCCATGACGACGTGCAGTGTGGAAAGAACATTTTCGACAATAAAGAGGGTAAAAACATTGCCTCGTAGTGCAACGGGTGATGAAAGACACAGTGCCCTAGTTATCCATCCATTGGGACATACTGTTGAACCAGATAAAGTGACAGACAAAATGGTTGGCAAGAAGAAAACAAGGCTCTTACTTTAAGTTTACTGTTTTTATTTTTGACATGCACTATGTAATGCACTTAACGAATTAGTAGAATACAGTTATTGTAATTACTCTACCACCAGAATTTTATTTATCACCAGAAGTTTTGGTCCAGAACAGTTATGTAAACTTTGAAAAAAACAAATACAAAGACTACTTTTAGATGTATATTTTGTATTATAATTTTTTGAATTCCATTACTTGAAGCTAGTAATACAGCTTAAAAATATGTATGCTTCTTTCAAGAGAGTGTGCTAAAAAGTCGACTTTATATACCTAAACTTTCAAAAAAATTCCGGTACCCGCTCTTGATTTGGGGGTATTCCGTACCCCACAAACCCCCCCGGTAATGTTTACTATCAATCAGAATCAGCTCAACCCAAACAAAAAGCCTATCCACCCTGATGATGACCATTTTTCATCTTAGTTAGATTAAAAATGTGATGTATTTGAACAACCATTGTCACGTTTAAAAAATAACCAAATAGATTGTTGCTTTGTGTAAGTAAAAGGCAATATTTCTTGTGAACTTGCATTAAACTCAAAACTGAATTGAAATAGGGAATTAGTAATTAGAGAAATCCTCTTTTTTTTAAACGATCTAACACCCCTAAAGACAAAATATATATGTTTTGTGTAGAGAAGGAAAGAGCATGGTATATAGAATACGGTAAGGATAATCTTCCATCTCCAGTTCCGCTTGATGATGTGTCGGCTGGTGATAAGTTGTCAGCTTACTTTGCTTTAGCTAGTAACTAAGGCACATGATATATAACGGCCTTGGCTAATGCGTCAACTCGGACAAAGCATCATTTTTTTAGGTCCGGTCAAATTGTTATCTTTTACGTTATTATAAACCCCTGTTTTAGCGTCAGTAAATATTTTAACCACTCGGTTTTTACGTCATAAATCTACAAAATATCATTGTCAAACTTTGAATTTAGTTTTCTCAGAACTCGCAAAAATGTTAGAATTCCCCCTTTCTTTTGATGTCGGGCTACCTATTTTCTCCCTCCTAAGAATCAAACCGCAGAATAAACAAACTACGTATTTTATTTCACGCGTAAAAATGTAAATCTCCGGCAGGTCCCATCACAGTCGGTAGAGGGGGGGGGGGGGTCCACTATAGCAACACTGCTAACTCTCCCACCCCTCCTAAGGAACAATTCACATGCAATGTCAGTTATGTGCTGTGTGTAACTAAACCCATGACCTTGCTGGGAAAGTGTTCGGACAATACAAAAGTGCGGGATAAATCACTCAATCGAATAGCCTGGCGAGACATTTACGTAGTTGTGATCAGACAGTTACCTCCGCCCCACAGTTTCAGTGTTGTCACTTTAAAACTTTTGCATGTTTTTTAATGCAATAAGTTAATGTTTTAATACGTACTGTAATTTTAGTGTTTTTTAAAATGAAAGTAATGCTACAGTTTGTTAATTCTGTACACAGATTAAATGTTTAACCTAATTTTTTACTCATTAAAACTTTACACACTTAATAATGTTTCAAAATTTATAATTGTAGGTGACCTCAGCTCCAATTAGATCGAATTGTCGGGACTCTACTGTACATTGAAAAAGTTGTGTTTTTCTTTTTAATAAACTTCATGAATAATGTTGTCAATAACAGTAATACTGTATAGTTGTTTGTTTTCACTCAAGGTAACAAAAATATGATTTCCTGTTGGTACATCTTTATAACGTCACTCAGATGTAGCATCAACATTTGTTCGGTCCCTTCGTTGACGCTAACATCTATTTTATTTGAATGATACTAAATCTAAGCCAAAAATATTACAATGAAATTAAGGTTTTAAAATTATAATTATTGAAAAGCTCAGACAAAG
>JAGFPH010000337.1:99064-115182 GCA_018207615.1 Philaenus spumarius | reverse complement strand
ATTAGGTACTTACCAATAGATTATATGTTTTAATATTAACTCCTAACCCTTCTGCCAATGTTCGGTAAATAGAGAATCCAGGGTTTGGTACAAGAATATTTTGTCCTGGGTTTGCCAGAATAGTAATGCATAAGTCTAAAGCACACGAACAACCACTGCATAAAATCACATCCTGAACATAGAGTTGAATATTGAAAACACACACTTAGTAAATATGCCATATTATGAAAACAGGTAAACATAAAAGTCTACTTCATACATTAAAGTGTTTCTATGTCTCTGAGAATTATTATCAAACTGAATTTTAATAAAAATGCATGATCTGGCCAAAACTGAAACGGATATAAAAAACTATAAATTTATTGAAACATCTTTAACAATGAAATTAACACTTAATAAATGAACTGCATGCAAAAATTAGAACTTGGAGGATGACTATTGTAATTTAAATAAACATACAAAGGAAACTAATTCTCCATCGCACTTTTAACCAACATGTAAAGAAGAAAAATGGTTTATGACAATAATATATTGTGCTCTCCAATTTAAATCAAATTAACAATAGAATACATATTGAATACACTTATCATTATAAGTGTTATTAAAATGAAAAAAACGTTTCCTAAAAACAAATTCTTGACTGTACGGTATAGAATGTGTGCATAACACACATACGGTATGTATTTTGCACAGCTTTTCAAAAAAAGAGTAGGGATTCTTTAGGAATTATTAAGAGGTTATAACCACAGTTTAAATTCATTGGCATTGTACAAAATAAATATTGCACCACAACCTAAAACTATTTGCAATATATAGTAGAAATTTGAGTTGGTAGAGTTTTTTTTTCCATAACCAAACCTCTTGATTAATTTAAAAAAATCATATTTATACTTCTGTACTAAATACCTCAAAAATAAGTAGAATGAAATTTATTGTTACATACATTTTTTAAAATTTACTTAAGTTCTTTTTTACTTCTGTACAAATTTAAAATAACAAATTATTAGTAAGAAATTAATTAATTTTGTAAAAATTTTAATAATGCCTCAAAAATGTAGAAATTAAAAATTATTAAACAAAAGATTTAACGTAATTGTATTTTTAGTACTAATTTTATATTTTTAGTGCAATCAATAGACGCTACACTAAAAACAGCATTTTCTATCACTGAACTGTACGACATCACTATGCCTTAAGGCTGGTATTTCTGTAATCGGTCTATTCTCTCAATAATATCAGTACGGTTCCAAGATTGGAGGTTAATACTGTAATATAGTCTTACCTCTGCCCTTACAGTAACTGTTGGTGTAGATGAATATTCAGCTACAGCTTCTCTGGCTTCATAGTAGCCTGTGGAATGAAAGTGTTGTATTAAAATAACTCAAAGTATTTTGACACTTTAATTGTTGCTGCTAAGACTATTATCATTTTTGTTCTAAGCTTATTGAAGGAATACTAGAGTATTAAAAGAGCTAATTGTAGGTAATACTAAACTTTGGAATAAATTTAGTCAGATGCTTTCTTCTTGTTCAACCTGATTTGCATTTTGATTTCTTCTTAGCATTTGTATCTAGGTATTTACTTCTGTATCAGTCTGGGGTATATTACTACAAAGAATGGATTCAGGGCTGTGCAAATAGTTCGAAAATAGATTCGAATCCGAATCCATCTCTGGATTCAATTCGGATTCGATAGTCGAATCCGCCATGCAAAAATATTCGGATTCGTATTCGAAAACGAATCCGCTAATCCAGATTCGTTTCGAAAGATCGAGTAGTGACTGAAAAGATTCGAAAATTTTTCAAGGATAAAACAGTACGAATGAGAAAAAAAGCAATTAATTAACGGTTTTGAACAGAGAATGTTGCACGATGTTAGACTGCTGTGAATTAAATGTTTTACTGCAGCCTATAAGTGTTGCAGTTTGATTTCTTAATTTTTGACATTACCTGATTTAATTAGCCTATTAAATTTGTATTATATTATTCACTTAATAATAATTATTAACTAAATTATGATACCAGTTAGTAGGTGGGCTGTATTTGATTGTGTTAAATTCCCAATAAAAAGAAGTTGGACTTGGATTCAATGTTAGTTTTTAATATAATTTAATTTTAAAATAAGCTGCTCACAGTCCAATAAATAATAATTTTTATAAACACCTTTTAAAATGTATAATTTTTTTCAAAGGTCGGTTATTTTTGGTAATAGGCGGACATTACTGAGCTACTTACTGCTGAAACTCTACAAACTATTTGGCCTTTGGTTTCCTCCACTACTCCCTTCGTTTATTTTTAACTATGAAAACTTTCCAACTTTTAATTTCCATCATCCACATACCTACTTCTACAACCTGTATCTAGTGTCTAGGGTTTGTCTTATTTCCTTTCATCTTTTGTTCCAACTTTGATTAGACAGCCATTCTTGGAGCATTATTTCCATATTATTCTCTAGCTAACTAATTCACCTGGATTAAAAAAAAACTCAATGACATAATTTATTCATTACACTATTACTAAAACGGCTTTTTCAAAACTGTCCAGTACAATTTCTTAGATATTTTATGCGTCAGATATTCTTAGCTGAATTTATACTAACAGATTTAAGCTCCTAGCTTTCAGAACCTGTAGTAACTAGCCTGGCCAATGTTTTTATAAGTTTTGTTATTTGAGAAGGAAATTTGTACTTGATGATATATTTACTTTCAGCAAATAGTTTCCACCCATAATCCTTCTATTAATTTCTTACATACTGGGAAATACCATTCAAATGGAGTGAAATTTTTATAGTAAACTGATTACTATTCTAATGAAACAGAATTTTACCTGTAGATGGTGCATATCCATTGAACTTCAGAGATTTTATACTTTCTACCACAGACTCAATTACTTCGCTAGGAGGAACTAAGTTTCCAAAAACTGTTGGATCTCCTAGAAAATATAATAAAATTACAGTTACCACTGACATTAGTTATAAAGAAATAAAATTAATCCATGTCTTAAGTCCAGTAAGGTTGGTACTAGTCGAAAAACTATAACTATACAAGATATTATGACAATTTTTGGATTCCTAACAATGATAATACAACTGTAATTCAATTTAGTTTCAATACCAGTGGATAAAGTTTACATAATATGATTTATCAGATATTCTACTAGAACTTTATACACTACTACGGTAATAAATATCTTATCTTCTAAAGCGAGAGATAATTGTCTGTCTGCTAAATGGATCTGGAATCTCCGTCTAAGGATTTTTGATTTTTTGATTTTATATGGGGCTTTTGGCCACGAGAAATCGATTCTAAATGGTCACCAGTCTGGGAAAATTCGTTTTCTACGTCTTTTTATTAAATTAAAAAGTGAAATTTGTCCATTTTAAACAATACAAAGCACAGCTGATGCAAATGTTTTCAATGTCATTATAATAATCATCTGTTTTCTTTTAAACGAAGCACAGCTGATGCAAATGTTTTCAATGCCATTACAATAATCATCTGTTTTCTTTTAAACTGTATTTTATTAGAGGTAAGCCTAATGTTGTATCTATTTATAGTTACCATGGCAACGAATACTTCTGCTAAATAAACATACCCTTTATTTAGTTGTTTAATATTATAGGCCTAACCTAAACAATGTTCACGGAAATTTGCAATAATAGTTATTGAAATCATAGCCCTGCTTATAATCGAGCTTTAGCTCGGTCTCCTGGTACTTTACATAATATGAATTTTAGTAATCAGTATTTTTATTGATAGATATAATTTATTAGAATATAAGATTCTACAAGGACCATCTTTACCTTTGAAACAATACTAAGAATAAGATTAGAGTTTTCTGGCTGTGCCATTTACATACTGGGTTTAGAGTCTTTTTTTAAAATATTATACAACGAAGAAAGAGATGACATATGCAGAATCATTTTCTAATGTGTGGACATAATTTAGACGGTAGTCATATGAATCAAAATAAAGAAAAAACTTCCTATAAACATTTGTCCGTTACGCAGGGCCGGCTCTAGGGTTTTTGGCACCCTAGGCGAAAACAAATTCTACGCCCTCATTAAAGTGCCTTCGGTGGGGTCTGCCGGTTATGGAACTTCGGAAAAACGTTTTTATTAATCATTATTATAACAATGAATTTGATTTTACAACCTTTGATTAATGACTGAGATATGTAAATAAATCTAATGTCAACTTTTATATAAAATACATATATAGTAGAGTCCTGCTATTTCGAATTAATTGGGACCGAACACTGTTCAGTTTAGCAGGAATTCGGAATAGGCGGATTTTATGAATAATATCAACGTATTGACTTGTTAATGTGTAAATTATGTGGTTAGACATCTGCTAGTGTCAGCTCTATACAGCGTTGATCTGCTCGTGAACGCTCAAACTGAACTCATATCACACGTAGATGCGGCAAATGCTCTTTCTAGACCTCGTCTTAGTGTAACGGAAAGGTTGTTCGAACTGAGCGTTTTGTCATCCCGCAGTCTGTCCGTTAGTACCGCATCGTCTTGAAAAAAGATCGAGAAAAAAATAAAACTCCTTCGAGATAATGGAAGAGTAAAACGGATAAATGCAACCGGCAAGTGGCAACATCACTACTAGTGCCTAGCTGTTGTATCTAATCCTTCCTTCTTTCTGACGGACCAGTATCCGTTTCACCAGACACTTGTTGCGGTAGCTTCCTTCCCGCAAAATGGATGGAAAACGTGAAGGAAACAAAACCGGACAATTCCAACAGGCCTATTGGAATTAATGTGTTGTCAATGTCCGTTAACCAAAACACAACGCAACGGAAGGGAATAAACGGATGGTGTAAACTTACACTTACGCTACGTCGAACAACACGCATCATCAATACCAAATGATGTTATGTTCATATGGCGATGGCGGAACATTGCATCCTCAAGTCAGAAGAAAATCACTGACTTTACTTCTTAGGTGTGTGTAAATTAGTTACTTTTGTGTTTAGCAGAGATTAAAAATGATTCTACAGAATTATATAAATGTAGCCGACATTTACTGTAAGTAGGCCTAACCAGCTTTCATTCCAATTTGGTTTCAGGCGTTTCATCAAGCTTATGCCCTATGTATGTCTCTATTTAACTTCTTTGTATAACAATAAAAGTATGTTTTTTCATGAACTCTTTTTTAATTTCTCCTGTTTTTAAGTTTAAAAAATTGGTATTTTTTCTGAACTCTGTACGTGATAGGCGGATTTTTGGAACAGCGGGACTCTACTGTAATTTAATATCCACAAACTTCAATGTGTTATGTTAGTTGAGCAAGAGGGATGGCAGGCCGGTAAGCATATCAATGCCACGTGCTAAAGTAATATATATGAAAGTTAAGTTTTGTTCAAAAAAATATTCTTAGTTGGTCAATGTAATTTACATGAATATAAACAAAACATAATTTGAAAATGAAATGCGACTGTACTCGACAACGACTGAAACACAACTGACTTCTTTCTCTCACTTCCGCTCGTTATATGGGGTCTATCAGCCAATCAGAGAGAGTCATGTGAAAGCTTCAGCCAATCAGAAAAGTAGGTCGAAGACTCAGCCAATCAAATGCGAGTTCAGTTATGAGTAATGGGGAAAACCCGGAGTTCAGTGATGAGTAATTGGAGAAACCCAGAGTTCAGTGATGACTCATTGGAAAAACCCATGATTGCGATACATATTAAAACCCGACTTTACACTCTATTATGTATCTTACTGTCACACACTTTGAATTCTGCGTCGATTCAGGTATATAACAAAAATTTCAAATTTTGTGGGTTTTCAGCCACTTTGACCCTCTTCCAAAATAATGAGGCCTCCCAGACCCTTACATCCCTATTCTACTTTTCGAAGCTCTATTTGAATCCGGTCTCAAAGTGACGGATGCTAAGAAACACCACTCCACATCAAGTCAATTGATATGCTTACCGGGGAACAAGTAGTTCTAACATTGGTTTTGCAATGTCTTTTGCTTTGACGACTTATAGATTAATAATTAGAAATCTAAATTAGTATTAGAAAAGTTACATATCACACAGTTTTGCATTAGGTATGTGGGTTTATAGGTTTTATTGGTTTTATAACAGCATTATGTGCAGTTCTCTCAATAACAAACAGAAACGCACAGTTAGATTACAGATAGTTTTTCTGTTTTTATAACACTTTAAAAAAATACACAAAGAGTGCTTGATATTTTTTGATATTGGATTATTGTTTTCTTAACTACGGTCACATTGGCAAATCTACTTAAGAAGGTTTTGCTTTCACTGGATTTGAACATTATAAATCTCCATCTAATGCTATGATGGAGTATCAAACATGAAGGGCATGTATAAGGGAGTTGCAGCTAGAATTACGGACGAAAGACCAACTGTAATGCACACATATTAAACTTATGAATTGTTAAGTTACACAGGCGTGACTTCAATAAGAAACACATTTTTGAATTTCAAAGTCTTTTTAATTTCATTGAGAAATCAACTAAGCGACATGCAGTTTTTAAACAAATGGAAAAAAGTTCAAAAACATTCAGTGATGGTACAGTTACATTGAAGTCTTTAAATGATACCAGATGGGCTTGTCGCATAGAAAGCAGTGTGGCCCTTGTTAGACAACTTTGAAGCCATTCTGTCGACTATACAAGAAATTACACTGACAGACCATGACAGTGGTGGTCAAGCCAATGCTTTATTGAAAAGTATGAAGGATTTCAACTTTGTTTTTTACTTACTTTTACTCAGAAGAGTGTTAACACAATGTGACTTGCTGTTAAAAACCCTTCAGTCAAACAGTGTGACTGTGACATACGAAGTCGTAAAGTCAGTTAAAAACAGTACTCTTGACGTTTTACCACTTTCAGAACAGACACGTTTTTTGCTCAGTTATTTAACAGTGGTCGTGAGAAATGTGGATTTCGTGCAGCACAGTTACCAAGAAAAGGTAAAGTTCCAACCAAAATTGGCGGTGAAAGTAAAGATTAATTTGAAATTGTACAGCAGTACTTTACAGAAAGTTCATTGACAAACTGCTGCAAGAGGTAGAAGCCAGGCTTCAAGAAAATAACTTGGAAGTGTGTTCCCTCTCATCTTTGAGCTTTTTAGACTGTTTTTTACTATTCCAATGAACTCAGCAGCTTGTGAAAGATCTTTTTCATGCTTGCGGAGGTTGAAAACTTACACAAGGAACACGATTGACCAGGAGAGACAATTATTAGAGAATTTCCATAGGAAAAATGAGCTATTGCAGTGGCCTTTATGGTAAGACCCAAGGTCGGGAGTAGCAAATGAGCACCGATCATGGTCCCCAGAACACGTTTTGGGGTGTCATTAAAAATCATATATATGTAAATATATGTTCGCACTCTAGCGGCCGCATTTTAAATCCAATATGGTCCACATGTTGGTTGTCTATGTCGCTCGGACGAGTTCGTTAGTCAAAAAAATCTAACAGCCGGAAGCACGTTTTTTTTACCAGAAGTAACTATTTTTTGAGATTTTTCCTACGAGAATAAATGTTTTTAAAGTTTTTTTCTACAAATATAAATGTAGGATGTAATTCTGCACATGTTTTTTTTACGCGACCTTATAGCTAGCTTGGTTCCCCCAAAAAGATCAAAACGTAAAATATCATAAAAGTACCCGGTTCAAAGTCATGTGGCGGATTCTACCGTTGGGTTGGCATGCAAAGCACGCAATGCATTGTGTATTGAAGATACTCCCAATACGGGGGTTGGCGTACGGAGCACGCAATGCATTGGGTATTGAAAATACTCCCAATATGCGGAATGGCGTGCGAAGCATTTTGCAGCTATCCAGCACCGTCGTGAGTAGACCTACTTCCAAAATTGTTGGTTGAAACCCTAAAAAATAGGCCTATATACTTAATTTTGGAAATTTGCTCAACTCACGTCAGCGGTTCAGCTGCGTGGTCGAATTATTGGCTTTGTGAGCCATTGAAGGGAGTGTTAATATAGACATTTCCAAAGTAATTAATGAGTTCGATTCAGTCCAAAAGAGAAGGCTTTGTTTTGTATAAAAAATAGAGGTTTTATCAAAATATGTGTAAAATGAAAATTTGGTTTTGCTAAACTTCTACTTTTAATACAAAATTTTACACACCCAACAAATTTGATGAAGCCCTCAGTTTTGTTGTCTATGAAAAACATTTATCTATATATTAATAGGCAAGCACAAAATTTGTCGTCCTTTTTTCTCAGCTTGTGTGCATCGTAGGAGAAATTCGCGCATACCGTTAGAAAGATAGTGTCCTGTAGATGAGCAGAATCCCATTATAATTTACATCGGTCCTCAGGGATACGCCCCAGTGGCCCTCAAAGTTTCAATGTTAATCTTATGGAAGGTCAATCTTAAGGAAGAAGAAGAAAGACTTCTTTTGATTTTATCAGAGGCACAAAAAACAGCTGTTCGTATGAAAAGCTTAAAACAGCTGATTTTGATCAACAGCTGATTTTGATCAACAACTGATTTGGATCAAAAACTGAATATAATTTTAGGTTAGGTAAATCAAGCAATAGCGAAGCATTGCCGGGTCCACTAGTATAGTTTGTTATAAGCTTAAGTTTAATAATACACATTGAATAATTTATGATAAAAAGAAATTAATGATAGTTGAGAAAAAATTATTTGAAAACGCTTTAAAACTGCCTTTTTGACCCTTTTTTACAAAATTTCCGGGGCCCCTGGTAGTCCTTGCCAGGACCCCAATTCAAACACTAGAATTACGCCCAAGTATTTACTGATACCATATGTTTGATAGTTTTGAATGTTATCATTGGATAGGAAATGAAATAAGCCACAGAGTTTACTGTTTTTGAGTTATTTTTATTTAAATTATTAAATGGCTGCAATTTTTAAAACAGATTATTGGAAATAGATGATTGTCCGATCGGCTTAAGGGTCTGCTCCAGTAAACCGGAAACGAAAGCGCTTCTCACTATATCCCTATCTAAACAGTGCAATTTCTTGCAGCCGAACGCTTTGACATTGCCTCATTTCAAACCATTTTATAAGTCTATCTTTTGTAATTGAGTGTTGAAAAAAAAAAACTGAATACTCTTTATAAAATTTCGGATCCGGCTTGCAAATTATTTTTCATTATTAATTTTTTATTGAGTTAAGAAAAAAATTCTAACTTTGTACTTACAAAATGTCAATTACATAACAAATCAAAAACATTAAAAAAAAACTAAATTGCAACACGGATGTGTATTGTGACTGTGCTTAAAATGAGACCTTGCAAACAATTTTATGATAAAAAATAAATGAAATAAATGGTTTGAAATTTAACATTGCTCTTATGGGATAAAAATCCAAGATGGTCGCCACTACAGCAGACCCTTAACTCAATCAATTAAGAAATTCTAAAGATGTAAATTATTTAGTAAAACCCAAAAGTATGGATTGAAATAGCCCCTTCTAATTCTAGAGGTGGCAACTACAAAACAGAAAAGGCTTTATGTAAGTCCATTGCAGGGGCTTGGTTAAACAATTTGAAATTACCAATATTTCGCAAATATGATATTAAAAGAGTTAAAATGCAAGTTTTATAAACAAATAAAAATTGAAATTCCATTGAAATTGGAAATCTAAAAATTCAAGTTTGTAGTTTTGTAACTTTAAACCGGCAGGCGATACTGATAATGTTTTTGATTGATTTGTTAAATTTTATTTTTCTGCGATCATGAATATAAAATTTATAAATTACTAGGGGAAACCCCTGCGTGCTCCGCACGCCAATCCAGTTGAAACCTTCTATACACATAATCAAGTTATGTTTTCTTTATAATAAAGGTGTGGGATTAATAATATAGCCCAAAATCTAAGATGGTAAATAATGTTAAATGTTCAAATCAAGTTATTTCGTATATTTTACAACAGCAGTTATAATAAAGGTTAAAAGAACCAGCAAGGCTCAGGTCTACACTTTAACAAAAACCTAACCTAAAAGTTAGAAATACAAATAAATGCTTCAAATTTTGAAATCAGCTGTTAATGGAATTATTAGAGCAAACAGCTGTTTTATCTGTTATTTTATTCAATCGGTTGCTATGGTAATGAGTATAAATACATTTTTAACAAATATGTGTTAGTTTATCAGTCTAGGCCTAACCTATGAATTTTTCCGTCTAAATTCACAAATATTGAAATAAAAAATGTTTTTATCAAAATGAATTATAGCAAATGTTGCTCAGGGATAGTGTAAACAACTATAGTTTTATTAGTAAAACTATTTTTTAATGGGTTCAGTAGTTCATCCAGAGATTACCCCCTACATACCTCTTTATAATATTATTAGTATAGATGTAATGCAAAAATTCTATAGACAAATTAATTAATCTTCCTCTTTTAATCTTCTACTTTTAAAAATGAATTGGGGGAAAATACTCAAATAACATAATATAAAAGACATTATTTCTATGGTTTAAAAAGAATGTTTAGCAAATTAGGCTAGTTCTCGAAAAATTACTGTTATTTTCCTAAACCTGCAAATTAACTCATATCTGGTAATTCTTGTGGGAGTTTCTTTAAGGTTAACAATTCCAATTTCGAATATTCAGAAAACAAACAATGAGTTACACAATAACGAACATAGAAATCTTTACGAATTTCCAAACCTATAACAACAGGGAAATGTATTTCAATCTAACAACATAATTAACTAGGTTAGTAGGCCTAAATGCTTTTGTGTTGAAAGTGCACAGAATAATATGTTTATGTTGAATTGTTGAAAGACGCAAAAATTCTTAAAGACGCAAGTCTTTATTCTGGCATTATTTCAAAATTCTTATTTTGCTGGCACAAAAACTTGTCTGAAACTGGTATTTTTTGCATCATCAAGATCGTTTGAATACATTATTCTAATGCGATTAAAGCTAACAAGCCAATGTTACTTTAACAATAGTCTACTTTAAAAAAAGGAAATATAAAATACTAGCAAACTTTTAGAAATAATATATTTTCTAAACTTACTAAGTGCCACTCCCCCGATTACCTATCGAAGTATAATTGTGTCTATTTATTGTATCTATTTTCTCGAAGAAGATAGATATTTTCGATGAATTGTAACTTTAAAGAAAACCAACAAACTAAACTATATCAAAGCCCACTAAAGAATACCGTTGCGAGGCGGCAAATAGGATGGGCGCGCAGCGTTGCCATATCTACTAGCCTCGAACACTCCTGGTATTTACCGCTCGAGGCTTGATCGCACAGTTTAAAGAATTTTATAAATGCGTTGAGTCAGCCGCAGTCAGTTAGAAGCGCGGGAAGAACGTGACAACGTCGCACTACGGTGATTGGAGCGTTCAAGGTCTCGGTGTATACAAGCCCTTCCCTCAACGGTATTCTTTAGTGGGCTTTGATATAGAGGTCTTTATCTTAACATAGAACGTCTCGGAAATGGTTTAGTTGAGTTCGATGGAAATTCACAGCTATAAGTATTGTACTCGTGCGCAAGGCCCGTAGCCAGGAGGGGGGTGGTAAGGGGGTCCGATGAATTAGGTTTAAAAAGTACAAGTTAAATCATAAAATAGACAACACAACAGAGAATCCAGCAACATATTTTATGTCATTGTGCATTGCATGTATACTGATATTTAGATTTGCTAGATTAAGGGGGCGCTACCCTGTCCGAAATATTGCATATGATTCCCATAAGAGCACTGCTACATAAGTCATTTTTTTCTGTTAATTCGTGAAATAAATTAAAAAATTTGGTTTCATTTTGAACTACTGTCATATGCGGATGTTGATTGCTAAATACATTTTCAAAACACGTTTTATTGTTTTCATAAACGTATGATATAAATAGTAAACTTCATAAATTGTTTACTAAATTGCAAAAAGAGATATTGCAAAAAACCTCAGCAATCAACACTCACAATATATTTTACTTTAAGAAAAAAAATACAGCTTTCGTTTATTGACAAAAACAACACAAAAATATGCTCAATAGTGAAGGTATGTTTTGGTTATTTAACATTGAAATTGGTACCCAACTTCGCAGTTTTGAATGTAGGGAGCCGAGCCTTAAACTACAACGTGCAATAGGCCTACACATGGATGCAGTAGGTTACAGCCTTACCTCTTGTGAGCTCGATCTGATCTATTAAATAAGAAAACTATGAAGGTTCAACAAAAAATACTTAACTTCAACAAAACAATATGATTCATCATCCTTATATCCTATAATATTGTACATGGCTAACTAAATCAAAATTTTAAAAATAAGTATGGAAATTGGTGTTTAACACGTTCACTGCTACGAGAACTTCGTACTTCCTATGCTAGGAGCTGACCTTTTATTTTTTATATTTATAGCTTAAATGAGTAGAAATTACTTTATTTTTTATTTTTGAACCTTTCCAAGTAAATAATCACTAATATTTTAAAGCATCTACCTGTGCGTCCATAGCACATAGGCTTAAAATTGGCATGCGAAGCACGCAATGCTCTGTGTATAGAAAATTCTCCCAATACGGGGGTTGGCGTGCGAAGAACGCAATGCACTGTGTATTGAAAATACTCCCAATACTAGGGTTGGCGTTCGAAGCACGCAATGCATTGTGTATTGAAAATATTCCCAATACGGAGGTTGGCATGCAAAGCACGCAATACATTGTGTATTGAAAATACTGCCAATACGGAGGTTGGCGTGCGAAGCACGCAATGCACTGTGTATTGAAAATACTGCCAATACGGAGGTTAGCGTGCGAAGCACGCAATGTACTGTGTATTGAAAATTCTCCCAATACGGAGGTTGGCGTGCGAAGCACGCAATGTAATGTGTATTGAAAATACTCCCAATAGGGAGGTTGGCGTGCGAAGCACGCAATGCATTGTGTATTGGACATGCTTAAAAAACGAGGGTTGGGGTGGGAAGCAATGGGCGAAATTGTTTATCCTGAAATCGGATTTGGGAAGTAAGTAAATATTACATATTTTGTCATTGTTCAAATACAATCATTTAAAAACTCACGCAACAAAAACACAGTAATCGCGTAACTAGTGTAGACGTATGATATATTATATAATGGTTATACAAACACAGGTAATGTAACAGTTTTTAACAGAACCAACCTAATTAGGATTCTTTTAGAAAGACGTCTACTGTTTTTACAGCTTTCGTTTTATTTTAAAATCTAATCTTCCGCTTAAGTATGTAAACCACCTTGGCATTGACCTGTGGATTCCTTGAGGAATACGTTGACTTGTCAACTTGAAATTTATGTAGATCTAACATAACATTACTTTCTTGAGCGAGTGTGTACAGTTATACATTTAGTTATCATTTGTTATTGTTATTATTAGCTCTACAATTAGTGGGCTACAATAATTATTGGAACTGTGTAACAACATTGTAATATAATTTGCTTAAAACTAATTGTCGTACATTTTGTTTCAAACTTGGTGAAATGCAGAAGGCAGCTTTTAACATTGACGCAATCTATGTTATACAAATGTTGAATGAAATCTTTCATAAATCCTTATGAGTCAGATTCATACAACTGGTTGTGTGAGTTATGTGCAATTAGTTGGACGAGATTAGTTCCACCAGTGTGAAAGATGTATAAGACCCAAGTTTAACTAATAAACTAATAAAGACATGATAGTCTTTATGTTCAACGTTCAACTAATAAAGACGGGACCTATTTTTCCATACTTCGTAATGCATGACTAACCAAAATAACAGAAGAGATTTCTGCCTTATCTATATACTAATCTATACTAATATTATAAAAAGGTAAAATTTGTTTGTTTGTATGTAAGGGGGTAATCTCTGGAACTACTGAACTGATTGAAAAAAGTTTTACTAAAAAAAGCTACACTATCACTGAGTAACGTAGGCTATAATTCATTTTGAAAAAAACGTATTTTTATTTCATTTTTATTTCAATATTTGTAAATTTAGTCGGAAAATATCTTAGGTTCGGCCTAGACTGATGAACCAACACATGTACTTACGTTTATTGCCATAGCAACCAATTGAATAAAATAACAGATAAAACAGCTGTTTGCTCCAACATTTACATTACCAGGTGATTTCAAACTTTGAAGCAATAATTAATTATTTGTATTTCTAAATTTCTAACTTTTAGGATAAGTTTTTATTAAAATGTAGACGTGAGCCTTGCTGGTTCTTTTAACCTTTATTATAACCACTGTTATAAAATATACGAAATAATTTGATTTGAACACTTAACATTATTTATCAACTTAGCTTTGGGGTTATTATTAGTAATACACTTTTATTTAAAAGAAAACTTAACATGACTATGTGTATAGAAGGTTCCAACGGGGATGGCGTGCGAAGCACGCAGGGGTTTCCCCTAGTTTTATTATAAAGAGATCAAATTTGTTTGTTTGTATATAGGCGGTAAATCTCTGGAACTACTGATCCGATTAAAAAAATAGTTTTACCAATAAAAAACTATACTATCCCTAAGAAACATAGGCTGGAATTAATTTTGATTCAAGTGTTGAAACAACTCCTAATACAAAAAAATATTAATTGTTATAGCTTCCTTAAAGCTAGAGAGCTGAAATTTTGTACATTTATTTCTTACAAGATACACAGAAAAAGCAAACGAGATTTGCATTTTTTTCTCGTGCTGCTAAGGGGCGAAAATGTGATAACAATCCCTAAAACAATACGAATTGATTGTTATATTTTCCTTAAAGTTAGTGAGCTGAAAATCTGTGCATTCATTTCTTACAACATACGTAAAAAGAGTATCATAGATTGACATTTTGTCGAAGGCTGCTAAGGGGTGAAAATTTAGTAACAACCCCTATAAAAAACGTTGATTGTTATACTTTCCTTAAAGCTAGAGAATAAACCCTTAATAAATTAAGACATTTAAAAATGAGAAAGCACTATGTTACATCCTAATTATAAATAAATAAGACATATTAGAATTTAATAGTAGAGCCTATTTATGTATAAAATAACCTGTTTGCATTTGCTTCGATGCGAGTCACGCAGGAGTTGGCAAGCGAAGCGAGCAGGGGGCGGAGCCCTCTAATAATTTATAATTATATATCCAAGGCATTCAGGATCGAAGAAATATATAATTTAACAAATCAATCAAAAACATTTTTAGTATCGTCTGTAGGTTTCAAGTTACAAAACTACAAACTTGAATTTTTAGATTTCCAATTTTAAGGGAATTTCAATTTGTATTTGCTTATAAAGCTTGCATATTAACTCTTTTAATAAGGTATCAGGGAAATATTGGTCATTTCAAATTGTTCAGGGGGTGGAGCACTCTAGTTCATTGTATAAATACAGCAAATGATAAATAAAAAACCAAATTTTAATAGTTTGAAAAAAAATTGATATTTTAGTTGTTTTTTGTTATTTTTACCTTCCTAGAGGCTGCGTATTTTGCTGTCGCAAACAGTAGGCCTATCTTCAAACCAGCTAATCATGATTTTTGTTTTAGTGTATGTCTCGCAACTTTATTTGGTTGCTAGACGTTATGACGAAACAATACGAATTGATTGTTATATTTTCCTTAAAGTTAGTGAGCTGAAAATCTGTACATTCATTCCTTACAACATACGTAAAAAAAGTATCATAGATTGACATTTTGTCGAGTGCTGCTAAGGGGGTGAAAATGTAGTAACAACCAATGTTGACTGTTATATTTTCCTTAAAGCTAGAGAATAAACTCTTAATAAATTTAATTAAGACATTTAAAAATGAGAAACCACTATGTTACATCCTAATTAAAAATAAATAAGATATTATTAGAATTTAATATAAAATAACCTGTTTGCATTTGCTTTGATGCGAGTTACGCGGGAGTTGGCGAGCGAAGCGAGCAGGGGCGGAGCCCTATAGTAATTTATAATTATATATCCAAGACATTCAGGATCGCAGAAATATAATAGAGCTGCATATTTCGCTATCACAAACAGTAGTCTAGGCCTATCTTCAAACCAGCTAATCATGATTTCTTTTAGTGTATTTCCTTTCTAGAGACCTTGATCTCTTAAGCCTACATAAAATACTAACTGTCATATGTACGAGTACGCCTACGTTTTGTAAAAATGCAGCACTACAATCCTTGAAAACTAAAA
>JAGFPH010000337.1:13071-98664 GCA_018207615.1 Philaenus spumarius | reverse complement strand
AATCCTTGAAAACTAAAAGAGAAGTGGTATTTTATTTAAAGAATTTTTTAACATAAATTAAAACTGTTTGTGCCTTTCTGTTCAAGTTATTTTTGTGGTTATGTCATTGAGTTGGGGGAGGGGTTTAAAACGTCAACAGTAGTTTATGACGTCATGTAGGTGTGTTTCTGCGTAATTACACGCCCTAATATATGCAACTCCGAAACAAACATTACTTAAAACAACTAATTTGGATAACATCTGTTAAACTTGAACAAGACCAACAATAAATTCGCCCTTGATGTGCACTGTGCAGGTCTATATGATATGCTGTACTTTCCTCGTTATCTCAAGTAAACAAGGTTAGGCTGTGCATTTTAGGGCGGGCATTATAAACTGCCTATTCTATACTAATACTGTATTATAAAGAGGTAAAATTTGTTTGCTTGTTTGTAGGGGGTAATCTCTGAAACTACTGAACCGATTGAAAAAATAGTTAGTAACATAGGCTATAATTCATTTTGATAAAAACTTTTTATTTCAATATTTGTAAATTTAGTCGGAAAAAATGTTAGGTTAGGCATAAACTGATGAACCAACAAATGTATTTGCATTTATTACCATAGCAACCAATTGAATAAAATAACAGATAAACCGCTGTTTGCTCCAATATTTCCATTAAGAGCTGATTTCAAACTTTTATGCAATTATTTGTATTTTTAACTTTTAGGTTAGGTTTTATTAAAGTGTAGACCTGGGCCTTGCTGGTTCTTTTAACCTTTATTATAACTGCTGTTACAAAATATACGAAATAATTTGATTTGAACATTTAACATTATTTACCAACTTAGCTTCTGGGTTATTATTAATCCTACACCTTTATTATAAAGAAAACATTACATGATTATGTGTATAGAAGTTCCAACGGAGTTGGCGTGAGGAGCACGCAGGGGTCTTCCATAGTGTTTTTTAAAAATAATACCTACAACTATCAGTAGGAAAATCATGGCAAATAAAACTTATTTCAATTTAGAATTTTTGAAATGTTTTTTATAAATTAATTTTCCAGCTGAGTCATATTTTTAATGTTAACTTATGCATACTTATAGACTAAATAGATAATGAAAAGTTATAAGCCACCGGAAAAATGACATACCAAAAATATGTGTTTAAATTGATGATTGTGAATAGCCTAGCCTCTACTGGTGAAGGCATATAAATTACCTTACCTAGCCACTACCACAACAAAACCTACAATATTTATCCACCCCATGGTAATATCAGGAACCTATCACACTATGAATGCACTTCTCCGGCCCGGTGTTGGCGTGCGAAACATGCAGGGGTTTCCCCTAGTACTTTATAAATTGAGAAGTGATTAATTAAATCACTGAAAACTTTTTCCTACTTTTGAAGGTGCTTCAGGATTCCAAACGTACAACCATAAGTTCGTAGTTAAGTTTTTATTTAACGTGACAAAGACAAGAGCAGCTCCGAATTAATATTTTTGGAGGAGCCTTACCGTGGCCCAGTGGTCACGAATGTCTAAATAATCATACACGCAGTAATCATTGAATCACTAACACAGAATCACTAATCGGTCATCATTCTATAAACACGCTAAATTCAGGTTGCAAGCTGAGACCACTTGCTAAATCGCAGCTACAGTAGTTTCTGAAACGCAGAATAAGGATTTCCTGCCTGGTTCAGTGGAACACAAGTCAAATCAGACAGCCAATGGGCCCCAAAGGTTATTGATCCGGCAGTGAGGCAATCTCTATATGGAAGAAGTCTTGCCGACTAGACCCTCACCGCGTGATTCCTTTCTAACCATTTTTTTCGGCAATCCGCGATGGTAATAAGAGCTAGTTAGATTTGTGTTTAGACCAAATTACAATTTAAATCACTTAGTAGATAATAAACAGTTACAGTAATAATTCAAAAAGTTCTCCTTTCTTTTCCCGCCTACCCTTGCCCCGCTGCACTCGGAGGCCATTCTACAACTCCGAAGTTTGAAGAGTAATTATGACCAGAGCGGTCGAGTGATTTTTGAATTAACAAACAAATGTAAATGCATTGGAGCGTTCTAATTCAACGACCGTAGCGACGCGACGGGAGCTGCTGATGCGACCGAATTTTGAAATTTCATTGTTTTTTATCGCTGCAGTAGCTCCTGTCGCTCGTGTAGCCCGTAGTACGCGCCAACGATTCAGACGGCACCACCGATGTCAGCGATCTGGGATTAGAAGCAAGCATTGCATTGCAGTTCATGTCTGTGTGAGTTCTTGTGTTCATTATGTCTATTTTCTCGTGTAATTCATTATATTGTCTTCTCGTGTAATTACGAAATTATTCCGGATCCGGATACTGCCGCAATCTTCTGTTAAGGTAATGAAACTCGTCATATACTGGCCTTTCTTTATAAATAACATTTCTTTCACGTCGTCCAATAATCGTCTTCCTTTTTAAGGGGATCCGCCACCTCTAACACTTTTTTTTGTTTTTTTTTAGGTTAGACTTTTTATATGCAGGTTTTCTATTTAGGGCCTTTATTTAAACAGCTTTTGTGGTTTTTTTTTTTTTTTTACTATTTAGGTATTTTTAAACTAATAATTTATGTTTTTTTTCTGCGTTTTTAGGTATACTTTTAAACTTTGAATAACTTTTTTATTTTTTAATGAATTCTAATTATTATTGTTTTATTTTGGTCCTAACAATACCTAGCAACTTTCTGAACATAAAAATTTTAATACCATTGCAGAAAAAAAAGTTATGAAACTTTATCTAAAAAAAAAATATATATATATTACAAATTGAAAGAAAATATATAATTATGTTATCTTATTAGCTACATTATTTCTAATGTTCAAATATCACAGTTATAAGACAAAGAACAAGTGGTAAAAATTGCAAAGGCCTATGTATAATACTTTAGATTTTATTCAAACATATGTAATGTGAAATACAGAAAATCAGAACTTGCGGAAAACAGGCTTCAAAGTAGGCTATTACGTTTTGGTAGGTACCGGTACTCAACATCAAAACTCCCCTGCACCATATGTTGTTCCTTCATATACCAATTATATTTTGTGGTATATGTTATTTATGTCAAAGGGATACTCTTTATACTGTTTAGCACATAATTTGAAAGTAAAAATAATATTTACTATGGGCAAATGTTTTTTTTTTATCAAAATAAAATTTTTGTTTTCTATCGCGAATTGTAACAATTTTAATTTATTATTATTATTTAATGAAATAATGGTCTGATTTTCTTCAAATTTTACACACATACTCAGAAACATATGTAGATCAAGAAAATAACATTTTTTTAAAATGTAAAAAAAATTAAAAATTCATCGTTTAGAGGTGGCGGATCCCCTTAAATACGCATACGTCAACTGTCCAAAAGCATCAACTTACGTCTTTTCTCTTTAGAGAACATGGTGAAAGTGGTCAGCTCAAGGATATGACCGCCGGTGTCGCTCCGATCGCTTGTGTCGCATCGCTCTTGTCGCCCACGTATGAATTGGCGCTAAATCGGGTTTACACGCTACGATAAATCTTGTCCAATCTTGTTAAATTGATAGTTCTTTCTTATAAACCGCAATGCATCAATTTTTTTAACAACAGTGTTTCTGTCTGCCAACGGATCAAACTCCTTGTATTTTTCAACGAGCGCTATGTACGCAAGGCCTTTTTTATTCCTGTCGGAGTAGTCTTTGCTCTTAATGAGCCACAAGCAGGTAAAACTCCGATATAGTTCAATAAATTCAGTCAAGAAGTTCTCGAGAAGTTTGAGGAGCTGCCATCCTATCAATTGAATAAAAACAACACAAGGTAAAAAAAACACGTAAAACGGAATCAACGAACTAGTGCGACAACCTTTCCGGTGAATGGTCCATGCAAACTGAGTCAAATCGTAGCGATAAATGGGTGCTACAGTTTACACGTTCCAATTTATCGTTACGATTCGCAGAAATTGATGCCGGCTGGCTCCAACCATCCAATCCAATTCCAGTTCCAATAAATCGCTACAATGTCCTGTTTAAACGTTACGATAAATTGTAACGATTCGATTGTTACAATTTATCGTTAAAATAATTTAATTCTAGAAAATAGTTAAATTGTGAAATATTAAATTGAATCTTGTGTAGAACTAGTTATATGGCGCAACGAATGCAAATTAATTGTAAAACATAAATGAATAATAACAAGTGTAAATTATACAACTCTATTACAGGTTTCCTTCATTTAAATAACAATCTTTCGATACTTAGACATGATTGGACAAAACAATTTTAAAAATTAAATTAAAACGCCGTCTCATGCTGTTATTCAATCACAATTATTAATTAAAAATACGAGAAGATTTTCTATTAGAACAGAAGTTTAGTAAAACAATTTCCTTCTTGTATCCTTACATACTACTGTATTTTTGTCGCTAAGCAATATCTCCCTTAATTCTTCATCAAAATTAATTATTCAAACATCAGTTTAAAGCTTATGTTCCCCGCTATCGACGAAAAATAGACAAACAGCTTAAAATTCATGTTTTCGTTACAAAAATTTATTAAACAACTTTTATATTATACTTCATATGGTTCCTAATAAAAGGCGCCATCTATTAACAATTTGTTTAACTAACATGACAGCTGTTAGTTAGATTGTTACATTCTGTATGCAACTGTAATCTATCACACAAATCAATCAAATTAAACCAACGTAAATAAATTTACTCAATTAAATCCATGTATTAAATCACGTAAGTAAGCCTACTCCAAACGTTCGAAATATTCGCACGGGCCAGCTAGTATAAAAGTATTTCAAAGTAGAAATGTCATTTGAGGTTATAAAGTTTTCGCTTATGTAGGTACAGTATAACATTTTCAGCAAACACTTAAAGTTTTCATTTCCATTACAGACAGTTGAATATATTGACATTGCTATACATTTGATGGGATACAATTTTATTAATTTTTGTAGTTTAGTAGTACACACACACAGAGAAAAGGTTATAAAATATTAGCTAAATACCCGGTTTACTAGTGCTTTGCTGCTGTTTGGTATACTTTACTTGGTTGTACTTTCTCACTATACTATAGTACGGTATAAAGTATAGTGATCGCGCAAAAAAAATCGATGTTGAGATTTTTGTGGAAATATCCGTTTTGGGACCCCTTGAGTAAAAAAAAATGTTTTTTACAAAATGTCTGTCTGTATGTCTGGATGTATAAAAAGCTAGAAAAAAAACTATTCGATCGACTTCGAACCAATTTGCACCAACCATGTCAATTAGATCTGTATAGATGCACGAAAAAAGGTTTTGAAAAAACAATCTAATTTTTGGCCAAAAAACCCCCAAAAATCAGTTATTATTTTTTTAATAAAAAAACCGCTCTAACGATTTTGAAATAAATTGGCTTATTTGTAGCCCTTAATGTACCATACCATATGCAAAAAACCGCATCTTTCAAAAAATTCTCGTTTACCTAATAATAATAATAACTGCTTTTGGGGTATTTTTCGGCCAAAAAAGGGGTTGTTTTTCACAAATTTTCAAAACCTTTTTCCGTGCATCTATAGAGGCAGAATTGACATGTTTGGTGCAAATTTGTTCGAAAACGATCGAATAGTTTTCCCTCTAGCTTTGTATAGGCCTACATACAGACTGACATACATACTGAAGCGGAAGCCACATTAACTTATAGTAGCGGAAACATGAAGCAACTATGTTAAGTCCTATTTTAAACAAATACTAAATTTATTTGATAGACAAACTCTAACGATTTTCATTGAATTTGGCTTATTTGTAGCCCATAATGTACCCTACCATATGCAAAAAAACCGCATCTTTCAAAAAATTCTCATTCAGCTAATAATAATAATATTTATTAGTTACTCTTCTACTTTAATATATCCCCTCACCTACTTTAATACAATTATGAAGTCACAGTGAATCTGTTTAATAATTTAAATATGTTTGTGAGAAAGTATGTGGCAGTATTGGTACCGTTTATTTTTTTTTCCTACTGGCAAAAGCCTTTAGCTACCGTACCTTTTAACCTTTAACTTTGCGGTTTTGTTACCATTTAGTAACCTCTTTTCTACTTATTTTTCACTTGTATATTTTTACTTTTACCAGGTTAGATAGCGTTAGCACCCAGAGTAAAAATATATGAAAAGTTATAGTTTTTCCTCCTGCAACAGCCAAAGTCAAAGTACTAGTAGGCCTACAAATTTTAAATGTTTGTAAGTAAAGATGCAACTCCTTAGAAGATTTTAACCTAAATCTTGTTTTGGTAATGAGATGTGACATCTAATTTTTACTATTAGTTCGACCAAATCAAGTTTTACCACTTTTAGTTTGTCGAACGACCAATTCTTGACTTTATAACTAGACAATAATGCCAGACTGATCGAATTAAAACAATGCGTAAAAGGTTTGAATAAATTACTAGGGGATTTCTAAATTGCAGTACCATGTATATACTTTCTACTAAAGCAACCGGAGGATCAGGTTTAGGTACCGGTAATTTACTTTTGCTTTACCGGTACTTTATCAGGTTTATAGTGGAAAATTACCTAATTCTATTCGTTAGCCTAAACTTGTACATGTAAAAAGAAATAAAAATGATTTTAAACTAAAGGTTTCATATGAGTAGTTCGAAAAAGGAAATGCAATCCATACTTATATTATAAAGAGGTAAAATTTGTTTGTTTGTATGTAGGTGGTAATCTCTGGAAGTACTGAACCGATTGAAAAAATAATCGGTTTTACTAAAAATAATTAGTTTTACTAATGAAAAGCCACACTATCCCTTCGTAACATGGGCTATAATTCATTTTTGATAAAAACATTTTTTATATTTGCAAATTTTGTCGGAAAAAATGTTAGGTTAGGCCTATACTGATGAACCAACACATGTATTTACATTTATAACCATAGCAACCGATTGAATAAAATAACATAAAACAGCTGTTTGCTCCAATATTTCCATTAACAGCTGATTTCAAACATTCAAGCAATTATTTGTATTTCTAATTTTTAAGTTAAGTTTTTATTAAAGTGTAGACCTGAGCCTTGCTGGTTCTTTTAACCTTTATTATAACTTCTGTTGTAAAATATACGAAATTATTTGATTTGAACATTTAACATTATTTACCAACTTAGCTTCGGGGTTATTATTAATCCTACACCTTTATTATAAAGAAAACATAACAAAATTATGTGTATAGAAGGTTCCAACGGGGATGGCGTGCGAAGCACGCAGGGTTTTCCCCTAGTTTTATTATAAAGAGATCAAATTTGTGTGTATGTAGGGGGTAAATCTCTGGAACTACTGAACCGATTAAAAAATAGTTTTACTAATAAAAAGCTGCACTATCCCTGAGTAACGTAGGCTAGAATTAATTTTGATTTAAGGGTTGAAACAACCCCTAAAACAATAAATATTAATTGTTATGATTTCGTTAAAGCTAGAGAGCTGAAATTGTGTACATTTATTTCTTACAAGATACATAGAAAAAGTAAACTAGATTTGCTTTTTGTCGCGTGCTGCTAAGGGGCGAAAATGTGATAACAACCCCTAAAACAATACGATATGATTGTTATATTTTCCTTAAAGTTAGTGAGCTGAAAATCTGTACATTCATTCCTTACAACATACGTAAAACTATCATAGATTGACATTTAGTCGAGTGCTGCTAAGGTGTGAAATGTAATAACAAACCCTATAAAAAATGTTGACTGTTATACTTTCCTTAAAGCTAGAGAATAAACCCTTAATAAATTAAGACATTTAAAAATGAGAAACCACTATGTTACATCCTAATTAAAAATAAATAAGACATATTCGAATTTAATAGTAGAGCCTATTTATGTATAAAATAACCTGTTTGCATTTGCTTTGATGCGATTTACGCGGGAGTTGGCGAGCGAAGCGAGCAGGGGGCGGAGCCCTCTAGTAATTTATAATTATATATCCAAGGCATTCAGGATCGAAGAAATATAAAATTTAAGAAATCAATCAAAAACATTTTCAGTATCGTCTGTAGGTTTCAAGTTACAAAATTACAAACTTTAATATAGATTTCCAATTTTAAGGGAATTTCAATTTTTATTTGTTTCTAAAGCTTGCATATTAATTCTTTTAAGGTATCAGTAAAATATTGGTCATTTCAAATTGTTCAGGGGGTGGAGCCCTCTAGTTCGTTGTATAAATACAGCAAATGATAAATAAAAAACCAAATTTTAATAGTTTTTGTTTTAATTTAAGTGATATTTTAGTTGTTTTTTGTTATTTTTACCCTCCTAGAGGCTGCATATTTCGCTGTCACAAACAGTGATTTGTTTTAGTATATGTCTCACAACTTTATTTGGTTGCTAGACGTTATGACGAAACCATTATTGGAGGGGTTAATTTAGCCATATCTTAGGCCTACATAAAATACTAACTGCCATATGTACGAGTAGGCCTACGTTTTGTAAAAATGCAGCACTACAATCCTTGAAAACTAAAAGAGAAGTGGTATTTTATTTAAAGAATTATTTAACATAAATTAAAACTGTTTGTGCCTTTCTGTTTAAGTTGTTTTTGTGGTTATGTCATTGAGTTAGGGGAGGGGTTTAAAACGTCAACAATAGTCTATGACGTCTTGTAGGTGTGTTTCTGCGTAATTGCACGCCCTAATATATGCAACTCCGAAATAAAGCCGACATAAAACAATTAATTTGGATAACATCTGTTAAACTTGAACAAGACCAACAATAAATTCGTCCTTGATGTGCAGGCCTATATGCTTTCCTCGCTATCTCAAGTAAACAAGACTTCGGCTGTGCATTTTAGGGCGAACATAAACTACGTATTCTACACTAATATTATAAAGAGGTAAAATTTGTTTGTAGGGGGTAATCTCTGGAACTACTGAGCCGATTTTAAAAATAATTTTACTAATAAAAAGCTACACTATCCCTGAGTAACATAGGCTATAATTCATTTTGTTAAACAAATTTTTATTTTAATATTTGTAAATTTAGTCGGAAAAAAATGTTTGGTTAGGCCTAGACTGATGAACCAACACATGTATTTACATTTATTACCATAGCAACCAATTGAATAAAATAACAGATAAAACCGCTGTTTGCTCCAATATTTCCATTAACAGCTGATTTCAAACTTTAGAGCAACTATTTGTATTTATAACTTTTAGGTTAGGTTTTCATTAAAGTGTAGACCTGAGCCTTGCTGGTTCTTTTAACCTTTATTATAACTGTTGTTATAAATACGAAATAATTTGACTTGAACAATTAACATTATTTATTTACCATCTTAGCTTTGGGGTTATTATGAATCCTACACCTTCATTATAAAGAAAACTTAACATGATTATGTATATAGAATGTTCCAACGGTATTGGCATGCGGAGCATGAAGGGGTTTCCCCTAGTAGTTTATAAATTGAGAAGTGATTAATTGAATCACTCAAAACTTGTTCCTACTTTTGAAGGTTCTTCAGCATTCTAAACGTACAACCATAAGTTGGTAGTTAAGTTTTCATTTAACGTGACAAAGACAAGAGCAGCTCCGAATTAAGTTTTTCGGAGCCGTACTGTGGCCCAGTGGTCACGAATGTCTAAATAATTATACACGCAATAATTACTAACAATCGCTAATCGGTCATCATTCTATAAACACGCTAAATTCAGATAGCAAACTAAGACCACTTGCTAAATCGCAGCTACAGTAGTTTCGGAAACGCAGAATAAGGATTTCCTGCCTGGTTCAGTGGAACACAAGTCAAATCTGATTGTTAATGGGCAACAAAGGTTGTTGATCCTTTACTGAGGCAATCTCTATATGGAGCAGTCTTGCCGACTGGACCCTCACCGCGTGATTCCTTTCCCACCATTTTTTTCGGCAATCCGCGATGGTAAAAAGAGCTAGTAGGATTTATATTTAGACCAAAATACTATTTAAATCACTTAGTAGGTAATAAACAGTTCCATTAATTCAAAAAGTTCTCCTTTCTTTTCCCGCCTACCCTTGTCCCGCCGCACTCGGAGTCCATTCTACAACTCCGAAGTTTGAAGAGGATCTTACGCCAAAGATTCCTACGTGGGCGACCAGAGCGGTCGAGTGATTTTTGAATTAACAAACAAATTAATGTAAATGCATTTCAGCGTTCTACTTCTACCATAGATCATGAATAATAAAATAGATCGTGCATGCATACGGGGGCTGTGTGCCGAAAAAAAGGTTGTCGCGAAAATAGTGCATGATCGCGCCGCGAGGTAGAGCTAGGGAGAAATCATTGGTAGCATTGGTGTTTCACACAGCTTCCGTCGTTTCCCCAATAGATAGAGCCACTATCGTCGAATTTCCAGTGGAACGAAATATTGCATTAGATAGGAGTTCTATTAGGTCATCCAAATACAATGCTTCTACTAACGTAGCGACGCGACGGGAGCTGCTGATGCGACCGAATTTTGAAATTTCAAAGCAGTTTGTCTTTTGTCGCTGCGGTAGCCAACGATACAGACGGCACCACCGATGTCAGCGATCTGGGATTAGAAGCAAGAATTGCAGTGCAGTTCATGTCTGTGCGAGTTCTTGTGTTCATTATGTCCGTTTTCTCGTGTAATTCATTATTATTAGCAAATTTCCACGGGAAAAATGAGTTATTGTAGTGGCCCTTATGGTAAGACCCAAGGTCGGGAGTAGCAAATGAGCACCGATCATGGTCCCTAGAACACGTTTTAATATAATATAATTCGACCACGCAGCTGAACCGCTGACGTGAGTTGAGCAAATTTCCAAAATTAAGTTTATAGGGTTTCAACCAACAATTTGGGAAATAGAGGTCTATTCACGACGGTACTGAATAGCTGCTAAATGGTTCGCACGCCATTCCGCATATTGGGCTTATCTTCAATACACAATGCATTGTGTGCTTCGCACGCCATTCCGAATATTGGGAGTATCTTCAACACATAAAACATTGCGTGCTTCTCACGCCAACCCCCGTATTGGGAATATCTTCAACACTACGAGAATGATTTTTTCGAGGTTTTTCTACAAATATAAATGTAGGATGTTATTCTGCACATTTTGGTTTTTTATGCGACCTTATAGCTCGCTTGGTTCCCCCAAAATCGATCAAAACGTAAAATACCATAGAAGTACCCGGTTCAAAGCCATGTGGTGGATTTTACCGTGGGGTTGGCGTGCGAAGCACGCAATGCTTTGTGTATTGAAAATACTTCCATATGCGGAATGGCGTGTGAACCAGTTTGCAGCTATTGAGCACCGTCGTGAATAGACCTATTTCCCCAAATTGTTGGTTGAAACCCTAAAACATAGGCCTATAAACTTAATTTTGGAAATTTGCTCAAATCACGTCAGCGGTTCAAGCTGCGTGGTCGAATTATTATTACTTTAACTTCTCTTCCGTACTCTCCAGAATAATATAGGGCTGGGCATTTGTTAATTATGTATTTCACAGGTGATGAAATATGTTACAATGTTACATGAATGCATAGTATATAATGTACATGTCTTTTTTTTATTTTTAAATTTGTTTTTTAACATCCATTTCGATCAAATTACTATTATTGTGTAATTAATGATAGCAACAAACGATTAACACACTCAAGATAACAAAAGATAAGCTTGTGGATACATAAAATAACAACTTAGGCTAATTTATAGCTTGTTCATGGCTAATAATTTTTTAATATTCTAGACTGAAGAAGGACTTTCCTTCAATATAAATTGTTATTCAATTGTTATACATGTATTTATTTACTGACATATTCTATTAACATTTCTACATACACTCGGATGATTAATCCACATTGATATGCTACTATGTATCTGATTTTAAAAAAATCCAAATACACGCGACCGTAGAGACGGACTTTTAAGGTTAAACCTAGTTATTTACTTGCTCTATTCGCTACTCCCAGTCTTCTTTGGTCTAACTTATTACCAGGGCCGGATTTAGCATGGGGCAAAGTGGGCCGGTGCCCATAGCGGCAAATTTTTAGGAGCGGCAAAATGGCAAAAAAACTGGAATTTGGGAAATAATATTACAGTACTGTACTATGTTTTAGAACAAAACTAAAACTCCGGTCCAGTTTTACAACAGGATGCGTATGAGCGTCTGACATAGATGTAGTCATGAATGAGCTAATGCCAAGTTATTCGTTTGACTCAAACTAAATGAAGCCTGTACACTAACGTGTTTGTAAGTGTGTGAGGGAGAGATGCGGCCGCTGCTTCGTGCATCCTCAACTCCGTTCGGCGGCGAATCGATAAACTTCGTGCCTTCGGCTAACACCAAGAAAGGCGAGAAATCACAGTTGTCTGTTTTGCCATTCGTTCAGTTCAGTCTTATTGTTGTTTGCGTTTCACCATCACCATTTTTTCACTGTTCTTGTGCTGCAGCAAAACTCTTCAGTGCGATTCGTTCAGTGTAAAACTGATTTACTGTACTTTTGTTTTTAAAGTTTTAAACGTAGTAGCCTATAGTAGTGTAGTGTGTTTTAAAGAAAAGTGTTTTCAAACTCAACATGGATGGAAGTAATTGTTTAAACTGTATAATGTATAATAAACTTGAAATACGTGATTTGAAATTGATGTGTCTTTTATTTTTTTGCAAAACCACTTCTGAATTTCACATTGTAAAAATTACGTAATAACGTAGGCCTAATTAAATTTGTAAAATTAATATTAGATTTAGCCCCCTCACCTCCTGTTGGTGTAATCATGCAGAAATACTAATAAAAATTTAGTATAATATTTCTCTAAAGATGAAACATTTATTTGTTTGTAATTCAAACTACTTATATTACAACCGGAAACGTTGTGGCACTGGTTCGTTGATTCCGTTTTACGTGTTTTTTTTTACCTTGTGTTGTTTTCATTCAATTGATAGCAAGGCAGCTCAAACTCCTCGAGAGTTTTTGACTGAATTTATTGAACTATATCGGAGTTGTACCTGCTTGTGGCTCATTAAGAGCAAAGAATACTCCGACAGGAATAAAAAAGACCTTGCGCACATAGCGCTCGTTCGAAAATACAAGGAGTTTGATCCGTTGGCAGACAGAAACACTGTTGTTAAAAAAATTAACGCATTGCGTACGGTTTATAAGAAAGAACTATCAAAAGTTAAATATTCGTCAATATTTAATTGGACAAGAAATCGTTGCATGTAAACTGTACTCACACTTTCGATTTATTATAACGATAAATTGTTACGATTTATCGTACCGTGTAAACCAGGCTTAAAGGTCAATGGTGCTCGACAGGGATATTTTGACAATAATATAGAGATACCTTTGGATTCGTCAAGATTTTAACTTTCTAAAACTGCCATCCAATCAAACGTCACTTGCATAGTTCCAAACATATGGAATTGTCTGTAAACCTTTGCAATTGGATAAATTTCAACGAATAAAACAGTACATTTTGAGTTCGAGGTATCTCTTATAATTCGAATTATTTCAATAGTCTTTTTTATAACTATTTATAGACCAAAGTTCGATCTTTCGTTTGGTGTAAAGCAAACTATATTTACTCTAACGGTTTTGTTCGTACAGTTCTGAGAAATACTGACAAATGGGAAATTCAAAACTCGACTTTTTCACGCTCCGGAAGTAGTACTTCCAACGGGTTTTCACACAGAACGTCGTTTTAGATGTGTTCGTGAGAAGTGCAATTCGTTTGATCTAATTTTGCGATTCAAGTAAAACTTAAGTCAAATACTTTTATGAAATAATAATTTACAAGTAAACAGTTCAATTCTTTGATTTATTCTCTACACTTTCTTATAATAATATTTCATATTTGGGCAAGGAATATATTCCTAAATTACTATTCATACTAGGCCTAGTTTTGTTGGGAGTCTTGGAACTGGTGTTTTCAAAATAAGAAATTTGAAATTGATAAATATTTTTATACAGTTCTATTCAGGACTAAATTACGAAATTTTTTACATTTACTAAAAAAATACAAAAAATGTTTACTACTTTTTATGTAGGCCTAAAGTTGAACCTTTTCCTTTCGTTACTAAACATTGTAAATTTTACATCAATAATTTTTTACTGGCATATATAAATTCTTTGAACCTTTCTCTACAAAAAAAGCGATTGAACAGTTTAGGATTGGTTTATAATTACTATATTTGGCGAATTTTTGAAAATATGTTTGCACACGCACCGAATTGCTTAACTTCAGAAAAACGATAGTGCTATATAACACTTCTAGTGTTAATTGTGGAGTGGGCGGCAATTTTGGGGGGCCCCATAGGCGCAAAATATGTAGATCCGGCCCTGCTTATTACATAAAAGTAAAGCAATTAAGAAACAAAATAATGTAGACCTCTGACGTTGAAACTCTTTGTATGGGAACAGACAAGACAGGTGCTGTACAAATATTTTAAAATATACAACTTTTTAAATGTTTCCCTACAGAAAATGTTTAAAAAATCTTTAGTTTCTTCATTTTGTTCTGTTTTCAGGTAAGTAAATAAATAGCCTGTAAATAATTTCCAGTCCTAATAAATCAAATAAAAGAATTTTTGGCCGCCTTTCCAGAAACATTCGATTTAATTATTTTTACCCAATAACAACGATTGAGGATGAAAATTTCTACTTTTCAGCGATACAGTACCAGCCTGTATTGCTTCTAACATTATTTAAACATTTCAAGCCTATATTTATAACTTTAATTTCTCACTATACCATAGTATAAAGAAAGTATAATGATCTCAAAAAAATCGATGTTGAGATTTTTGTGGAAATATCCGTTTTGGGACCCCCTGAAATCAAAAAAGTGGGTTTTGTAAAATGTCTGTCTGCCTGTATGTATACAAGAGAGAAAACTATTCGATCGATTTCGAACAAATTTGCACCAAATATGTCAATTAGGCCTGTATTTTGCACGAAAAAAGGGTTCGAAACTTTTTGAAAAACAACCCCCTTTTTGATAAAAAAAACCCCCAAAAAATCAGTTATTATTTTTTTATAAAAAAAAACGGCTCTAACGGTTTTGCTAAAAAATTTGGCTTATTTGTAGCTCTTAATGTACTCGGCCATATGCAAAAAACGCATCTTTCTAAAAATTCTCGTTTAGCTAATAATAATAATATTTATTAGTTACTCTCCTATTTTAATGTATCCCCTCTCTACTTTAATACAATTACGAAGTCACAGTGAATCTGCTTAATAATTTAAATATGTTTGTGAGAAAGTATGTGCTGGCAGTTTCTGGTAACGTTTATTTTATAATTTTTTCCGTAAAATTTCAGCAAAGTCAATCTTAATGCTTGTAAATTTGCAACACAGTCGCGTCTGTCAAATTAGAAACTATTTTATTCATCTATCTAGCAGGGAGCACTGATGGAGGTGGCCGGGACAAGTAGGCTACGAGTTTCTTTTCCAGAATAATTTATTTAAAGGGTTTACAATACCATGACAAATCAGTCCCATACAGCCCTCTCTGCATCTTACGAATCTTTCATCGAGTTTTGAAGACAAACTTTGGTAATGTGCAGGAATTTGTCTATAAATTACAGTACTAAACTATGGCGTATTGTGATTTTAATAAATTTTCATTAAAGATATTTACGTGTAAAAACGTATTTTTGTGTTACATTACTTGAACCCAGGGCATCGTCGCGACGATTTCTGTTTTCTGCGGATTATACACTTTGGATATGTTGGATATGAAAGGTCAGAAACTGCCTTGTTGAAATTGTTGACATTTCCCACGAAAATGTATAATTTCTGGAATATTATAATCACAGACTTGCAGAGACGGATCCAGGGGAAGGCGAGGCGACATAAACTAAACATAATCATTTCCCTTATGCTGTTACTTTGTCAAAACTATAATCCTGGTCCGGTTTATTTAGGCTATTATTAGCAATAATTTGCAAATAATACAAATAATTATACAATAATTTTACTCATTATTATTAATTTGTAGGCCTACTGTAGGTCTATTTATAAAATAATAATATCTTTAATACAGCACATAACATCGATTTTACTCTAATATTTGCCCTATATATAACCGTAGTCCTAATTTACTGTAGGTCTTTTTATAAAATTCTAATATCTTTAATACAGCACATAACATCGATTTTACTCTAATATTTGCCCTATATATAACATTTTCCTTTGTGCGATCTGTAATGTTTATTTTGTTTTTAGACACTAAAACATTTCTTGTTTTAAAAAATTATAAAAATCGGTATAAAGTGCAAAATTATAGGTTGAATAGCCTTCATGAGTTTTAAGGCTCGGCTCTCTACATTCAAAACGGCGAAGTTGGGTACCAATTTCAATGTTAAATAACCAAAACATACCTTCACTATTAAGCATATTGTTGTGTTGTTTTTGTCAAAAAGCGAAAGCTGTATTTTTTCTTAAAGTAAAATAGATTGTGGGTGTTGATTGCTAAGGTTTTTTGCAATATTTCTTTTTGCAACTGAGTAAAAAATTTATAAAGTTTACTATTTTTTACTATGTATATCATACGTTTATGAAAACAATAACACGGGGTTTGAAAATGTATTCGGCAATCAACATCCGCATATGACAGTACTTCAAAATGAAACCAAATTTTTAAATTTATTCCACGAATTAACGGGAAAAATGACTTATTCTGTAGCATTGCTCTTATGGGAATCAGATTAAATATGGCGGACAGGGTAGCGCCCCCTTAAGAGTAAATTTACAACGCTTAATAGCATAAAATGATGCAATTTTCCATAAAAATTTTATTTTTTTTAGGTGGGCCACCTTTCTATTAACCAAGAGGGCCCCGAAATATCGTATCGCCCAGGGCCCCGCAAGGTCTAGTTCCGCTACTGCAGACTTGAAATTTAAACTAATATTAAATACCTTAAAGATACTAATCGCCAAAAATTTTACTTTTTTTATCAGTCATAGTTTTTACACAGTAAAATTTTGGATCGTTTTGGGAAACTATGTGTTTATATTTCATTGCTATGTAAAAGCACATTACAACATAGCAATAGGTAAACGTTGTTTTTCACGACAAAGAACAGAACAAATTGGCGCATCAATGATGTAATTTATAATGTTTTAACATTATGCCATGTGCCTTTGACAGCGTAGCCATTAAGAGGTTAATAACAAAAATCCTACTGTAGTCTTGTTGTGACAATAGCAACACGATTAAACTAAAGTAATACAGGCATTTTGTATTTAAATTCATTTTATCGATCTTTCGAGGACAACAAGTATTTAAGTTATTAACACGATCAAGTTAATAATCATTTTATATTTTTATTTTAACTACAATGACAAGACAACTGCGTTAATAACTCACCTATAGACAAAGCTATCATCGGCTTTTCAGGATTCGGTTCTAGTTTCAAATTTTCAACAATGGCACGGATAGGATTGTGCGTGTTTTGCGCAATCCTCGACGCGTTAACTGTCCACGATTTCCTCTTCATGATCGATCCTATCCAAAAGGCAGCTTTACAATGGCTGTTTTTCTGGAAAGAAGTTAATTTTGTTCATCGTGCGACGTTTCTGATTGGCTCGTCCGGTTTGTTTATTGAACACGTTTTATATAGGCGAGCGCCAGGTATCGCCTCGGGTAGAAACTTTGAGTCGCAAAATGTGCATTAGTTTATCTATTGCGTTTGTGCACAATCCGTTATTTGTAGTAGGGTAATATTCGCCACTCATAGGCGTAACCGGGGAGGGGGCGATTGATGATACTTCCATCTACATAATATATCAATACACAATTAATTATAAAATGATATCATACGTTTTAGACTGTTTTACAAATTATTTATGTAAGTTAAAACGTCGATTTATTTTCCGAACATCCTTTTCCCTTGATAGTACAGCCACAGTTCGACATCTCCAACATAAGTCTTGCAGTGGAGTAGCTAAGGTAACTGGCGCCATTGGTCTGACTTGAAAATGGCGCCCCCTCTTTTATAAAAACAAGGGGGAGGGTTCAGAAACTTAAAAAAATATGAATGTAGTCAAACGGATTTTTATTATCAAATGGATTAATTGGAAACAATTGTTATTGTGTTAAAAACTTTACAAAATAAGTGAAATTCTTAAGTTAGGTTATTTGAGAATCGTCGCAGATTTTTTTATAAAAAAATACAGAAATGTGTACCGGTACTCAAATCAAATTTAACTATTTCCACAAAATAAGCACATTTACAGTTAATCAATATGACTTAACAACAATGAAATTTAATTACATAAATTTAAATAGAATGTGTAAATAGAAGTTTTAGAAATGTGTACTGTAACAATTTTTTGGCTTTACACTCTTAAAAGAACTATTGATTAGGAAAAGCTAGTAAAAAAAGGATTACTTCGGTTTGAAAAATTATATACATACAATCATACATAAACAAAAAGATTTCTAATCTATCTTAATCAAAGTTAGGTCAACTTCATTATTTACTTAAAAAAAAACACGTTAAATGTTATACATTGCAGAGCAGCTGCAGAAATTTAATAAACCCACTTTCACAGTTTCGATGGTTTATTTACCTAGTCAGGCACTTCTAATTCGGTTCCGCAGTGAATAATAATAAAAAGCATTCAGTAGTACTGACAGGGATTAGCTGTTAAACCATCTGATGGGAAATCAAAAGGGCTATAAAAAAGGTATCTTGAATTTTTTTGTTAAAATGTGCCAAGGTTAAATTGCGTTAGAGACTTGAAAATTTCCTTTCAGGGTTTTTTGGGGGCTCTGATTTCATTTCTGACCATGCGAATTGGCCTTTGTGCTCCGGGGGGTTCTTGGGGAGCGATGGGGAGGAAATTTGCGAAGTTGCGACAGAGACTTGAAATTGGGGGGTGCTGATTGCAATTTTGACTATGAGAAAAGCCCCCGATTCGCTGGGGGCTCTGAGGAGTTGGGGGGCCGATGGAAGGAAAAACATAAGGTTTTGAAATATTTTGAGATGACGACTTAAAGGCATATAGTGAGGATCAGGCCGGTTCCCATGGCAGCTGTTAGAGAAAGAGAGAAAAAGTGAAAGTATTAAATAATACTGTTCACTTGCTCGCTCAGAGCACTTTTACAATTACACTGTTTTGTTTAATACAACTTAAAATGAAATTACTTTTTATAATAGGCTATAGCTTCTTTATATTAAAAACAAAACAACTATTTATAGGCTATATAATTTATCATGAACAAAAAAAACTCTTTATCTCGGGTTAAAGAAAACCTGACTGTTAAATATGGCATCCTAAACTAACTTAAATGTTAATAAAGTTCTCAGATTGCAATTGCTTTTACCGATGAAAAATGCGAATATAGATTGGCTTAATATTACCTTCATAAGATGAAATCTGATAGTAGACCCTAAGGTTTTAAAACAATTCCATTCTTCAATGTTGTAGCCTTACTGGATTGTTAATATTAATATTGTAATTACCTTATGGCGATTCTGTCAAACAATCCTTGGTTGATGTGGTTAGTAGGGTATATCTTTCCATTTACATGACGCGTTTCGACTCTTTAATCAGTCATTATCAAATGCACACACGAATACACTTACAAACACTTAAACAACACAATTACAACACATTTTAAAACTTTTCAACATAAACACGGTCGACATATATTATCGGTGACCGTTCTCGAATGTCTTCGATCGTCAACTCATTAGTATTATATTAGTATAATATAATATAATATAATCAACTCATTAGTATAATATTAAAACAATTAGCTAGCTGTATAGTAATGAAAATGATTTCCTGCGTCTGCACTACAGGATGAGGTCCAGCGTGTGGATGCAGGAAGCATAACATTGCCTGCACAATTTCTTGTAAGAATCGTTTATGCACCAACCCATCAGGCGATATGGTTGCCAGCGAAGAAAGTGAGGAAGAAGTCGGCGATGATAATGGCGGCTTATAAATAATTTTTTAAATCAAGAATTGTGTATATGAGAATTTTTTATTTTATACATTATGTATGTTTGTATTTACTATTCCAGATTTTTGTTGCTGGTACACAATAAACAGAATTTTTGGAAAATGTATGAAATTATTCTTTCTCTTTCCTTTGAAAATTTTATAACGTCTTCTCCTTTTCATAAAAGATTATGCATATCGTCCCCTCCCCTCCACCCTCCTAGTGCACCGGAGTCATTTCGCATGGTCAGAAATGACATCAGCGCCCCCAAAAAACCCCGAGAAAATTTTCAAGTCTCTGTACACATACCCCATTGCGCCCCCCCCCCCCCCCCCCGGTGCACTGGGGGCATCAGAAATGAAATGAGCAGCCCCAAAAACCCCCGAGTACCGATTTTCGTCCATTTTCAGAGTTTTCAAAAAAATTATGTACTTTTAGATGCAGAAAACTGCGTCCAAATCGGAGCTTTAGGCAAAAATGTATTTATTCGGGTCGAAATCGTACTACTAGTTTACCTGGTCTATTTGATTCGGCAAATCTCCTAAGCTACTATTTTAAAAATTATTATATAAAGTTCTTAAAATATTGGTAAAGAATTTAAGGATAATACCTTTATTTTTAGAATATTAATTCTATAACAACATAGTAGGCTACTGTATCCACACGAAAAATGTATATTATATAGATGCAAGCTAATGAATGCATTATCCTCACCATATTTGTATTCCTAGCTATAGCCGCTCTCGATAAGCGACTTCATTTATCAGCTGTTACTCAGCAATTATTAAAATAAACGTACCGTACTAAACGGAGAAACGTCCGCTTTGTTGTCCCAAGTGACGGAAATTTTTATAGTCTGCTTTAACCTAAAATAAGTACATAATGTCTGTGTCTAGTGGACGTTCAAACAATCGAAAATTCAAATGGTCTTTAGACTTCGGTACTAGGTAATAAAGTAGAAAAGTGATCCATAGAAAAGTAATTGTATTTGTAAAAGTAATTATTTGGTAGGTTTTAATTCATATTGATTTGTTTTCAGGAGTAGGCAAGATAAAAATACAGAGTTGGCATCCCCACCAGGTTACAATCCTTCAGTAAGCCAGGTCTATACTGAATCTTCAAAGGAAAATGATTCTAATCACTTAATTATAAAAAAATCATGGGAACTTGCCTTGGGGCCATTGAAACAAGTAAGAAAACATCCTCATTACTGCTTTAACTTTTAGGCTTAAGTTTACTAAGCCTAAGCCTATTCGACCTATGGCAACAGAAATGCAAGATTAATAAAAAAAAAAAATAGCTTAAAGGTTCTAACCTCTAGTATTTAGTCACAGTATGTTTACCTTTATTCAATATTTAACAGTAGAATGTCATTGTCTGCAAAAATATCATCCTAGGGTCGAATAGTAAACTTACACCAACTTTTATTTATTTTACCTAAAGCCAGGCCTAGGGACATTGAAAAAAGCATGTTTCTTATTATGCAATTTAGAAGTAGTGTATGTTGTTTTTACTTGTCTTTTACTCACAACATACAGTAGGACCTTGATTATCCGGGGTTTACTTAACCGGAAACCAGGTTAACCGCAACGATTTTTTAGTAAAAAAAAATATATCTCTAAATCAATTAACACTAATATGAGAAAAGTCACATATTACGGGATGGAGGCACTGTTACTCTACTCTGTAGGGTGAGTCACACGCCGTGCCACTTTCACTATTCACTGTCTGCCAGCTTCTTGTTTGTCTACCCTCCCCCTCCCGCCCAAAGCCAAACCCCTTAATATTCTACATTTCCGCTCTTTACAGCTTTAGTTTGATGCGTTTGGCGGCAGTGTTGATTTGAGTTTTGCAAATTAATTTGTATTTAGTGTCTTATTAGCAATTTATGAAGTGTTTTCATGTTAGGCCTACTGAAGATAGAGTGTTTTAAAGTGTAAATTACGGTTTTGAAAGAAAACAACATTTTATTCAAAATGATAACTATAAAACAATCCTTGCCCGAGAATAAAAAATAAAACCATAATATCCATCTTAAATCGCAATGTTGCTAACTTTACTCACAAAAATATTCGCTAAATAGACAAAATTGTGAATTTAGTAGAAATCAAAGAAAATTAAAAGTATAATTCCAATCAAACTAATAATTACCTACTAATCTATACTTATAAAAGCCAAATACCATTGACTCATCACAGTTTCTCCTAAACCACGAGGCCTACAAAAATGAAATTTGGCACTAATATTTACTCTTTATAGGCTCTAGATGCGCACTAAGAAAGGGTTTCCGAAAATTTGAAATTTCATGGGGGTTTTGGGGGGTCAAAGTTACTAACTAAATCACGATTTATCAAAACCTACCGACGGATTGGAATGAAATTTGGTATGCAGCTCCTCTAGGGCCATAGGTGCTCGCTAAGAAAGTTTTTCAAAAAATTCGAAATTTTAGGGGAGGTTTGGGGGTACAAAGTTACTACAAAAAACCATCGAACGGATTGGAATGAAATTTGGTATGTAGGTTCCTCTAGGGCCCTAGGTACTCGCTAAGAAAGGGTTTTAAAAAATTCGAAATTTTACCCGGGTTTGGGGGGTCAAAGTTACTAAAAAGAAACACCGAACGGATTATAATGAAATTTATTATGTAGCTTCTTATGTAGGCCCTAGGTGCTCGCTAAAAGTTTAAAAAAAAATCTAAATTTTAGGGGAGGTTTGGGAGGGGGTCAAAGTTACTAAGTCGGGCCAGCTAGGCATACTAATTATTTACTGGAATACTATAAAAACTAGTCTGCAAACCTATAAAAACCTTTTTTCCTTGATTTGTTCACTTTAAAAACCCACAATCTGCATCTTAAATCACAACGTTGCTAACTGTACGTAAATAATGCTGACGCTCGGAAGTAGCGGAGTCAGACGTTTTCATCCCCACCACTCTTCAGGTGAATCGGCTTCAAGCCTTGCTCGACATTGCCAGTTTATAGTATTCCTTGGTCGCTGGGTCTCACCATAAGTTTCACTGCAATAACTCATTTTTTCTATGGAAATTTGCTAATAATGTTAAATAAAAATGCTTCCAAATTCATCTAATTGTTAACCTGGTTTGTTTTTGTTTTAGGTACCAATGAATCTATTTATCATGTATATGGCTGGTAACTCTATATCTATTTTCCCTATTATGATGGTTGGTATGCTGATTATTCGCCCTGTTAAAGCATTGTTCACTATGCAAACAAGTAAGTTAAAATTTGTGTTGTATTTTTTCAAAATGTCTATAACTAAAAATATTAATTATGTAACCACTAATACAAATTAGTCCATAGTTGGATTTGCAAATGGTTGGTGTCTACAACAATTATTGATCTTTTAACATGACCAAATGAAATGTATCATTTTCAGACATTTCTTGAATATATAAATGTCGATTTGATTGTACAAGTTCATTCATTCGTACATCATAGCACTTGTCATCAACTGGTCGATCAGAAAGATTGTCATCTCGGACTAATTGTCGGAATCTTTTAATCTATTAAAGCTTGGTTCTACAATATCCCGATAAAGTTCCCGATAGTTACCCGGTGGATAAATTTAACCTGCCGACAAATCTACCCAACAAGTATATTGTGTTCTACAATGGGTTTTAAACTCTCCGATAACTACCAGGAACTTACCTGCTAAATTTATAATTTTACATTTAGGTTGATATGCTTTGTCGATTAAGATTGGTCTAAATACGGTTAAGGAATGCTCCTTAGCAACAAATGACGAACTAACCTTGAAAAAGCTAAAGGCATAATATGTGGGTGTTTTGTTTAACCCTAGAACTGGCATCGTTAAAGCTAAAATTAAAAAGCCCGTTTATAGCGTTTTGCAAGCATATTTTTAAAAATTTGACAAAAATAGTAAATGAACCCCAATCCAAAAGTGTTCAATAGCTTTTTTGTAGAAGAAACTTCAAAGAATTCAAATATGCCACTAAAAATTAGTTTCTTTTGAAATTGTAAAAGTTATTAGCTCAAGAAACAAAAATGTTCAGTAACGAAAGGAAAAAGTTCAACTTTAGGCCTACATAACAAGTAGTATATATTTTTTGTAGTTTTTTCATAAGCGTAAAAAAGTTTTGTAATTTAGTTCTAAATAGAACTGTATAAAAACATTTATCAATTTCAAATTTCTTATTTTGAAAAAACCAGTTTTATGTTCCAAATACACGGCTGCTAAAAAACCTAGGATTAGTTTAAAACGTAATTTAGTAATGTATGCTTTGTCCAGAAATGAAATATTATTATAACAAAGTATAGAGGATAAATCAAAGAAACAAACGGTATACTTGTCTTTTCTTAGTTCACAAAAGTGTTTGAGTTATCTTTATTTTAATAACAAAATGACATCAATCTAATGGAACTTCGCCTACGAGATAAGACGGGTCATTTGAATTGCATGGGAACAGAACGCTCTAGGCGATCTCACCAGATATGTACATTCTACGCTGTCTAGACAGACAAAATTCTTGTTTATTCTAGTTTAATTCCCACCGTTAGAAAGGTCAGTCATTTCTCTACAAAATGGTGCAAAACAATCTCTCAAAACATTTGATATAGCCTAGTAGGCCTTATCTTGGTTGACAAATAGGCAGTTTCATTGGTTGAAAAACTGTCCAAATGCAAGGGTTTACAGTAATTCTTTTTGTATAAATCGTGTAAAATAGTGACATCTGATTGGAAGGCACCATTAGAAAGATAAAATCTTGACGAATCCAATGGTAGCTTTATAATCTCAATAGAAATACCTCTGTAGATGGTGTTGCCCGTTAAAGAAGTGGGAAATAACAGTACAATTGTATGCATATTCGCGTGTTGAACTAGCTGTAGCCCGATATGCATATTTTAAACGATGATTACGTATGTAAATATACATTTTACAAAAAAGTTGTAAGTACAAAAATTAAAGTTTAATTCATTTCCTTTCAAATGGTGCCAGTTTTATTACGATTGGATAATTTGAAGTGGATTAAATTATCGATTATGCAAATATATGCAAATTCTCGCTAAGGTTCGAACGGGTTGCATTTGCGCCCGAGACCGCAGTCTGCCACTTTGAGGGTTAATGACTGAACAATTATTTGCAATGAAACAACAGTTTAACAACCAGAAGTATACAATCCCAATACCAAAAAACCTTAACCCAAGGTGGGATAGCACGTTTCTAAAACTAGTACGACACAAAATTTGATAATAATGACTAAAGGTGTCATGGAGTTGTTTTTATTTCTAAAAGTGAAAAAAATTAAGTGACTTGTCAGTTGCAGTGTAAATAAAATTAAACCTTATAATATAACATTATTACTAACTTACGTTGCACTTCATTATTTTTACTGTTACTATTTATTCTATTTGTAGGTTATTTTTCTCCAATAATTTCTACAAGGAAGCTAACTGTTTCCTTCGTTAACCTAAAACAATAAAAAAATACTTTATACTTCCAAAAATCCAAATTTCAAACAATGTCCCTAAAGAGTCTATTATTTCTAGACTGGGCAATGATTCAATTAAACTATTTTTCCATCGCCATCTTTATCAAAAATGTAAATAAAATCTTCATAAATAAGAATAGTTTACAATCATCGTATACAGTTCTAAACTACTCTTACTTTTATCTTGTCGATAACTTGTTGTCGGGTGCTTCAAGTAGCCGATAACTTTATTGGCAGGATAGCCAAGTTTATCCTGCTGACAGTGGCTATCGGCAGATTGTAAACATTGTAGAACACCTTCTTTTAGTTTATCGGGAGGATAGCTCTATCGGGAATTTGTCGGGCATTTATCGTTAGATTGTGGAACTGGGCCTAAACCATTCATGGCAACTTGACCAACTCAAAGTCTTATAGTGTAAACAGTTTGCAACAGTTAAAAAGTTTCTTTGAATGATTTCCCCGATTCACATGGTAATTGAGCCAACACATTACTCTTCGATGTAACTTATCTTGAAATGATTTGGTGTACCAAAAAAAAAACTGGTTACTTGCGCCGTTATGTTTAAAACAGAGCTTGCAACCGCACGACGGGTTGCCGCATAGTTCAAAACATCTCTGGAACTGTTTCATTAGACTTCTTTACATGCTTTCTTTTGCTCTTTTTAAGATGAAAATCATCAACAGGCTAAGAACACCTAAAATATAAAATCTATGGCCTTCACCTGAATTCGAACGGTGAGACATGGAAGTTTGAAGTCAGGTATTCTACGCCTTGGCTAAAAGGTTGCCATGCCTCATACAAGCAAGTTTAAAATTATTATTAGTTTAGACACTTTTCTTTTCATCATTTCTGTTTGTTATGTCGAACCTGGAGGTACACAGTATTGTTCCGCAGCAAAAATCATTACATTTTGACAAATGAATGTTGTAACACATGCAATTCTATGGAGGCATATTAAAGAATTTACCCTAAAAAAGGATCTAAAGTTTAAATTAATAAATACAATCAAAAGAATAGTTCGACCACGCAGCTGAACCGCTGTCGAGAGTTGAGCAAATTTCCAAAATTAAGTTTATAGGCCTATGTTTTAGGGTTTCAACCAACAATTTTGGAAATAGGTCTATTCACGACGGTGCTGAATAGCTGAAAAATGGTTCGCACGCCATTCCACATATTGGGAGTATCTTCAATACACAATGCATTGCATGCTTCGCACGCCAACCCCACGGTAGGATCCACCACATGGCTTTGAACCGGGTACTTCTATGATATTTTACGTTTTGATCGATTTTGGGGGAACCAAGCGAGCTATAAGGTCGCGTAAAAAAGCAAAATGTGCAGAATAACATCCTACATTTATATTTGTAGAACAAACTCAAAAACAAATTCATTCTCTTAGAAAAATCTCAAAAAATAGTTACTTCCGGTCAAAAAACGTGCTTCCGATTGTTGGATTTTTTTGTCTAACGAACTTGTCCGAGCAACGTAGACAACCAACATGTGTACCAAATTTGAACCGAATTGGACTTAAAATTCGGCCGCTAGAGTGCGAACACATATATACATATATATATAATTTTTAATGACACCCCAACGATCACTGTGGAAAAATATCAAAAGCAACAACAATAATAGCATATGATTTAATTATGTGTTATGAAACATTCTTTGTTAAAACTATTACAAGCTGCTAGTATTCCATATTTGGAGCTGCAACTTTATTATTTCTTGGCCTTTTTGCAGCTTTCAAAATGATAGAAGGAAGTCATGCTGCTGGACAAAAGTTTGTATACTTTCTTGGAAATATAGTGAATGTAGCCCTGGCGTTATATAAATGTCAATCCATGGGATTACTCCCGTCACATACGTCTGATTGGCTTGCGTTTGTAGAACCACAACTCAGAATGGAATATTCAGGAGGCGGCATGCAACTTATTTAACCAACAAGATGCACTTTGTATTATCATATTAATTTTATTTATTTTTAAGATCTTACTATACCAAATCAAAGAACAATATTTAAGATAATAGTTTATAGATATTGTATTACATTTTAAGGTTATCCAGGATTGTTAAGGGTGTTGATACTTTTATAAATGAAAGATACATGAAATGCACACTGAAAACTATTTAAGGAATACATAAAATAAATTTATAAATCTGTATATAACTAATAAAAACTTCATATTGAATGAAATTAAATATTTGCTATAAGAAATGCTGTAATAGACAATTAAATTGTGCCAAGAAAAATTTGTGCTTTTATGAATTTGAATTTTTCCTTAGTTCTTTTTTTACCTGTCCTAATTCACCAGCTTAATTTTTGGTGTAAACTTTTTTAGAAATGGACAAAGGTAATTTAAGGTGGTTTGCTTTTTAGTCTCAAGAGTAAATTAGGTTTGGTTGGAATTTGAAAATTATAAACAGTAATTTAATTCCCTTTCAAAAACTGGAAAAAAGTTATATTAATTGTCCTAAACAATTAATAAATTATTAGACAAGTTGCTGAATCAATCTTGAATCAAATTCAGTTCCATTCACTCTTAATGGTCTATATTTTTTTTATAGATTTAATACGTTTACACAAATAAGGGTTTTTATTCTACTGAATTTACAAGATGTAGGCTGTGTTAGTTGTAGAAGATTAAGTCAGAAATACAGGGTGTTTTAAAAAGTACTTTACAACTTTGAAAAATCATATTCAGAGAACCTACAGAGGTGATTGTAGTGTCAATTTGTAGGGAAACACGTCAAGTTTTTTTACCTTAAACTAAAGAAGCTCTATGTGGCTTCCGTTGGTGATCCTGCACACATCCCATCGGTAGTCAATTTCCTCCCAAACTCGCTGTAACCTGCTCAGCGGCGGCATAAATTCTCGCTATAAGCTCAGGTAGAGAAGCCGGGAAAGGTAAATAGAGGATATCCTTGATGAATCCCCATAAGAAAAAATCTAGCGGTGTCAGTTCTGGGGAACGTGGGGGCCATGCAATTGGCGCATCACGGCCAATCCATTGACCTGGAAAGCGGTCATTCAGAAAATCTCGGACAACAGTGAGGTGGTGCACCATCTTGCATGAAATAAACATCCTCACCGATCTTTGGTATCAAAAATTGTTGCAACATGTCCAGGTACACTATCCCGTTGATGGTTCTCTCTTGGAAAAAAAACAGCCGTTAATTTTGTTCTTGCTCAGTGCACAAAAAATGTTAAGTTTAGGGCTATCATGAACATGTTGCAATGTTTGATGTGGATTTTCACTGCCCCAAATCCTACAGTTATGAGTGTTAACCTTGCCACTTAAGTGAAAAGTCAACTCGTTAGAAAAGATTATGTTGTCCAAGAAATGTTCATCCTCATCCACTAGTTTTAACATAACCTCACAGAAGTTCTTAAGGGCAATCTTATCAGTGTCTTTTATTGCTTGTAAATTTGTACGGTTTTAAATGCAAACGTTTTTTCAACAGTCGTTTGTGGGACTTACAGCTCGCGAGATGGACGCCGGGTTGATTTCGTAGGGCTGTTGACAAAACTTTGTCTCACTTGCTCAACGACTTCGTCAGATGTGTTTGGACGACCTGGTGATTTCTTATATCTTACCGAACACCCTGTTCCTACAAAACATTTATGCCACTCATAAATTGTAGGCCTACTAGGAGGATCTTTAGCGTACTTGGTATGGAAATTACGCTGAACTGTTGTCGCCGACTTTGATTCTTTGAACCAAAACACAGCAAGCACGCTCGGGTCCAGTGAAGGCAGCCGACTTGACGATACTGCAGCTACCGCTCATGACGGTTTCGGTACTAGCGAACTACGCGAGTCAAAACCTGATGCGTTTCCCTGCAAATTGACACTACAATCACCTCTGTAGGTTCTCTGAATAAATTAATATGATTTTTCAAAGTTATAAAGTACTTTTTGAAATACCCCGTATTATAGAAGTCATATGTTTGTAAAAATAGTGATTTCTTTAAGTACATGACGACAATTTTTCAAACGAATTAGGTTAGGTTCAAATTTAATATGTTACAAGTTTCAGGTTAATTACATATTTCAAGGTTGCAAATGTCTAGTACCCTGGTTGTTTTTAATATAAACATGAATATTGGCAACTCAAATTAAAAGTAACCTTTAATTAATTGTTTATTTAGGAAACATAAATGCAATAACTAGGTACTCTGCTGATTCTTCCAGCAGTTAAAAAGAGTAGGAATAAAATATATACAAACACTGTATAGCAATTCAGTACTATTATACATGGAAACCCGTTATTCCCTAATTTATTATTTTCATACAAATAATAAAAAACAAGATTTAAAATGTGTCATATTTTATATTTAATAATAAAGTATAATAATAACAACGCAGAACTTACATACTAGTAATGTAATATACAAAAAGTTGTGTAAGGAAAAAGTAAATTTAGGCCTATTTGTTATAATAATGTTGGAAATATAATAAACCAGACAACATCCATCAGGTATACATTTCACTTTATAAATTCATTGTTTATTTCACAGTCGTTTTTACACTTTCTAATCACATAATTTAAAACAAGCGTATCAATCCTAACCTATCGCAGTCATAAATATTTACACATCACTAGTTTCAATAAATTTATTTATCTTTTTTCGCTCCTTCTTGAGCAGCTTTCATTAGTTTTTCCCATAATGTTGACGGATCATCTACTTTTTGAACCTGTGGAAAAACAACAAAAAATGCATATTGAAAAATTGCTGTAGTATTGAGTAGGTTCAGAAAATGTTTTTTTAAGCAGTCATGGAGTAAGTATAATTTTGGTATTGTATGGTAAATTTGCAGTGAAATTACTAAATGACTGTAAAATGATTATGTGAGGTGATCCACTAGAGTAGATTAGAAAACATTTGTTGTTTCTACAATTCAACTCAATATAATGAATGAATAGGAACACCTGTTCATACCAATAAGAAAGACCTGTTTTCCCTTTGATTCAAAACTCAATGATGAGTTTCTGTAGCATGTTTAGATAGTCAAAACTAGGTTGTCTTGAATAGAATACCGGTAGTCCAATAATACTCAAATCTCATTGGCCATACCAAATCAACTGTTTAATGTCATCTTCTACTTACAATCAGGGTCATCCAGTGAGAGTGCTGCAGCTCAGATAATAGTTTAGTCGCCTATTAAAATATTAATCTTTGAATGTGTAGTACTAAGCAGGCCTGGGGATTACCCCAAAGGCCAACCTAGGCCATAGCCTAGGGCGCAGGCTTGTGGGGGGCGCAGATCACGGGGAAAAACAAAAAATGTTGTACTTCTAGTCGAGCGTGAGCAGAGTGTACAGAGTTACATAGAGTAGACACTGGGGTCTTGCCGGTGAAGCTGGCTGGCCACTCCAGATGGCGGCTATTCCTTTGATCTTGGCCAGTGCCGCACGCAGTCCGGTTCACTCACTGCCGTGAACTCGTAGTTATCAAAAATTATAAATTAACAAAACTATTTGCAAAAATAATAAAAAACCTCTACATAACGTATATAGTTAACTAACAAAATCACTCTATGCAATAATAGTAGGCTAAAGTGCGCGATGAGCCAGCTACAGTGCGGCATTTAAAACGCTTTAATCGACAATTGCTAAGTAAGGACTACCGGTCGGTGAAAATAGATTGTTAAACAATAAACTCTTTGGCAACATATCTCAGCAGATATTTTTTTCTTTTAAAAAATAAAAAAAAAATTTCCTCACATGTCGAAAATTTAATGTTTGTTTGTTTTTTAATGAAATGTATGTTTCAGAAAAACATTTTTCTCATTCGACAGTGTAATGTTTTGTACAATTAAAGCACACAGTTGTCTTTAACAAAGTTTGGTCCTTCTAACTGTGAAGTTTCATAATTTTTGAACGATGTTTAGAGGTATAAACGACATGATATGTTATGCGGTGTCGATTGCTTGCGCGAGTCAAGAGCAGCGGTCTTACCAACTTTTGGCCGCTAATGTAGACCCTTTTGGCTTCACTGCCCGGCATGCATTCAGTATAGGTAAAACCACACTATATAACTCTGTACTCTCTGAGCGTGAGTAGCGAGCGTTTGGGTTGAACTGGCCTTGAAAGAAAGAGGGGGTGTTGAGGAGAGGTTAGCGGGGGGGGGGGATGATTCATGTCACCTCTCCCTCCGCCTCACACTAGTTAACAAAAACATTGGATTTCATTAGCACAATTCAATAATTTGCCTGGTTCAAAAGCAGAAAGAAGAAATTTTAAAACTAGCCTATGTACATATTTTGATTGTCATTATTAGTAAATACATAGACAGTGTTGTTTATTTAGTAGCGTTTTATTTTTAACATGCTTTCTTTTTAGTAAATATCCGCTTACTACAAATTACAAGTACATGTTGGCTTTTCATACATTTTGGCATTTCAAATGCTATTATTGCATGATTGATATTGTAAATTTTTTTCTTGAATATAATTAAAAATGCATTCAAAAGGGCTAAAAATAAAACTGTGTTAATAGCTCCAATATCCCAGGAGAAGCTCTAAAACTGAGTTTTACAGTTAGTTAAATGAACAAAAAATTCCACTCCCCCAGACCCCCGGAAGGATGCGTAATTTAGAACTTTGGCCTAGGGCGTAAGCAGCTGTTAATCCGGGCCTGGTACTAATATGAGCCAGAATCAAGTACTTCAGATGAGTGTGTGAATTCACAGACATTGTGCTTCGATTAGACGATTAAGATACGCCCCACATAATAACAATAGATAAACAAGCTATACTCTTAACAGATGAGGTCTAATTACCCATGAAGATTAAGGACTCAAGTTTCTGAGGCACAATTGTTATAAGTCTAAGGCTATTGCAGTTCTAGGCTAAATTTAAAACTAGACTTAACCTTCTGTCCGGACCGACATCACTGGGACGGGTAAGTGGGGTTCAAGTCCGCTCCCTGAGCACTCATCTCCGGTACTCTCCAGCCTGCTTCTGGTGAAGGTCAGATAAGTGTCTTTTTATTTTCCCTCGCTTTGTGGCCTCAAAACCGATTATTTTTCCAATGATTCACACATCCTAGGGACGGTGGGTCCTCGACTATTGACAAGTCCACGAGACAGATGGTCTTCATTCGGTCATTAGTTACATGTAACTTCAATATTGAAGATTATAGTGAATTAGTATGCTGGTTTCTTATTGTGTTTGATGTAAGAATCACACTTCTGTCATCTTTTTGATTCTGTATGTAAGCTATTCAGAATACTTGTTCCATTCAGATTGCGTTGTCGATTTAGAGTTTATGTGCCTAAACAGCCAGTCAAATATGGCATAAAATTGCTTGCCCTCACCGATGCTCGAAACTCTTACTTGTACCACTCATACATATACAGTGGGAAGGGATCTGATGGCTTCGAATTGAGCCCTGAAGAAAGGAATCTAAAAGTTCCTACACAGTGATCCAGCTTGTCAACTATGTGAAGCACAGTGGTAAAAATATTACTGCTGATAATTATTTCTGTTCTGTAGAATCATGAAGGGAACTCAAAGAAAAGGGGTCCGACATTGGTTGGCACTATGAACAAAGAACACTAACACCTGAATTTCTAGTGCATCGATCAAGACGAATCCGCAATTAGTTGTTCGGATTCAACGACATGACTCTCGTTTCTTTCGTCTCTAAAAAGAGGCATTCAGTAACATTGATTTCGAGCATGCTGAAGTAAATGAAAGAACGTGAAAACCAAAAATTATAATGTTCTACAACTCGACAAAAGATGGGGTCAATTTATTGGACCAGAAATGCTCCAAGTTTTCGATTGGTAGAAAAACTCTCCTTGCTAATTATTTTCGAATCCTTGAGATTGCTTCAACGAACAGCCACTTGCTCTGCACAAGCTTTCGAGGTAATAGAATCAAAACTTTGTACCTAAAACTAAGAAAAACCATGGAATAAATAATGAGTACACGGTTCCCCCAGCACAACCTGAAAACCTTTCAGCACCACCTAAACCTCGAAACGAATGAAAAACCTGCGATCCGAAGCTGAAGATGAGGACATCATACTTATTCAAGATTTGCTATATACTGATATGCCTGCAATGCGCACAAAGTTTGTATGAGTTGCATCAACAAGATCAATGATAATTGAAAATAGAAATAGAAGCAAAAGACAATTTTGAAATATTTAGCAAGGATTTCATTTATTCAAAATTTATTGTTCAATTATTTCTCTGTTGACGTTTAGATTTCACGTTATCTTTCATATTATTTATGTTCCTAAAATTTATTGTGCAATGTCGTTCATGTTGGACAACAAAGAACAATAAGTTAAAATAAATATATTTTTATGATAATTTGCAGTTTTTGTAATAAAATCCTGTCAATTGTCAATAAAATAATGGAAAAAACGAGTCGGTGTCCCAAGGACGGAGGGTCCAGACAGAAGGTTAAATAATTGCTAAATAATAAATGAGGATTTTGTCTAGGATGCATATACTGGGTTTACAGTGGACATCTTGTACAGACAATCTTGTATAACAGATATCTTTGTAGTTACAAAACTTGTTTAATCTTAAAAAGGTCTACTCGCTGCAGTAAACTGGAACTGATACAGGCCCTACAAAAGTCATATACAGTATATTTAGTATTTTCAGCAAAATATACAGTGAACTGACCCTATTTCTGTACTCTATACATTTTTTTAAAAACCACATTTTAATTTACAATATTTTAAAATTAAGAAGTTATTTCTTCACAAAACCATATATGTATACCAGAAGATCTGGCCTTGGTCGATAAAATTGACACTAAAGAAATTTAAATAATTCGAACCTGCAGCTGAACCTGATGTGAGTTGAGCGAATTTCCAAAATTAAGTTTATATGTTTTAGGGTTTCAACCAACTATTTGGGAAATTGATCTACTCATGAAGGCGCTGAATAGCTGCCTGTGTGTACGAAATATATTAGTAGAATTTGTTTGTACCTAAACCTCCAGCTTCGACTCACACGCTCCTTCGTTCCACTCGCGGCGGAAAAACTCGCTTTGCGAGTTTGCACCTAGGCCTTACGCCCTTAGGTTATTGACTCCCTAGCTTTGCTCGCAGCTTACAAACTTGGCAGTCGGCCTCGGATCAAAAGATGCTCCCATGGTAAAATCCTTTACGTGGATTTGAACTGGGTACTTTTTTGGTATTTTAAGTTTTGATTGATTTTGGGGGAACCAAGCGAGCTAAATTGTTGTATAAAAAATTTTTTTTTTTTTTGCTTTCCATGCCACTTTGGGCCTTTCGGCTAGCGAGCATGTTTTTTTGGGTTTTTAATATTTTATGGTCCCCCGCGGGATTTTAACCCGGGACGTCTTGCTTATGAGGCAAGTACCATAGCCGTTGAGCTATGACAGAGGACTAAAAAAAAAAAAAAAAAAATTTGGAGAATAATATCCTACATTTATTATTTTAGATAAAACCCTAAAAAGTTTAATTCTCGTACGAAAAAGTCTAAAAAAATACTTATTTCCGGTCAAAAAACTGGCTTCTGGTTGTTGGATGTTTTTTGGCTAACAAACTTGTTCGAACGAAATAGACAACCAACGTGTGAAAAGTGTTTTTGCTCTAGACAACACATCTCTGACTCAGAACCGGTCATATTAACATATGATGACAATATATTATATTAATTATGTTTTTTTTTTTTAAAGCATGAATTTTATTAGACATTCAATTATTGTTTTGCTTCTTCGTAAATAAATGTTTGTTAGAAAATGTTTGTCTACGATTAATTAATTTTAATTAAAAATAGTTTTACTTAGGCTAAATTTTATAGTTTTGGGCTCAAATAGACTCTTTGTTTTAATTAAAAATAATAGTTAACACTTAATTGGAAACATCTATATTATAACGGTAAAAGAAACGTTCGCTCTATCGGACCGCTATTTACTGTTTATAAGTTTAATAACATTGAATATAAAGGAAAATCAATTGAATTAGACATATTTTTATACAAAATATTAGTTATGTATTTGGGGAAAACAAGTTTTTCAACATTAAAATAGGAATATATAAAAATTATATGAAACCTTAAACCGCTCACACTGTAATGCTGCATACCCCCAAAAATTAAGTTCTCATTAAGTCAATGCTAATTTGTTTCGACTTTCTTATACCAAAAAATTAGACATGAGAATAAAAAAATAGTTTCTTTAATCAAATTTGGTTTATTTGACAGCAAAATAAGTAAAAAAAAAACACTACAAAATTAGAAAGAATCAAGCTTGTGAAACCCACACTGCTTTATTACGTATTGTGTAGTTAAGTTATTATAAAATATTGTAAGAATTGAAATAAAAAAAGAACATAAAACCATGGTTGTGTTACATTGTTTTTACAGCTCAGGGTGTGGTATGGTACCCTTTGAAACACACATCGGAGTGTAGGTTGGGCCGCGAGTTGCAGGTCTTGCAAAGGTAGATCGTTTCCTTTCTCATTCCTTGTTGAGCGCAAACAACACATCTACCAGTGCCCTTTTCTATCCTTGACATAAAGTGTTTTCTGCGATAAAACAGTAAAACGCAGTATAGTTTCGCACGGAGTTAGTTCGTCTACAGCGTTAGCATCGCTTGAAACAGAGCATGAATGGTGTAGCGCGCCAACTTAGGTCCTCCTCCCACAAAAGTTGGAGCTCGTAGTTGACCGCCACTATGTTTTTTAACCAAGGGACATGTTACCCAAAAACTCCTGCACTCAAACGGCAAAACTGAAAACTATTTAGTCCTGACAATACACTCAATGTTTAAAAGCGTTTGTTTATTTGTCCACAGCGTTTTGAGCAAAGTCAAACTTAGCGGTTATATTCGTCTAAAGCGTGGGAAGGGTTAAGTGTTTCATAAAAAATAAAAAAAAATGGAGAATAATTCGTAAACTCAACATTTCCGGGAAAATGTTTCTTGAAACTTTCAACCTATTGAATAAGTCTGGTAAAATGTGGGGTTTTATGGACACTGCATATTTAGTGAAAATTGGGTTCAGTATTGTGTTTCATTATAAACAACTCAAAAATAATAGGCAGCCTTAGAGGAAATTAAAATTTAAAGTTTTACCTCTTAAATTTGTAATCATAAGTTATTAAATCTAGTTTACGTCAAACAAACGTAAAATAAACAATTTTTCTTATAGTTTACTAAATAAGTACAGATACCATATGATTATTTTAATTTTGTATTTACAGCATTATTTTCTTGTTACTTCATGTTATTACAAATAATTTTGGTCTTTCTAAAAAAAATCAGTGCTCTTTCTTCGTGGGTTCTTCATCACAATTTTCCTGTGTTATTTTATTCCATAATGTAATTGGGTCATGTACTTTTGGAACCTGGCAAATACAGTAATGCATATAAAATAAAATTTACAGTAACGTAAAAATAAATAATTGATAACATTTTATTATGCTATATTTATAGAATAAGTTATAGTTTTATAACATTCACACGTTTGTAATAAATTAGATTATATTTGAAATGCTGTTATTTTTACCGTACAGTAATTTTTAAATACAGTATAGATAGAGGTCTAGGCCTGTATTACTGGTGTAGTCAACATTAATTTGGAACTCAATGCAAGCATGTATTGTAACAAATGAATATAAACAATTTAGGAGTGAAAAATAAAGTCTACAAAGGCAGAATATTTTTGTTTGATTTGAAATACTTTTTATTTTATTTATTCTGTGGGCTCGATTTCCTAGATTTGTAATGGTTGCGAGAGGGAAAGATACTCGGTTCATAATACTTTTACAAAAACGTTTAATCTCGGAAACATTTGTATCTCAAAACGGTCACAATAAAAAAATTCATTACAGTGTAAGCTTACTCCATTCATAAAATCAGAAGAGTAATATTATTGTTTCCATTGGCTCAATTTCGGTTTATGTTACACTTCCAAATAAAAAGCACTCATCTCTTTTCTGTTCTATCTCGCTTCATCCAAAAAGCCACAAGGATAGTTGCTTGTGGATAGTCCACTTTGCTGCCTGAGCATTTTTATAGTGTAGCCTACACATCAGAGAATAGTGGATGTTGATCTGCTAAGGGACCGTCATGTCAGGTGACCAAGTAGAAATTAGTAATTTAAGATCACCTTGGAAGTTTTTTATTCTCAGTATAAGCGCTTGTATGTTTTCATATACGAGGTATGTCTAAAAAGTTCAGTGAATGGTGTAATATATCGGTATTCAAAGATTGAAACAGTGCGCGAGCATGCGTACGCAGGCATGAACATGTATGGACCTGCCATCTGTCGAGAATTTCGCGAGGATTCTATGGCAGTAGTTTTACAGTCATTGCAATAGAGTGTTCCGAGTAGTGTGCGTCGAAAAGCCATGGAGCAACGACACAACATTAAGTTCTGATTCAAATTGGGTAAAATGGCGACAGAAACCCATGAGATGTTGGTGCAAGTGTACGGGCAGGATGCTGTGAGTAGGAAATATGTGTACGATTGGTTTGCACGCTTTCGCGCTGGCAAAGAATCGGTGGAGGATGAACAGAGTTCGGGACGACCATTCACAAGTAGGATGCTGGAAAACATTGAACATGTGCGAGCGATGATAACAAAAGATTAGCGATTGACTCTGTGATTAATACCAGAAGAAGTAGGTATAAGCAAAGACACAGTGGGGGCCATCGTCCATGAAGAATTGGGCAAACGCATGATTTATACCGCACATCCTAACATAGGATCAAAAAGCAAGACGTTTTGAGGCTAGTGGCGATTTCATGGATATGTGTGACCGGGATTCGACTTTTCTGGGTTCCATTGTCACAGGAGACGAGACTTAGTGTTACCAGTACGACCCCAAAACGAAAAGACAATCAATGGACTGGTGGTCACCTTCTTCCCCACGACAAACAAAAAGCCACTTAGAAAAATCCAAAGTGAAGACCACGTTGATCACATTTTTTTGACAAAGAAGGAATCAGCCATAAGGAATTCGTTTCTGCTGGCCAAAAAATGAATGCCGCATTCTACTTGGAGGTTCTCAAATGTTTGTCGCAGCGCATCCGGCGTTAAGCCACAAATGTTCCAGACCGGAAATTGGATGTTACTGCACGACAATGCACCATCGCATACTAGCATCATTGTACGCCAATTTTTGACTCAGCTTGGCGTGACCGTTTTGCAACACCCACCGTACGCTCCAGATCTGGCACCTGCTGTTTTTTTTTTTTGTTCCCACATCTTAAGAAGGCCAAAGGGATCACGGTTTGCGGACGTCGCAGAGTTTCAGAACCAAGTGACGGCAATTCTGAAAACAATCATACATGAAGACTTCGCCAAAAGTTTTAGGCTCTATACGAACGTTGTCAGAAGTGCTGGTGGAGAGTATTTTGAAGGCCAATAAAGGTATTTCTAATGTACATTCTGTTTTTATCATACCATTCACCGAACTTTTTAGACAGACCTCAGTTGGATCAACTAGTGGTTTATATCAAATTGAAGTCTAGTGGGATTATTGACAGTTGTAGTTTTTCGCTTGTATTGATTATCTTGAGAATTAAAAGTTCAAGAAACTTTTGTTTTCAGGATCAGTATTACAAAATTAGTATTTTGTATCATAACAACTTATCGTTATTATTTAAGAAATATTATTATAGTATAAGACAGATTTGTTTAACATATATTAGAAAGCAATGTAAAAATGGATCAGTATGAATCATTTAAACGTAATATCTACAATGTAATTTTTTGCCACAATAGACCTAAATTATTTTCTTGTGATTATAGAAAACAAAATGTTAATATCAAATAAATAAACTAATTATTATGAATATAATAAAAGTAATGTATCTTACTACCATCAAATGACCTTGCTTGTTCTTGTCCTTTTACGTGTTTTTGATCTTCTGTTTCACTATCAGAAACACTCAACAATCTCTGAGGTCATTCAGAAAATAACATAAAAACACAATAAATTTGTAGATGCACACACAGTGACTGTGCTCTCCTACAAACTTACTGTTGTGTCGTAAATTTGATGTTATTTTACTTAGCATTTTTAACAACCTCAGATTAGTGAGCAATTTTTTCTGGTGATGGGACAAAAGTACTGAAACTCGCAAAAAAGGAAGAACAACAAATTAAATGAGATCACTAATTTATAACTTAGTTGCGAATCTACATGAAAATGGATTGAGAAATCACCAAAAATAAAAATGTGTATATGTCTTAACTAAAAATTTCAGTAAATAACTTAATTCCCTCTTTCCCTATCCTAAATCTAATTTAAGTTTTTATCCTTTTACATACGAGGGGGGTATCCAACAGTAACCAGAATTGCGCTGCCGTGGGCACGAGTTGTGTAGTACGCATTCCTGCCGCCAGACATGTATAGTGTAGCTTGTCGCCAGTTCAGTGAGACCAGTGTCGTCGACCTGGCTTGTTTTGTTCCGTCTGTAGTCTAGTCACAGTTTTCACTGGTGCTGTTTTGTTCTCTTTTCGTTTTTTATGATGGCAAGTTTAAGTGAACAACGTGCTATTGTGAAATTTTGTTTCCTGCTCGGTAAAACAGCAGCTGAGACTGTTTTAATGTTGAAAGCAGCTTACAAATAAGCTATGGGAAAAGTCAAGTGTACCAGTGGTTTGTTCTGTATAAAAATGCTGACATGTAGATTGAGAACAAACCTCCAACCGGACGTACATCAACTGCCCGAACAGATGAAAATGTTGAGAAAATTCTAGAACTTGAGCTCGCAAACCGTCGACAGACCACTAATTGTCAGAGATTAGTGGGGTATCTTGGAGTTCGGTTCAGCGAATTTTAACCGAAGATTTGGAAATGAAAAGGGTCGCTGCCAAGTTTGTGCCTCGGGTTCTGACTGACAATCAAAAAGAACGTCGAGTGAAAAATGTTGTGCTTTGAAAGAACAGCTTGAAACTGATTTCCTGTCGAAAGTCATTACTGGTATCGAGTGTTGGTGCTACGGTTATGACCCCGAAACAAAGCAACAGTCAAGCAAATGGAAGACGTCATTGTCACCCCGTCCAAAAAATGTCAAATCAATAATACAGACAATGATCTTTTTTTCAGGAAGGGGAGTTTTCAGACTTTGTTCTAGGTCAGAATGTTAATCAAGCTTTTTAACAAAAAGACAAAAAAGACCCAATTTGTGGCAGAGAGGGGACTGGTTTTTCCACCACGACAATGCACCTGCACACAAAGCCATCTCTGTTCGCCAGTTTTTGGCCAAAATGGCATGGTTCTACTGCACCACGCACCTTACTCACCTGACCTGACTCCGTGTTATTTTTTTCTTATTTCCATGTATGAAAAATGGTATGAAAGCAGGAAGCAAAATTTCACAACCGTACGTTGTTCACTTAAACTCGCCATCATAAAAAACGAAAAGAGAACAAAACAGCATCAGTGAAAACTATGACTACAGACAAACAAAACAAGCCAGGTCATCGACACCAGTCTCACTGAACTGACGACGAGCTGCAGTATACATGCCTGGTGGCAGGAATGTGTACTACACAAGCCCTGCCCACAGCAGCGCAATTCCAGTGTTTTTTCCAGTTATAGCAACTGTTTCAATAGCTATTCCATAATCTCTTTCTTATTATTATTGTTTTTATTTTTAATAATAATTAAGGCAAAGAGTAAAAGTATTATTTCCTAAACTGTTGTGAGCAAAATATATATCTGGCCTCCCAAAAAAAACTTAAACTAATTTAACAAACTAGAGTAAAAATAAGTTTAAATCAAAATCTGAAGGATGTTATATTTGACAAACATATAACATCAAATATGGTTTAATATAATATATATAGCAATATGAGAAATTTATGTAAAAATAATAAATAGTTTGTGAACATAGTTTAATGTGTATATTTCATAGTCTCAAAAGACAAATTTAGTATTTTAGGGAGTCAAGATTCTTTCTTCACCGTAGCTTCGACATATTTAATTAATTTCTCCCACATAGTGCCTGGATCATCCATCTTTTTAACCTGGTAAAACAAAAAACAGACTTTCAATCAGATTTGATGAATAACTGCTCTGCATAAGCCAACCCAAACATAGGCAACCAACAAAACACATAGCAATGTTGCGTAAGAAGACAGAACTTTCATCTCGCTGTAGTTGGTCTTGTTATCTTATTTTATGTCGCTTCCACATTTTCCATAAAATATAGGTGGTTATCCAAAAAAAGGTTGGGGGGAATGGAATAAGGTTATTTATTAACTTACATTGTATTTTAGATTCCATTTTAGCATACGGATTAGTTATTCAATCAAACTTGTTTAGTACGGTACGTCAACTAATCCAATTTTAGGCGTAAATTTACTATACGACCCTCTGCTGATATTTTTACAGATGATGACCTTAATATGATTACTTTAATCATATTATTATTATTGTTAAAATTGATGTACATTAAATTAATACCTTATGATTTGATTGTTTGATAATGTTAAATTTTATTCAACATCAAAATTTGATCAAATTTGAAGACGTTCTTGTACTTTATTTCATTTTTACACTAAATTATATAATTTAATGTAAATAAATGCAAATATCTTTCGAACGGTTTGAGATATGGATGTGCGGTTTTCACTGATTTCGTCTTAAAATTCTACATTGAAAAATTGTATCACATGACCACTTTCCTATTAAAAAAAGTTACATTCTTAATGGCGGACCAAATTTTTGACATTTTAGTAAAATAGATTTTTTACATAGAGTAGGTTCCTCAATCACATCTACCTTCAAATTTTCCTTATATATATATTAAGGATATATTAAACCGTTCTCAGACTTTTCACCCACCCTGTATTTTTAGAACATTCATATAAATATGTTTATAGTAATATGAAAATTTTAAAATTTCATAGTAATTTTGGCAACTTTTTAAATCATAATGTATGAACAAAACAATTTACAAAATAATATTTTTCTAATTGTGTCTATTTAAAATGAAAACTAGTTAAAGAAATTAAAACTAAATAGAATGTAAAATCTACAATCTAAGTTAGAAACTAGTTGCTATGATTGAAAATATTCACTTAAACTAGTTTAGAAGGAAAGAAATACTCTAACCCTAAGCAAGTAGCCTATTTAAATTTGAAACTAATGAACAATTACAAATTTTTGGAGATAAGCTGCTACAAGAACAAAGAGAAATGTATGATGGAGCACTTCCACACACACAAATAATCCAATAAAATGTATTGTTTTTTGCACAAGTATTAGAGAATCAAGTTGTTATAAGACTGTTCCTTTGCCTTCAAGTTCTTGTATACTTCTGGCTCTAAGAAAATTTGAAAGATATGGTGTACTTTATCAATCCAACCTTTTAATCTATTGTTTGAACAATAGCCGCTATTAGTGTTGCTGTATTTGCTGATCTTACACATGTTTTAAAAAATATGTTCTATTACAAAAATTAAAATTTTCTTTCTTAACAGACTAGTAGGGTAAATATAGCTTATTGTTTAACAAACTCATTGCTACGAAAAAATTCAACTACAATGCAACAGATGGTCTGTAATAAATTTCATACAAGCATATTCCTTGAAGAAAATATAACTTTGTAAAAATAGTTTAATACTGTGAACAACTTTTAAAACACATAGAATAAAACTATAACTAACTAAACACGTATTCCAACCTTTTTAAGACCATAAATTTTAAACTACTACTAAATAAGATTTTTTTTTATTAAAATTTAAATTTTTCTTACCTCATAATTTTGAGCTACGTATATACCAGTATAAACTCCAAGGCCAAATGTTATCTAAAACAATGAAATTGTAATTGATTATTTCAAATAACTTCACCGCTAAAAATAAACAAATCTAAAATCGGCAGCAATTAGGATTTATTAGAATTTAACCCTAGATTGGTATCTTTTGTTAAGTTTTACTTAGGAGCTCCCAAAATGAATTTCTAGCCAACAGTGCTTTCTTTGTTCAGTTGCACGTTGGTTTGCGTCATTCATTTTTTCTGTTTTAGAATTTTCTACAACCTGTGCGTAAAATTGATGTATACCAATATCCATTTAGTTAGTTGTACGTAGTTTTTACGTATTGATACCGACATTTAATTTGTGTATATTTTGTAACTTTTACGTGTAAATAAATAAACATTCCTACTTTTAAATATGTGATATTGATCTTTTTGTACATAGGTTACTGCACTTTTGAGGGCGGTGAATCGGATTTTACCGTCACGCGTCACCCTCTACTACATATACAGTACACATGTGTATATAGTTTACTTGGTGATACCTCTGAATTGGACATTACGTTTCCTCATTTCGTAAGTTGTGTTAAAATAGTTTACTTGGTAGTACCTCTGAAATGGAGATTGAGCTTCCTCATTTCATTAATTGTGTTTTTATTCAATATTTTTTATACTTTTGAAGTGTAAATCAGACTATCGCCATAGAAGTTTACACTTCTTCCGTGTGGTCTCTAGCACACACATGGATTTTTCTAAATAGACCTTTTTTAAATATTGTTTTTATTTATTGCTTTATTAGTCTTCATAAAAATGGCAAATTATTAGTATGATGATGATGCATGCATACTTGAGAAATTGAATAAAAGATCAGAAAATTATGAAAGAAGAGCATTGAACTTCGATAGTTATGAGACATTGTGCATCTTGGCGAGGTCCTGTGTTTTTGTGATTTTATGCTAGATATTAATTTGATATTTGTTTTATTTTTGTATGTTAGTGCTTTTGACGAGAAACAATTTAATAAGTTGAAAACTTTACTTCATAGCTGTTTCATTTTAGTATTTTAACAATAAAGTTTTGGTTAGTGAGATATTAACAATTGATCTTGTTTGAACAAGGTTTGGCTGAGTTAAGTCATATTGATATTTTAACCTTCGGGGACGCGCGCTGTTGTAAAAAGTACAACAGTCACAGTTTTTTTTTTTGTTTTAACTGGTGTAATTTTGCCTTGAGGGGTTGTCAACCCTGATGTATTCCTCGGCCATATCTCCCCCCACCCTTCTCTCACCGGATGTCACCCTGAAATATGTCAGCCAGTTTTAACTGACTGTTGAAGCAAGTCCCGTCGTGGTTGTTGTACTTTATACAACGTGCGCGTCCTCACGTGGTAGTTTCGTTGAGTCTTTGCATTTTTATTTTTTGAAGTTTGTTAATAATTGTGCAGTATATTATGTCTGACGTAATTACTATGAGTGAAATTGACCGCATACTTCATGACAGTTCTGAAGGTGACGATGATATTGATTTATTTATATGGATTTATTTTACAAAATGAAACAGATTATAGTGATGAACGAAGTAGTTGAAAATATACAGTAGTTTCTATTTTACATAAATTTGTTAGAGAACAGGATTGCTTACAATTAAACAGAACAGAGTTTATTTCAATATTTGGAGTTCTATATCTGATTGGTACAAGAGAGAGTGGTCATGCTAATGTCAGAGAACTGTGGGCTCGCGATGGCACAGGATTTCCAGTTATTCGAGCAGCTGTGGGCTACAAACGCTTTTATTTTTACTAAATAGTATGAGATTCGATGATAAAGCCACTAGAGATAATCGTAAAAATTTAAACAAACTCGCTCCAATGAGATGTATTGTCGATTCAAAAAACAGCATTGAAAAAAAAACTACATTGAGTTTGTAAAAAACTGCATTGAAAATTACAATACATCTGATTTGTGACAATTGATGAGATGCTGCATCGTTTTCGAGGAAGATGTTCTTTTTTGCAGAACATGCCTAACAAACCGGCAAAGTAGGGGTTTGAAAATGCACGCGCTGTGTGATGCTAAGACAATTTATTGCAATAACTTTGAAGTTTACTGTGGAAAACAACCGGAGAGTCATTATGAAGCATCAAATATTGCCCTGGGCATAGTAAAACGACTGGTAAAACCAATTGAAAAATCTAATAAAAAGACTAAGACAAAAGTCTTTATTTTCAAGACAGGTCCAAAACAAACTAAATAAAGACTTGTTTATTTTTTTTTTTTTTTTGTTAATGCGAAAAATGTAATAACAGTCCATCTTTGTTTTTTTAATGATTTTTAATTATACAAGTTTTGCAAAGTATTTTTTTATTATTGAATTCCTTCATAATTACTGCTAAACATCTGACACATTTATTAACAGTTTACCAAAAAATTCAATTTCAGTAATATTTGTAAGTATCAACAGATAAAACTTGCAAAAAACGTCTGTTGTACAAAGTACAACATGCGCGTCCTCGTATTATACGGTAGGGCGCGCATCCCGAAAAGTTAACTTTACACTGAAGGTAGAAGTTAAATATTTATTTAGGCTGTGTTGATAAATACGTGTGCATATTAATCTGATTGAGACAGTATCTTCAGCTTACAGATAATTATGTTTGCAACTGATTTTTACTGTGTGCTGAAATACTTTTGATGTTGCTGTAAGCTAGCTGAATACTTCTGAGGTGATACAAAAATTAAAAGACACTTTGTCAAAATGTGAATCACAAACTTCAAATATTGAAACATTGCATTCTGAGATAGACAAATTACATTCTGTTTTAAATAATGAAGAAGAACAAAAAAATAATAAATTGCAAGAGTCATATATTGTGAAATAGGAAGATTTGTTCACATTTAAGCTTAAGTAAAATCAGAAATTCCAAAATAATGTGCTCTTTGATTTAAAAGAAGAAATTTCAAAAAATAAAATACTTAGGCTAATACAAAAAGCCAGATTTGCAACAACTTTACACATACATTCAGAAACAGCATACTAATTCATAACAAGAATGTACTATTTTTAGGTCTAACCATTCTGTAATTAATCCTGCAATAAGATCTAACTTTAAAAATGAAAATAAAAACCATAACAAATGATAATTTTGTGTAAAAAACAGTAATAAAAATTTGTTAGGCCTAACAGTATATCTTAGTCAATGGAAGAGGGTGTCGTCAAAAACTGAGAGATCAGTTTGGTAGTACAGTAATACTGTAATATTACTAGTATTATAAAACAAATTGCCACCCTTAACAGATTGTACAGAAGTTCAAATACTTTGAGCATGAGGTTTAATCATAATGTCTGCATAATAGTACTTGGGATAATATAAAATAGACAAGTAACCTACAGCCAAAATTTGAAAATGAACAAATTTGATTATTTTGAAGGCTCTTATACTTTTTCTTAACATTGACAGCCCATTGAAAAAAATACGAGCAGGAGAAAATGTTAATAAAACATCTAACTCGATTACTAAAGGAATTCTCGTCTTAAGGAATAAATTAAAGTTTTACTAAAAAGCACTGAAAGGCTGACATCAGAAATCAACTTTTTTCCAACTGGACAAACATCCACAATCTCCTCCCGAATTGGAGGACCAAAGCTTTAGTCAGGTACACTCATGATTTCAATATGGTGCAAACAAAAAAAATCAATAAAAAATGTGGTAACAACCACAGCAAACATTTTTTTAAACAAAAATTTTAAGGTTAAGTTATTGCTGACTCATTTTTAAATTAAATAAAACAAGTTAAACTCTTTTTTAAAACCAATCAATTTGCAATAGCAAGAAAACTGGGTCAATTTTCCTAAAATGGAAGAAAACTAGAAATAGTACTAAGCCATGAAATTGTAGGTTAGTTTAGAAGTCAACTAAAAAAATCAAAGCATTAATATAAAATATTGTTAAAATATATGTTTAATACAAACTTACAAGTGTTCTTATCATGATTAAGTTATAATATGTGCAAACTATTTCGTTATAATTTAGAAGAGTGAAACAAAACCAGTATTACAGTTGATGGAAATGTATTTTTGAAAATCAGCTGTTCATTGTGTTCATTTCTTTTCGTAATCCTATAATCCTATCCAAGACAGCTGTAGTAGTACAATCATGAAGGGTAGGCTTACATGATTGCGAGTACCGTACTTCGTACTTCCGTACATTATTATCTCTGTTATCGTAGTTAAAAAGTACTAAAGCACAGTAGTAGCAGCAGCCCAAGCAGCAGCCTATCTTCAGTACAGTGACTAGCAAGTCACTGTAATCTTCAGAATCTTATTATGATTACTTTAATGCGGGTTTGGTTCAATGGGCTAGCAAACCTGGCAATCCTGGCATGCTACTGGAATAATGCAAACCGGACATAATAGAAACTAGAAAATGTTTTATATACGTAAAAGTAATAGTATTTTCCTACAGCTACTTAATAAAGTGCGTTTTTGCACACTCACAGGAGTTCGCAAATTAAACCACATGTGTTCAGCGCCAAGGAATTAAAAGTACCTCTTTTTCTTGTGCGGTAAAACAATCTGAAAATGTTGATTGTTGTGAGACTAACCTCTGTAAACACGTTTTGTTCAGTAAAACAGATCTTTTTTTTTAACTAAAACACTAATTTAAAATGTAGCTGTACCGTATGAAAAACGATGTGTTAAAGTTTATTGTATGTAATACACACAAAGTTCTTCCTACAGCTACATTTTAAATTAGTGTTTTAATTTTTAAAAAGATCTGTTTTACAGAGGTTAGTTCCACAACAATCAAAATTTTCACATCAGCTGTTTACTTTGCGACTTAGGGTAAGGTGAGTGTACAAAAACGCACTTTATTAAGTTTAAGTAGCTGTAGGAAAATAATTATTACCTAAATTACCTTACTAACCAACGGAACATTGTATTTTAAAAGTTTCAGAATAAATCAAAACTGTGATTATATATCCGTATGTATTTTGTGGCACGAAACACAAAAAAATAAACTGTTTTGTATTGGCCTGTATCCAGAGAAATCTTGTTACTGCACAGAAAGTAATATAGTCATAGAGTTACTATTATAAGTAAAGCCGTTTTTTGGGTAGAACTTATCTTATTACTGTAGGTATTATCAATATGGGTAAGAGCGTCACCCGCGTCCCGCGTGATAAGACTAAATATAAATAAAACAGCTGTTAGCGTTAACGAAATAACGATACAGGAAACGAGGAAATGTAGTATTAAAAAATCAACAAATAAAATAAATAAAAACAAAGTGATTGACCTAAAGCGGATTTAATATAGGTAGTTTAATTCGATTTCAGTCAATAATCCTATATTTCTCCATTTGGCAAATATCTCTATTAATTTAGAACACAATTTTATAAGTTAATTAATTCTGTAATAAAAGTAAAGGGTAAATTATTAACATTCATTATTCTCATGCTCATGTGACGCAAGTCTTGTTTACATATTTAAAAATTGAAGGTTATTTTTTTAATACAGAAGAAGGTCATCCATCTAAATAAAATCCATAAAATGTTAGTAATGCACATTACTTGCTAAACCAATGGCTACTGAAATATTATGTAGGAGAGCAAAACAATGGTACGTTAAATAATTTCAGAAATCTTGGATGAATTCTTGTTATGTTTACTAATAGATTTTTTAGTTGAAGTCTACTACCTAGGTTCATAAGCCAATAATTTACTATTGTAAATTGTTGAAATAGGACTACAAAATATATTTATAAAATAACAGCATTAATAATTAAATCAGGTTTAATATGAACTATTGAAAACAATAGTTCTGTTTCAAAAAGATTGTTTATAGATATCCAACACGCACAAGTAAGGGCCCAACCAATAACCATACTGATTATAGTAACTTTATGACTAGGCCTAGGGCTACTATGTACATCAAAATTAAATTAGTGAACAATTAGGCCTAGCACTTTGTTGGTTTAACAAAGTATTTGGGAACAATTACAGTATATTATGCATTCTAATCTACAATGCTAACCTAAAAATGATGGCCAAATTGTATAATGCCACTATCCAACCATGGATGTCGCATTTTATTACTCCCCTAAAAAAGGTCTTCAGCTGATGCTATTTATCAACAAGAGTGGTAGGGAATTCTAAAAGTTAACCAAATTTTTAGGACAGTTGAAGTGTTATTGGCGTTAGTATACATTAACACTCCAGCTAATATTTTTGTTACATGCAAAACAACTAGGCTTAAATTAATTTTAGAAAGTTATATATGTTAACAATATGGAAACATACTGTGATTAAAGACTGTAAGATAGAATTTCTGGCTATTTTTTTTTTTAATGCTTTCATTTTAAATAGCCTAAGCAACCTAACCTTCAAATCAGCTAGAGAATGTTAATGTATACTTTCGCCGTGTTATCCTATATAGGCCTATGTTTACAAACTGGAAACTTTTTGTGACTAGTAACTATGGGTAGTTTACATTCACCTTTTGTTAATTTTTAGGTTCATATTGTAGGTTAGAGGGTGCATACCCTACTGTAATTTATTTAATTATATTTGGTTAAATATAATATTTTGATAGAAATATTTCAATTTTAGACAGTGTAAATTAAATTAATTTATTATATATCCCTAGTTTAGTTTTAATTTAATGATTTTAATAGGCCTATTCATTTCGTTAACTAATAATCTAATCCACTACATGACCTATAGGCTAACATTTGATTTGATTTTTACCCTTTTATTAGTAATACCAAACTTTGTAATAGTAAAATATATATCTACACTCGATTCCACGTTCACCGTGCAGTACAGAGCGCCAATAAGCCTTGTTATCCTTAAGACAGTCTCAGCGATAGTAGCCAACTAAAAAGCCAACTCCCATGCAACGCTCGGTGAGTTGACGCAACCCGCATGACAATAAACTTTATGTTCGCTGTAATGGTAGTAGCATGTCTATTCTCCCGTAAGACCTGCACTGCACGGTGAACGTGGAATCGAGTGTATGCACCACATAGATTATTTCTATCTAACCTTTTTGTATTGTTAATATGTAGGCTATAAGAGACTTGTTTTTTTATTGATTTTATTTATAATTTTGATGACTAAGGTTTTAATGTAGCCTAAATCAAATACATTATATTTTGTTTCAAATTTTAAATTTGTTAACGTTATGATTGTATAAACTTACTTTATCCTGTTCTAGGTATACTCTATTACTTTTAAACTGACCTAATATTCAATTTAAACTTTCTATTTCTTTAATAACACAAGTGAGTTGAAGCTTTTGAAAAGAGCCTCTGTATTGTACAATTTTCTTGTAGTTTTTAGTGTAAGTTTACAATCATTTCCAAGTATAGTTTTTAGTGTAAGTTTACAATCATTTCCAAGTATAGTTTTTAGTGTAAGTTTACAATCATTTCCAAGTATTTATATATTATCCAATTAATGTGTAAAAGTGTGGTCTTTTAGACCGCATTGTATTAGTCAGGTGCTAGTACAAAATAATAACATTGTTAATTGTATTGTATAGGTCAATTTAAAATATTAATTATTAAAGACCTAATTGAGGGCCTAGACATATTTTTGATAAAGATGATATGTAAGGTTAAAGTAGGATCTGATTCAATTACCACTCTCCTCATCCATGCTCATGCCATCAGTTTGAAAAGTACACTGGATATAATGTTGAAGTTCTTGTTTTTTGCAAATGAAACCTGAACACGACGTACATTTTGTTTTTGTTTTGTGATTTTTATTGCGATCCCGCAGGAAACAGCGACCTGTTTCACCTTAAGTTACATGTAGTTGCTGTTTACTCTGTTCAGGAATGAAGATTTATTTTAATATGACGTGGAATGCAATCAATTTTCAATCGAATCATGAAGTCACGACACAACATTTTAGAAAGAATCTTCAAGAACTGCTGACGGTTCACGTCAGCTGCGGTTGAACTGTCTCTGAATACAATGTACGCATTTATGCCTGATATATTAGGCTATAGAAAATAGTCAAAGGCTAACGATTGCTAGAAACAGAATACTTGGCCTTCATTTTGTCAATAACATCAACACCACCTTTAGTAAGATTCTAAATAGTAAGCATCTGTGGTTTGATTGATTCATCAGTGTGCATGTAAGAAAGTAAAAGAAAATATTTGTTTTTGGTATGTGTGAAAGAAGTGTAGTCTATGTTCTTCACGGAAAGCCAATAATTTGATTCTTTCTTGCCTTGGTTTTGTCTGTACAAAAGAAGATGGATTTCATGTTTTTTTTAACCCTTGAGAACTCGCAGACACCTTTAGATCTAACCCACACGTTTAGATATTTATGAATTCTGAATATTTGACCTTGAGCAAACTTTCCCTCTATCACCTCTTTACCTTTCCCAGATAGTTAGGGAGGCAAGACATGCAAAATTTTTAATTTAGTTTGTGGCAAACAGTGCTTATAGTTCTTTTTACTTAACCCTTGCGTTGTGTGCAGTCGTTTCTTCCGCGTGCGAGTGTTCGGTTTTGTTAATTTTTTTCGTATAAACAATCATTTGTAAAATTTCTTTTGTTATTTTATTTATATATAAACTTTAAATAGGCCTACTGTACATATTAGAGACTAATTATTTTAGTGATTTTAGTTTTGTAGTGCTTATAGTCCGTTTACTAAACCCTTGCGTTGTGTGTGGTCGTTTCTTCCGCGTGCGAGTGTTTGTTACTGTTATTTTTTTCATATAAACAATCATTTGTAACATTGTTAGGCTATTTGTAATTTTATTTTATATGTAAATAACTTCTTTAATGCTTTACATTTTAAATTATACTATGAAATACAATTAATAACGTAGTTATTTTGTCCTAGCACCTGACTAATACAGAGTGGTCTAAAGCACCGTGCGCGAGTTCCTGTGTAACGACATACTGCGCGAGTTCTCAAGGGTTAAAAAAAGTTCAAATGTGAATAAGTTTAAGATTTTTCAGAAAGGATACTGACAGTAGCACCAAAGTGTACCAGTTGTCTTTTGTTATGTTGCCGCCAGTACCTGAGATCGGCTGAACTAAGCGTTCAACAACACTTTTTCCACAACTGTCAACTTGGTATGGATCTTGAGTTTGCTTTCGAGCGTACACCTCCATGTTGTACGTGTAGAACGTTCGAGCATCTACTAAAGAAAATACCTTTATTCCGTATTTTGCGGGTTTATTTGAAATATATTGCTTGAAAGGACATCGGCCTTGAAAACCTTCAAACATTTCATCAATAGTTACGTACAGTATTCTCTTACAGATAAAAGTCTGACACATTTTGCTACAAAATCTTCAAACACTTTCCTAATATGTGTAAATTTATCAATTGTTATTCTATCTGACCTTGTATTTATATTGTCGAATCTTAGCGCTCTCAATATACACTCAAAACTTGTTCTAGACATATTCAAGCGAAAAGCCCTCAACTCCTAAGTCATCTTTGCTCCGAAGGTCTTTCAAATTCAAACGCCTTGCTCTGAGTGTTCCTGCCAAATATAATATCCAATTGTTGCTTTAACTTCTCTGATGTTTGTTAATACGGCATCGTGAGGACGACTGTAACTTACTTGTTTTTTCTCTATCCACAAATTAGAGTATGTCACAATTTCTTCTAGATCACTGTCAGGAAAATACAATTGCCACGCATCTAAGGGTGTCGAAATATTTTTAGCTTCTTTTATAGCAGTTGGTAAGTGTGACGTTTTTACTATACTGGGACTAGGTGTGAACTCTCCACTTTGTAACATTGTCTTTACCCATTATAAAAGGTTTTTATTGCTACATATTAGAGTATAGGGTGACATTAGAAATAATACTTTGTTCATTTTCTGACTACCAGATTCCTCAGTGTCAAGTCACGTGGTCACTTTCTTGTATGTACTCCTCCGCACCCCCTGATAATTTACCACTGACAGAATCATCAATGACGTCATCCACATCACTGTCAAATAAAGCACCCTTCCGATCATGATAAAGTATTTGATTCTTCTTTCTCGTTGCTAAGAAGCAGTTTTTCTATTTTTTCTTTAGGATCCATTTTAATAAATAATCATAACAATTAAAATCAATAGAATACTTAGTCTCTAATATGTAGTGTATTTACAGGTTATCTAAATAAAATAACAAAAAACATATTTACAACCGACAGTTTATGCAAAAAAATTAAGAACAATGAACTTTTGTGCGCGGAAGAAACAACCGCAGACATCGTAAGGGTTTAGAAAACACACTACACGCACTGCTGGGCACTAATTACATTCAAAATGTATGTTTCGCTTCCCAAACTAACTGGGAAAGGAAAAGAGGGGAAGTTTGCTCAAGATCAAATACTCCGAATCCATAAATATCTACAGCTGCGGTCGAAACGTCCGCGCTGCAAGTTCTCATTGGTTAATATTGGTATAAGGTAGCTAATTCAGACATAATACAAATTAAAATACCGGTCTTACTAACCGGTGGTTGGGTTATAAGGTTCCTTATAATTATGGTTCAGTTAAAGTGTTATAAATATAAACCAAATCCAACAATAATAATTGCAAATGTAAAAGATACTGTTTGATGGGTTATCTAAATTACTTAGGCCTACATAATATACACTTACAAAAACAATAGGCTTATAGTAGTTAACTACTTACAAAAGTCATACATAATATACACTATACTGTATTCATTTACAAAAACAATAGGCTTATAGTAGTTGGCTACTTACAAAAGTCAATGTGCATGTTATGCAACCGGTTAATTTTGGGTATGTCTTTCGCCTTGGAAATGGTTCACGGCATCCATTCATAGTTTACACGTAATTCTAATAATTCAATTTTGTCTAAGCTATGAAATTCAAATTGAAACAATTCTATTTATGGCTACATGGTAAATTTGAGAAAATTAGTTTCAAGCTGTTGCCTAGTAACAGCCAAACAATTGACGGAATAAAAGTATCTGTATTGTTTATATTATATATCAGAATCTACAAAAAGTAGTTGAAACAATAATTTTATTTCAAAATAAAACAATTAAACTTTCTCTTTGATTAATGTATTTTTTTTTTAATTTTAATGCAGACATCTTTTTATTTCTAGGCTTATAAACGATAGGACATCTTGCAGGCCTGTAACATGCATGTGGCGATACCTCACATCAGGCGAAGTATCTACAGCATTAAGGCCATTTTATTTCTCTGTTCATCCCGATCTTTTTGGACAGTTTCCGTCAGAAAGGGTACTCAAATTTTTGCTGTGTATTTCTTAAAAAAATGTTTTAATAAGCTAAAAAAGGCCGCAGTCGCTAAACTAGAGCAGATTAAATTAGTGAAAAATTTAGATAAAATTAATTTACTGTTCTATTATATGGTAACATTGTAGTACTATAATTCGTGCCATCCTAATTTGAGGTGGCCAAACTGACCTGGATGGTTTATTTCCACCATCCACAACCGACCCTTTTACAATCTTTTACGGTTTTGATAAAATTATAAACTATAATCAAAGAATTTGACTAAGACCGTAAAATATGTCTGATTGAAATGGGACAAAAACAGAAATGTTTGTTACATCATTATTCTTCAAATGAACTTGTGAATGAGTATGTCTTACATTAAAATTAGTTTTATTTTAATATTGAATTAAGGCATTCACGGAAGCGTAGCTAATAGGATTGTAAAAGGGTCATTTGCGGAAAGCGGCAATAAATCCTTCAGGCTGCCTCAAGTTAGGTTTGCACGACCTACAGTGGCAATCAGAAAAAGACAAAACGCTAAAAAATAGAAACTGAAAACTCAATTGCATAATTATTTAGTTAAATTTTACTATGTAAAGAAATATAAGCATTATAATTATTTGTAATTTGTTATTTTTATACATCACAGTTTAAGTTATTGTTCATTCTTCCATTTAGCAGGCTATGATAAATATTTAGTTAATCAGGCGATGATAACCACCCAGCGTTTTCGCCTTTAAAAAATATACGGTATAAAAAAATATTTAATTAATGTGATGCTTACTGAAATTTAAATAGAAATGTTATTAAATTTAATAACAATTCAAGAGCTAAACATACTATAATACAATTTGAAGAGATTAACCCTGTAAATGGCAGACTGCACTTTGGGACGCTCTCTCGGGCGTAGAACGCAACAAGCTCGAACATAGCCAGAATTTGCATATTCCGTTATTTAATAGACTTAAAATCATCCAATCGTAATAAAACCGGCACCATTGAAAAGCTAATCAATTAAACTTTAATTTTTGTATTTAAAACTTTTTCGTAAAACGTATATTTAAATACGTAATCACCATTTTAAAATATGCAGATCGGGTTACAGCTGCTTCCGTGCGCGAATATGCATACAATTGTACTGTTATTTCCCACTTCTTACATGTCCAAGACTATCTACATAAGTATTTCTATCGAGATTATAAAAGTACCATTGGATTCATCAAGATTTTATCTATCTAATAGTGCCTTCCAATCAGATGTCACTATTTCACCCGATTTTTGACGACGATTTCTGTAAACCTTGCGATTGGACAGTTTTTCAACCAATGAAACATTGTTTGTCAACCGAGATAACGCCCACCATATCACATGTTTTGACAGATTTCTGTGTACCATTTTGTAGAGAACAGTTTGACCTTCTTTCTAACGGTGGGAATTAAACTAGAATAAACCAGTTTTTTGTTTGTTCAGACAGCAATGCAAAGTACATAATTAGGGCAGTCTGGTGAGATAGTCTTGCGCATGGGTTCCCACGTTATTCATATGACCCTTCCTGCATTACATTGATGTCATTTTGTTATTCAAATAAAGATAAATCTAACACTTTTGTGAACTAAGGAAAGACAAGTATACCATTCTTTTCTTTGATTTATCCTCTTCTCTTTGTTATAATAATATTTCATTTCTGGGCAAAGCATACATTAGTAAATTTTTACGTTTCAAACTACGCCTAGTTTTGTTAGCAGTCATGTATTTGGAACATAAAACTGTTTTTTTCAAAATAAGAAATTTGAAATTGATAAATGTTTTTATACAGTTCTATTTAGGACTAAATTACGAAACTTTTTACGCTTACAAAAAAATGTTTACTACTTGTTATTTAGGCCTAAAGTTGAACTTTTTCCTTTCGTTACTGAACATTTTTTGCTTTCTAAGGTAATAACTTTTACAATTTTAAAAGAAACTAATTTTTAGTGGCATATTTGATTTCTTTGAAGTTTTTTCTACAAAAAAGATTTGGAACACTTTTGGATTGTGGTTCAGTTACTATTTTTTTAGAATTTAAAAAAATGCTTGAAAAACGCTAAAAACCGGCTTTTCAATTTTCGCTATAGCACTGCCATATGTAAGGTTAATAACGATGTATTTTTTGATAATTATGTAAATTCAATATTAAACAGTGCTACAAATGCATAACTTTCTATGTTATTACATTTTCTGTACAACTTAATTATAGCAATATATTTTCCTTATATATATATATATATAGTGATACAGATCCTGTATCTACAGAACATACATATTTTGTATACAGAACATCCTGTCATATCCATCCCTTTGATATCCAGCCAACACTCGCCAGTAAAAACTCCAATAATAATAATTCGACCACGCAGCTGAACGTGAGTTGAGCAAATTTCCAAAATTAAGTTTATAGGCTTATGTTTTAGGGTTTCAACCAACAATTTGGGAAATAGGTCTATTCACGATGGTGCTGAATAGCTGCAAAATGGTTTGCATGCCATTCCGCATATTGGGAATATCTTCAATACACAATGCCTTGCGTGCTTCGCACGCCAACCCCCGTATTGGGAGTATCTTCAATTCACAATGCATTGCGTGCTTCGCACACCAACACAACGGTAGAATCCACCACATGGCTTTGAACCGAATTCTTCTATGGTATTTTACGTTTTGATCGATTTTGGGGGAACCAAGCGAGCTATAAGGTCGCGTAAAAAAACAAAATGTGCAGCATAACATCGTACATTTATATTTGTAGAAAAAAATTCAAATTCAAATTCATTCTTGTAGGAAAAACCTCAAAAAATAGTTACTTCCGGTCAAAAAACGTGCTTCCGATTGTTGGATTTTTTGCTAGCGAACTCGTCCGAGCGACGTAGACAACCAACGTGTGTACCAAATCGGAGTTAAAATGCGGTCGCTAGAGTGCGAACACACATATATATATATATATGATTTTTAATGACACCCCAAAAAGTGTTCAGGGGACCATGTTCGGTGCTCATTTGCTACTCCCGACCTTGGGTCTTACCATAAGGGCCACTGCAATAGCTCAGTTTTCCGATGAAAATTCGCTAATAAAAAACTTCCAGTTAATATTTTTTGGAGGTGAAATCAACTATCAACTGGTGTTCAAGGCTTATAAATGTTGAGCCAGCAGAGGGCTGCTTTTAAGTGACATGATCACTGTATAATTATTATAGAGCATTCATGCAAACATTTTCTACTAATCTGTTGCAAGTATATTGTGAACCTAAAGCCTTCATAAAATATTAATTTAAAATATGTGTTTTTAGGCTGTCAATGAACACTCATTGCAAGTTTTAAGTTCATACATTGAATCTCTTTTACAAAATCGACCACACAATCCGCCTACACTGAAGTTTTACTTGAAACCTCAAGGTAGTGCTATTGATCGAGGTAAGTAATATTTTTGTATATTTCATAGTTTATTTGCTGAAAGTCATATTTCCAGAGATTTTTCCTATCCTATGTAAACCAAATATTAACATGTGATTAAAGGATGGTCGTTAAATTAGTTCTTTATAGAGTTTTATTATTGGTACCAGTCCTAACATTTTCCATTAAACATTAAACCAGATTAAACCTTCATAGAGTAGCTTTTATTTTGATTGTTTTTTTTTTAAATTAATGGTAAACAAAAATAGAAAGTGTAGAACTTTAGCACCTTATTAAATAGTTGAAAATTTTGTCTTTTTAAATATGCAGTACAGAAAGTCCTCTACTTACGAACTTAATGCGTTCACAGCGGACGTTCGCAAGTCAAAAAGTTCGTAACTCGAAACATATTCTTCCGAAAGTTCTGAGATGGTGAAACATTGGTTGTCACAAATTTTTGCGTTGATTTTCTCAACCAGTTGATCAGTGACCACAGATGGTCTGCCACTTTTTTCTTCGTCATGTACATTTGTTTGGCCATTTTTAAACAAGCGCACCCATTCCCGAACAACTCCTTCACTCATTATCTTTGGGCCAAATATAGCACAAAGTTCTCTATGAATTGCTGCTGCCGAATATTGTTTAGCTGTGAAAAATCGAATGACAGCGCGCACTTGGTGGGATTTTCTATTGCAGCACACATTTTGGTAAGAGCCCGAAAAACTACTAGCGCTTGGACGACCTTCACTCTACCATGGCTTTACGTCGACTGACCTGCCGTGCGGGCATGAGCAAGAATGGCGGCACTACCTCTTCACTTCCCACGCAGTGAGCAAACGGAAGTTAATTTCCGAAAAGCCTTCGTAATATTGCTACAATAAATGTGTTTATGTGCATGTAAATTTAAAATAATTGGAAATACAGGTACATAGTAACTTGGAAATAGGCAGTTATTTTTAACCTCTTAAGCTTATGCTTGAACTGAGGAATGTAAAGAAAGTGAGAGAAAACATGTAATAACAAAGTCAGAATATATTTGACTCATTCTGTTTTTTTTTTTTTAGGTAGTCTGAAATCTGTCAATATTCGACTGGCCCAAAAAGATGTAAGGAAGACGGTGATATCTATCCTTTCGTCATGTAATTTACCTACAACTTATGTGGAAAGCATCACTCCTACACCTCCCCAGGATGAATATCAACCTAAACATTTTCATGTCAAAGTTCAAAATTTCAGAATGCGCACTTACTCGTACGATTACGACTACACAAACAATCCCAGGATCAAACGTCCTGAGATTCGAAAATCTGTGGACAAAAATCAATCTCTGAAGTGAGTATTTTTAGGTTTTATTGTTTAAGTTGTATTATCATTAGATTTTTCTGGGGGTGGATTCCTCCTTGGAGAAGGTGTCCTTACACGTCAACCTTTGGTTTATTGCGCCCCCTGTGTCCCGCGCCTAGCACATTAGAAGCCTGTATCCACTGTGAGGTCTAGGATTTTCTCCACCAAGAACGTGTCTTCTTTGTCCTCTGGTTGCTGGATTCCAAAGAGCCCTCTCCTTCTACTCTCCAGGATCCTGCACTCAAATATGATGTGTCTTGCTGACTCTTCTGCCTGATTACCAAGCCGACAGCGTTGGTCGCCTTTAAGGATTCCCATTGTTGCTAGATGTTCCCTGAACTGACCATGTCCAGTAATGAATCCTACGGCTCTTTTGAGCTGTGGTCGGTTTAACTTGATTAGGGATTTGGTAATCGTACAGTGCATTCAAATTAAAGTTAAATTTTTCGTTAAGTAAAATGTTTTAAACTTAAAATGTTCAGTAAAACATTTTACTTAATGAAAAATTAAACTTTATTTCGAATGCGCTGTACGATACTGTTTTGACGAAGGTAGATAAAACACTACCCCCTCCCGAAGATATATCCGCAGTATGTATCGGGACATCAAGAAAGACAGTCGATTATTGAGTTCGTGTGTTTATTGAATGTTAAGTGCGTTTATATATAACTGTGTGTTAAGTGTTTGTGTTTCACGAAGGGAAACCTGAACTGCTTGAAAATGGCTGAATAGCCGAAACGGTCGTCATTTAGACGACGATAGTTTAAGAATATTGCACACGGTAAGTTCATATACCTATTAATATATATCAATATTCGGAATGGCGATTAACAAACATTATAAATATTATATTTGTACAGAAATAAAAAACAATGTTAAGTTTTTATTTGATTATGTTATGGATAAAGATCAAGCCAAGAAGTCAAAGTCCGACTGTAATTGTTTTCTCGAACTTAACACTGTAATACAGAATTCTCAGTTAATATATTAAAATAGCCTTCAGGTTTTTCCATTAACTGCAAAAAATTTATAAATTTAACTAAATTTTATTGCAATTTGTTTATTTTCTGCAGAAATTACTTTAAATCTTCAGTCAGTGTAAGAGATATCTTAGTCAATATAGATAATTACCTTTAGCAATTCTTTTTATGTTGTAGATATTTTTCAGCGCTGTTTCACTGTTCACAGCCAGCTTCGTCAGGTGTAGGGACCCAACACTTAAATAAAACACATAACGACACTGAACACACACGATAACAAGGCACAAACATAATACAATTTATCTGAGGCTAGCTCTTCGCCAAATTTCGTACAAATTTTGCACTGGCGTTTCCACGGCATAGTTTATGTGCTTCCGAACGGGGACTGAAGTGAAGGTGGATAGTGAATTGTTAATAGGTCCCTTGTGTTTGTTTAAAGATTAGATATTACATCATAAATGGGGTTAGCTGCAAAGTTCAACTTATCATTAAGGACTATGCTGGGGTTTTCCTTCTAGGAAGTGTAAATACTATATTCTTCCAATACGTTGAGACGATGGCCCTTCCTCTCATTATGGATAATGGTTAGGTTGGTGTTGATATCTGTGTAGGTGTGGTTGGTGTCAATCAAGTGATCGGCATAATTAGATCTATGTTTGGAGGGGGAGGGGGGGGGGTTTATGAGAGAGTAAATGTTCTTCAAATCTTTTTGCAAAAAATCTGCCAGTTTGGCCTATGTAAATTTTACCACAATCATTACATTCGAGTTTGTAGACCCCACTATTATCATATTTGTTAACGTTTTTCATTTTTGAATTAGTGTTAAGTAAGTTGCCTAGATTGTTAGAGGTGCAGTATGCAATGTTGAATCCATGTTTCTACACCTGACGAAGCCGGCTGTGAACGGCGAAACAGCGCTGTAGTGTATCTGCAACATAAAAAGAATTGCTAAGACTACTATAAAAAGTAATTATCTACATTGTATATATCAGCAATTCGGAAAGCGAAAAGGCTTTATAAATCCTACATGGTTTTATAAAGAATATAATATATCTTAGTCCTTTATCGTATTGAGACTTCTACTGTGTTTTATTTGTGAGTTGATTTGGTAGGCAGATTAACAACAGAAATTGATGTGTTGTATAATAGGAATTGGTTGGCAGGAAATCTGTCAGACGTGCGAGAGAAGCTAGGTGCGACTAAACCAATCAGAGAAGAAGTCGATCGTTTACGCGAAGAAATCTGTAAGTCCCTTGAATTGAAGGAAGTTCTTTGGGACTGTGGTTGGAACATCACTCACTTCCGAGGTTGTCTGCAGAGTTTTCTGGCCTTAATCAAACATCATCATTCGCAAATGGAAACTCTAAAAGGTAAGGTATTATTGTATAAAATGTATTTATATAGATTATTAGGGGAACCCCTGTGTGCTCCGCTTGCCAACACCGTTGGAACCTCCTATACACGTAATCATGTTATGTTTTCTTTATAATAAAGGTGGAGGATTAATAATAACCCCAAAGCTAAGATGGTAAATAATGTTAAATGTTCAAATCAAATTATTTTGTATATTTTATAACAGCAGTTATAATAAAGGTTAAAAGAACCAGGAAGGCTCAGGTCTACACTTTAATAAAAAATCTAACCTAAAAGTTTGAAATACAAATGATTCCTTCAAAGTTTGAAATCAGCTGTTAATGGAAATATTAGGTTTTATCTGTTATTTTATTCAATTGGTTGCTATAGTAATAAATGTAAATACATGTGTTGGTTCATCAGTCTAGGCCTAACCTAAGAATTTTTTCCGACAAAATTTACAAATATTGAAATAAAAAATGTTTTTAACAAAATGAACATTTTAGCCTTTGTTGCTCAAGGATAGTGTAGCTTCTTATTAGTGAAACTATTTTTTCAATCAGTTCAGTAGTTCCAGAGATTACCCCCTACATACGAACAAACAAACAAATTTTACCTCTTTATAATATTATTATAGATTTAAAAAAAATGTAGTTTTAAAAAAAATATTAGTTGAAGAAAAAGCTAAATTAGGGTTGGGAATTTCATGTCTTTTGTCCGTGTTCAAAACATAAATAAGACTACTTGTTAAGGTTGGTTGGGTTTAATTCAATGAATGATTAATGCACTCGGTGGTTCAGTGGTAACAAATCTTTACTTTCCCAGAATTATTCACAGTTTAACTATATCAACTATCTTAACGCTATACACATTCTTACTGATTGTTGGCTTAAAAGACAGACCACTCTGGATATCAGTTCTTTGTTACAACCTTCTTAACAGACCTAAATGAGGTTGTATGGAATATTATGTGATCTATTTGCTCACCTTCTCTATACGCTGGTAGAGAACCCCGTGGACCTTGATCAGCGTCTCCCGTTATCTCTGTGTCCCGAAAGATGTCTCGTTCAATGTTCGACCATCGTCGATAAGCAGCGGTCTGTTCCCTATCACAGCACTAGCCTCTCGACCACTTCACACTGGTCTCGTTTCTAGGTCAGGATCAACCTTATATAGTAAAACTTCTGCTTGTTTAAACGGCCTACATACTGCGTCTTTTTTACGTCAGGCATTTCTACAATTTCGTGTAGTATGTCATAACCACAATTCTCATTTCAGCGTTCTGTCTTTTTGTACCAACAATCTTACATTAAACATTACTTAATCACTGTTACAATTAACATCAATTACAATTAATATCTGACCTACAATTAACCTAACCATTCCCAAATTATTCTTAACAGCTAAGTTATAAAAAAAGTTTAGATAAATCCTAGATTTAGACTTACATAATAGTCCATAAATGAATAAGACAGTAATTAGTAGCCTATTTCTTCTACGTTTATTTATTTTTAACTTTGTTTAGGTAGAACGCTGGTGTTTGGAAATGATACTGGAGTTAGTTTACATGGACAAGTTTTGCTGAATAGTGGTGAAGTTCGACATAATTGGCTTGATGTAAGTAAATTAAAATTAGAAACCTGAATTGTGTAGAAACAGCAGTTATTTTTATTTGTAGATTCAGCAAAATGAATGCCAAATTTTGCCTACTAATCCTCTTGAGTGAATTTGATCTTTTCAGCCTTTTGGTTGTGATCAATATTGCAATGTAATACAAAAGAAAAGCAAATATATTGTTCTAGCAACTCTGAACAACATCTCATGACAACATTGTGCTGCAGATAAAAAAATATTGAGCTTGACTTGTGAGAAGATACACTTGATATAATACAACTACATAGATATATTCATTGTTGATAGCCTTAGAACTACATGTATTTTATATATACTATTTATTTTCTGTCAAATGTAGTCTGTTTTGTACTTTACCTTTATGTGGCTACATGTTTCACTGCCACAGGCAGCATCACCAGGCCAGCTTCTATGTCCACTCAAACACTTATATATACACAACACTTACGGTAACACATATTTTCGTACATTTTTCGTACACGTCACATAAATAAATACAATTGTTTAAATTTGCTACACTTGAGAGGTACCTCATTCTGGTGTACTTCCTGCAAGACTGATTTGGAAAGATAAAGGTGCAGCTCTGTTCAATTCTTATCTTGAATTTTGCTTCCAATTGCCTTTATGATCTAATATTTTGCCAACAACATAAAATCAAAGAGACATAAGAATATCTAGTAGGGCACAAGGTACAATCTGATACCTTGTGTTATATAATACAATCTATCGCGATTTACATGTTATATAATTTACTGTGTAAGAAACCACGTAAAAGAAGGCGCTGGTCGGTATATCCTATAAATATAGCCAGATTTCACAGAGGAGTGTTTAACACGTTATTTTATGAGTTGAAAGAAGACAAAGACAAGTTTATTAAACTATTTTCGTGTGTCTCAAACGTCTTTCAACGAACTTGTAAGAAGAGTAAGAACAGTTGTGAAAAGCGGCCCTAGTTTGTTGACTGGCTTAGCATTTATTCCTGAGGAAATGATAGCATTGGCTATTTCAACGACTATAGTCCTAAGTGGTAAAAATTCTGTCATTTAGGTAATTTTGTTATCGAACTAAGCACAACACAGGGTGCAAAAGAACTGATGTAAACTTGTTGTTCGTTTGTGAAATGAACAACAGAATTTCCCCCACCCTTGAATTCCAAGAAGAGCAGAGACCTGTCCACTGGTCTGTTGCGAGACGCCGAATGTCGAACAGTCTGTATAAATTCTCCCATTTCATTCAAAAGAACTAAGAATACGGCTCGTCTCTCGGCGACACAAAACGCTGTGCATTAAACTAGCCTAACAGAAATTCAATGGGGTGAAAATATTTTGTTGTTTGTTTCCATTTTCCAGATATTTAAGAAAGGTTTGTTTCTGTCCATTCTGTGTTTGGGTTTTTTGTAAAATCACATTTATGTAAAATATTGATTTAAAAAAAGTTGTCAAATAAGGAGCAAGGAAGCTCAGACCAATCGACGAAGAGACATGAAAAAAATATACAAATTTTGTGTCGCTACATAATTTAAGTTTACATTTTAATTTTGAAACTTAAACTTTTTTACATTATTATTTAGTTTTAACCATGGTTGGTTTGTTATAATGAAAAATTATAAATTGAAGGAGTTTTTAAATAGATGACAAATATGTTATACATAATATGTTAGTATATTTGATTACATAATTGTTTTTTATTTAGTTTATCAAAAATCTACATAAAGAAGATGCAGTGCTTATGACTGTACCAGCTTTTGAGAAAGCTGTATCAAGAGTGTTGCGCGATATACGTGTTATGCGCAGGTCAGTAAATTATACAGAGAATGCTTAGTTTTTACTTTCTCACTATACTATAGTATAGAGGAAAGTATAGTGATCGCAAAAAATATCGATGTTGAGAGTCCAAAAATGTGGTTTTTACAAAATATCTGTCTGTATGATGTATGTCTGTATGTATACAAAGCTAGAGCGAAAACTATTCGATCGATTTCAAACAAATTTGCACCAGACATGTCATGTAGGCCTGTATAGATGCACGAAAAACGGTTTTGAAAAACAACCCCCTTTTTGGCAAAAACCCCCACAAAAAATCAGTTATTTTTTTGTATAAAAAACGGCTCTAACGATTTTGATAAAATTTGGCTTTTTTGTAGCCTTTAATGTACCCTACCATATGCAAAAAACCGCATCTTTCTAAGAATTCTCGTTTAGCTAATAATAATAATAACTGATTTTTGGGGGGTTTTTTGGCCATAAAGGGGGTTGTTTTTCAAAACCTTTTTTCGTGCATCTATACAGGCCTAATTGACGTGTTTGGTTCAAATTTGTTCGAAATCGATCTAACAGTTTTCTCTCTAGATAATAATAACAATATTTATTAGTTAATCTCCTACTTTGATAAATTACCTCTCCTACCCCACCTACAATAATTATGAAGTCACAGTAAATCTGTTTAATAATTTAAATATGTTTATAAGAAAGTATGTGCCAGTTCCTGGTACCGTTTATTATTTTACTCCTTGACAGATATGCCGGGTAACATGTCATCAGTTGTTGCAAGCAGGAAGGAACCACTGCAATATTTAATAGTGTTTGTGTATTTGTAATTGTATATATACAGGGTGATTCAGAACTATGCAGCAATCTCTCGGTAGCTCATTCTATAGCTAAAAATAAGAAACAAAGTTCATATAAACATACGCTCGAAAACGATTTGTTTCCCAGATATCGACGGTTTTGTTTCTTTTAGAAAATAATTCATAACTAGTATTAAAGGAAACAGCTGATTAATGTACCAACACCACCAAACATATTTAATTAATGAATTCATTTTCAGTATCCAGGTCACTGATTTATTAAAAATAAAGTTTCTTACCTTCTTTTCTTCCGTCACGTGACCTCTTCTTTATATTCGTTAGTGACGCGTTTCGGGACTTTTATCCCATCATCAGACACAAAATTACTCAATCGAGGTCGTCATACATTAAAATTAAATTACACAAAACACACATAGCACATTTCACGTTTAGGTGTACACCTTCTGGCGACCGCCCGGCAACTGTCAGTCTGTTGTCTCGCGCACTCTGAACCTGTTCTTACCGTGAGCTTTTTGGATTCTTATCGCCGTATCATATAACGTATTCGAGTCAAAACTCAGCTGGTCGTTTAATAACTGGTGTTCGCCGTTTACATCTTTAGATTTGAACGCCTTATAGATCTCGTACTCCTCGACTGCGTTCATATATCTCCCTTTGGTACATATTTTAATTGGTTTCAGGTTATTTTCCAGGCTCGTGTAACTATGGTTTTCATCAATTAGATGGCGGGCAAAATTTGATTTGTTGCCTGAAATTGATCTTTTTGGCAAGTGTTCTTTAAATCGAGTCTTAAATGTTCTCCCGGTTTGGCCTATGTAAACCTTTTCGCAATCGTCGCAAGTCAATCTATACACACCTGTTTGGTCTTCTATATGTCTTGGGTTTTTGGGTTGAAAAAATTGTTTGATGGTGTTACTGGTTTGGAATGCTATAGTTCTGTTAAGTTTATGGAAGGTAGAAGTGACTATTTTAGGTAAGATGTTGCCATATTCAGTCGATACGAAGACCATTTTTTCTTTCTCTTTGGGACGCGATCCAGATCTAACCTTGTGTTTTAATAGAAGTTTGTCAATTATTGAGCTTCCATAACCGTTTCTTGTGGCAATATATTTTATCGTATTTAATTCTTCTTGAAAATCGTGAGGCTCTAATGGTACTGTCATTAATCTATTGATCAGACTGTTATAGGCTGCCATCTTATGAGGTAATGGATGATGGGAATCAGAATGTATACTGATGTCTGTTGTGGTTGGCTTCCTGTATATCTTATACCGAAACTTGTTTTGTTGTTTTGTGACGGTTATGTCTAGAAAATTTATACTGTTATCTTTTTCAATTTCTAATGTGAATTGTATTTTTGGGGTTATTGAATTGATATAATTTTTTAGTTGTTCTAATTGCCTAAAAGTTCCGTTAAAAATTATAAATGTGTCATCCACATATCTGGTGTAATACAGAATTTGGTTGCTAAACTTGTTCGAATCGGACAGCAGAAATACGTTTTCAAAGTTGTTCAAAAATACGTCCGCTAAAAGACCTGAAAGTGGCGATCCCATTGCTAGTCCGTCTTTTTGGACATAATATTTCCCATTGTGGGTGAAATAATTCTGTTTCGGTATTACTTCTAATAGGTTAATTATTTCGGAGATTTTATGGGAATTTATTAAGTTGGTTTTGTTGAGGAGTTTTTGCACAATATCTATTGTTTCCTGGATGGGTAAGTTAGTGTAAAGGTTAGTAATATCAAATGAAGCAATTTTATAGTTAGGCTGAAGTTTAATTTCATTTAGTCCCGCAATGGAATCAGTACTGTTTCTAATGCTGTGGTTATTTTCTAATAACAAGTTGTGACGTAAAATGGTAACTAGTTTTTTGGCGGTTTTGTAGCTTGGTTGCCGTAGTAAAATTTATTAAAGGCCTGATAGGTACGTTCTCTTTATGAATTTTCGGTAAACCAGTAAATTGAGGCACTTGGGCATTTATTGGTTTCAAAAAATTACGTGTAGACTGATCGAATAAATTGGTGGATTTATTAATCGCATTGTTTAATATTTTCAATATTTCAATAAATCCACCAATTTATTCGATCAGTCTACACGTAATTTTTTGAAACCAATAAATGCCCAAGTGCCTCAATTTACTGGTTTACCGAAAATTCATAAAGAGAACGTACCTATCAGGCCTTTAATAAATTTTACTACGGCAACCAAGCTACAAAACCGCCAAAAAACTAGTTACCATTTTACGTCACAACTTGTTATTAGAAAATAACCACAGCATTAGAAACAGTACTGATTCCATTGCGGGACTAAATGAAATTAAACTTCAGCCTAACTATAAAATTGCTTCATTTGATATTACTAACCTTTACACTAACTTACCCATCCAGGAAACAATAGATATTGTGCAAAAACTCCTCAACAAAACCAACTTAATAAATTCCCATAAAATCTCCGAAATAATTAACCTATTAGAAGTAATACCGAAACAGAATTATTTCACCCACAATGGGAAATATTATGTCCAAAAAGACGGACTAGCAATGGGATCGCCACTTTCAGGTCTTTTAGCGGACGTATTTTTGAACAACTTTGAAAACGTATTTCTGCTGTCCGATTCGAACAAGTTTAGCAACCAAATTCTGTATTACACCAGATATGTGGATGACACATTTATAATTTTTAACGGAACTTTTAGGCAATTAGAACAACTAAAAAATTATATCAATTCAATAACCCCAAAAATACAATTCACATTAGAAATTGAAAAAGATAACAGTATAAATTTTCTAGACATAACCGTCACAAAACAACAAAACAAGTTTCGGTATAAGATATACAGGAAGCCAACCACAACAGACATCAGTATACATTCTGATTCCCATCATCCATTACCTCATAAGATGGCAGCCTATAACAGTCTGATCAATAGATTAATGACAGTACCATTAGAGCCTCACGATTTTCAAGAAGAATTAAATACGATAAAATATATTGCCACAAGAAACGGTTATGGAAGCTTAATAATTGACAAACTTCTATTAAAACACAAGGTTAGATCTGGATCGCGTCCCAAAGAGAAAGAAAAAATGGTCTTCGTATCGACTGAATATGGCAACATCTTACCTAAAATAGTCACTTCTACCTTCCATAAACTTAACAGAACTATAGCATTCCAAACCAGTAACACCATCAAACAATTTTTTCAACCCAAAAACCCAAGACATATAGAAGACCAAACAGGTGTGTATAGATTGACTTGCGACGATTGCGAAAAGGTTTACATAGGCCAAACCGGGAGAACATTTAAGACTCGATTTAAAGAACAATTGCCAAAAAGATCAATTTCAGGCAACAAATCGAATTTTGCCCGCCATCTAATTGATGAAAACCATAGTTACACGAGCCTGGAAAATAACCTGAAACCAATTAAAATATGTACCAAAGGGATATATATGAACGCAGTCGAGGAGTACGAGATCTATAAGGCGTTCAAATCTTAAGATGTAAACGGCGAACACCAGTTATTAAACGACCAGCTGAGTTTTGACTCGAATACGTTATATGATACGGCGATAAGAATCCAAAAAGCCCGCGGTAAGAACAGGTTCAGAGTGCGCGAGACAACAGACTGACAGTTGCCGGCCGGTCGCCAGAAGGTGTACACCTAAACGTGAAATGTGCTATGTGTGTTTTGTGTAATTTAATTTTAATGTATGACGACCTCGATTGAGTAATTTTGTGTCTGATGATGGGATAAAAGTCCCGAAACGCGTCACTAACGAATATAAAGAAGAGGTCACGTGACAGAAGAAAAGAAGGTAAGAAACTTTATTTTTAATATTTAATTACTTCGGCTCGCATTAGAATGCCAAAGTATTGCAATCAGCGATCAATTTTTGTGTGTCTGTTTTCCTGTAAACACAATATAAGCACTCACAGATGTCGTAGAAAACTTCTGGTGGTACCAAAATCTTCGTAGTTTTATTGCGGAGAGTTGAAAAGCTTTTGAGCTTTCTATCGTGAGTCGTAGCGTATCGGGGTAACGTTTTTGGGTCAAAATTATGAAAATACAGTTTGGGGTATCGTTTTAGATGTTTTTGGGTATGGAAAACCCGATTTTGAGAGTTAAAAAGTCGTAGCGCGTCGGGGTCACGTTTTTGGGTCAAAATTTTGAAAGTTCTGTGTGGAGTAACGTTTTATATGTTTTTGGGTACGGGAAAACCGATTTTGACAGTTAAAAAGTTATAGCGCTCGGGTTCTGTCCGGACGAGCCAAAGACTCGAAAAAGTGTTCCATCTATTCACTAGTTGTTATTATTTATTATGGCGCTCCATTGCCGTAAATTATTTAGTATAGTGTGTGTTATTTTTACGTTCAACAGGTGGCATTGTTAATAAAAACCTAACCTGAAAGTTAGAAATACTAATAATTGTTTCAAAATTTAAAATCAGCTGTTAATGGAAATATTAGAGCAAACAGCTGATTACTGTACCGAAAATAAACATATTTTATTAATACAGTAGACTCCCGATTATCCGCGATAATGGGTGGCTGAACTTTTGTGTATAATCGAAATCGCGGATAATCCGAAACTAACCTAAAATGCCCTAGATATAGTTCAAAATGACCGTAAAACTAAAATAAGTGCTTAATTTATCTTTACAAAAGGTTCAGGTAATAACAATTAATTTAAATATGCACAGTTACGTACCTTTATATGTTGGAAAAATTACATAGTTTCACACACACTATTTACATATTTACAAAGAACAAAAACAAAAAAAAAACAGTCCAGTACATAACTACTACAGTACTACTGTTGCCAAAATGCACTTTCAATATCAATCTCTATCAGCATGGAGTAAAAAAGTCCTTTATTGACGGGGGTGGGAATAGTCCCGTTATGAAGGTTATATGCTTACTGTATTGTCTTTGAGGTGGCGCTACAGTCTGCGCACGAGATAATGGGCCTTCACTCGCTAAACTTTGTCCGCCGTAGTATCGCATTTGGGTTATTTTACATATTTAATTTGTATTTTTTTGGCGATCGCGGTTAAGCCGCAACGCGGGTAAGCCACTCGTGGATAATCGGGGTTTTACTGTATTTGGTATGGTGATTCCATTGCCGAAAAATATTTACTATAGTTTGTGTTGTGTTTATGTCTAACAGATGGCGTTGTTTTTCAAGAAGTATATAAAAACATGTGTATTCAAATACAACTTTGTGTCATAATTTGAAAGCAACCGGTGAAGAACTTTAGGAGATTTTGAACAAACCAACATTTACATTTTTATTTAAAAATATTTTGAAAATATGTACCACAGTATTTTAAATACTATAAGTAAAATGTTGTATTTTTGCAGGAAGTTTCAACCAAAAACAATGGTTAAAAATTATGAAAACAATCTAAGGCGATTGACAACATCCTTAAGTGATCATCAAGGACGGAAAGGTTATCCTAAGGAGTGGCCAGCATCTCTGGATTATTATGAAATAGTCATTGAAACGTAAGTACACCAATTGCATTGTGTTACTGTATTTGCATTTATATATATATTTTTTTCATTGAGTAACTTCCTTCCCGCAAAACGGATGGAAAACGTGAAGGAAACAAAACCAGCTTTCATTCCAATTTGGTTCCAGGCGTTTTCATCAAGCTTAGGCTCTATGTATGTCTCTATTTATCTTATTTATAACAATAAGTGTACTGTTTTTGTTGTTCTGCCTTATGGACTGGTTATAATATACTTATAATTAAATAAATACCTTATTTATATATAACAGCTTGCAGTCCAGTAATCGTTTTTGTAATCGGTGACGACCGTTTCGCCTATTTACATTCAGGTATTGTCAAACCGAAACTTTTATGTTATAGCATTTAATTTAAATGCTCGTCATTTTAAAATTACACAAAAACACACAACACAACACGTCACAACACTTTGAAACACAAAAAACTACATTTAAAATAATCGCAATGTTAATTATGTCATATAACATGGACACACGTGTTCACTGGTTCATTGCTTAGTGAGTACTGATCAAAAAAACTAGTTTTGCGGGTGGTTATGTCTTCTAGTTGAAGGGGTTAATTTAATTATCCTGTCGAAGATGGTATTCGATTGAAAGTGGACTTTTTCGTTCAATAAAATAGATGGATCAGAAATACATTGTTTGTAAATTTGGATTTCTTCTAGGACATTCATAATTGGCCCTTTTGAGCATTTATGTAATATTTGCATATTGCTATCTATATTGGAATAATTGTGGCCTGTTTCTACTAGATGTTCAGCAAATTTAGATTTTATTGGGTTAAGGTTTCTTTTCGGTAAGTGTTCTTTAAATCGGGTTTTAAACGATCTTCCCGTTTGGCCGATATAGTGTTTAGGGCAATTGTCACAGGATATTTTATATACGCCGCTCGCATTGAATGGGCATTTTTCTTTATTTCTAGGTTTTAATGCATTTCCTAAATTATTTCCTGTTTTGAATGCTAACGTGTAACTTTGTTTTTTAAATATCCTTCCTGCGACATTCTCTACTAGTCCATGGAATTCCGTGCTGATATATTTGGTTTTTTCTTTTATGGTAGTTTTGCATATCTTAGTTTTATTCTTCAAAAATTTGTCAATTATTTTGTGGTCATAGCCATTCGAAACTGCGATCTGTGTTATTATATTAATTTCTTTGTTATAATCAACTGTATTCATGGGTACGGTGACAGCTCTGTGTACAAAGCTGGAATAGGCTGCCATTTTGTGGTTATGGGGATGATTGGATGTTGCATGTATTGTATGGTCAGTCTGTGTTGGTTTAATGTACACTTTAAAATTGAATTTGTTGATATTTTTAATTATGGTTAAATCTAGGAAATTAATGCTATTGTTTGTTTCTAATTCGTTGGTGAATTTAAGTGATGGGTGTATTCCATTCAAGTAGTTGGTGATCATTTTTAACTGTCTTATAGTACCCGTAAACAGACAAATTGTGTCGTCAACGTATCTGTAGTAAAATTGTATATCTTTTTGAAATTGATTTGAAGTATGCATTATGTATTTAGTTTCCATATAATTTAGAAATATTTCTGCCATCACGCTAGAGAGTGGAGAACCCATGGCTAATCCTTTGTTTTGTATGTAAAAAACATCTTTAAAAACAAAGTAGTTTTGTTGTAAGCACGTATTAAGGAGTAAGATTAGTTCGTCCAATCTGTCGTGTTCCATGGTATTATTGTCTAAAATTTTGTTTTTTATAATTTCTATTGTTTCAGATATTGGTACATTTGTGTACAGGTTTTCTATATCAAATGAAACTAGTATACTGTTTTTATTTATTTCTATATGGTTCAATTTATTAATAAGGTCTGCGCTATTTCTTAATGAATAATTATGGATGAAAGTTATGTTGTTTCTCAATATTTGATCCAATTTTTTCGACAGCCTGTACGTGGGAGCGTTTATGAAATTAACTAAAGATCTTATAGGGCATTCAGATTTGTGGATTTTCGGTAGAGATCTTAATTTAGGTGCGGATGGTTTGATCATTTTTATTTGTCTAATTTGGTTTTTGTCGAAAATGTGATTGCATGAATTGATAGCCGTTTTTATTTCTTTGTTAAAGAAATACTGACTAAGCAATGAACCAGTGAACACGTGTGTCTATGTTATATGACATAATTAACATTGCGATTATTTTAAATGTAGTTTTTTGTGTTTCAAAGTGTTGTGATGTGTTGTGTTGTGTGTTTTTGTGTAATTTTAAAGTGACGAGCATTTAAATTAAATGCTATAACATAAAAGTTTCGGTTTGACAATGCCTGAATGTAAATAGGCAAAACGGTCGTCACCGATTACAAAAACGATTACTGGACTGCGAGCAGTTATATATAAATAAGGTATTTATTTAATTATAAGTATAATAAGTGTACATTTTCATGAACGTCTTTTTGATTTCTCCAGTTTTTATGTTTTCAGAATAGCGAGGTTCTACTGTATTATTATTTTTAGTATTGAAGTATCTGAAAGGATAAGCCAAAATCAGTTCTTAACTCAGCTCTATTTATAATGTAACCTTTCTGCATTAGATGATTTAAGGTAACATTGCAAGATTGTTAATATATTTTTACTTTTTGTGTTAGACATACAGCATTAAAACATCTGATTTATTTTAAAGCTAAATCTTTTCCAAGTTTTATTTCTACACATATTTTTCTGTTATATCTTGTATCTATGTAGAATACGGTGAATTAACCTTAGTGATTTGTATTAAAATACTAAAACACTGTTACCCTATATACAAAAGCAGCTTATAACCGATTAGTTTTGGTTACAGGGAAGCAGGACCTTTGATGGTATCTCCAACTGGGCAGTTTATAGTGCCTGCATCATGTCCGTCTTTCCTATTGGTCAATTTCATCTCTGAAAACTTGCAACAGGCATCTCAACTTCTACACCATTATAGAACGTAAGTGCATATTTTTTCAGCGTCAAATAAAAATATAGTTTAGTTAATTTATGGAACAAACTATAAACACGTTTTGGGGTTTTAGAAGATAAGGATACTTTAAATGTAGCTAGTGTTTAAGCTATATTGAGTCTTACAAGTCTACGGATCGACTTCTCTTATGTCTGGATCACAGATGAACATTTTAGCATTTATCTCGACTGGCCACTTACGCTCCACAATTTTGTAATCTGTGGAAACGCTGTTTGCCGCCTAGACTTCCCGCCAAAAACATCCGAGTCCTGCATCATGTTGTATTTACTACGCAACACTTTGTTTAATCTAATTTTATACCTTTTTGAAATGTCTAAACTAGTTAGACTCGTTAACAATTACAGCACTCAATAACAATGTGCTACACTCAATTCACTTGGAAACTTTACACTACTGAAGTTTCACTGTACGGCGATATAGGTGTTTACACTACTGAAGTTTCTAACGAGTCTCCTTAACGACTGAAATTATGCAGCTGATCATGACAGTTTTATAGTTTGTGTATCACGTGATTGTGTGATTGCGGACATCATTTCTGTAGTTTCTCGCAGCTAAAAATAGTGCACAAAATTTCATTCTCATTAACAACTCTTCAAGGTTGTCTGCTTTTAAAATACAATAATATTTATAATTAGTTCTCTGCTTACATTTGCTCTTAAATTTACTAAAAGAAAACTTTTTAATATTACATTTTATTCATACTTAATAGTTTCAATAATTTTATTCTTTTAAATTAAATTTCTTTAGGGTGAAATCTTAACTGTCCCTCCATAAGAATAAGATTGCGTACTTTACAGAGTTTACAGATATAGATCACAGATAAGTACAAGGTAATGTTAAATTGATTCTTAAAAAGGGACTGCGTTACTATGACAACCAGAAAACTTAAAATACGAGGTGTAGCTAGAAAATAACGGGACTGGTTTTCTGTGAGACAAACGGCGCAAGCGTCTAGGTCAAACGCCATACTGCCGAGTCGCCTCACATCCCCCCTCCACATTCCAGCCGGTTCGACAACATTAGCTTGCTCAGTTGGGCCACAGCCTTCGTTCGTGTCAGACCGTGTATCTGCTCGTCAGAAAAATGGTAGGCGTTTTAATTGAACGACACAGTCAACATGAAATTTTTAGTGAAACTCCTAAAATCCGCAACAGAGACCTATTCTCTCTTACAACAAGTGTATGGGGTTGAATGTACGTTACGAACACGGCATAAACGTTTCAAAGAAGGGTGAGTGGATATCGAAGATGATCTATGCTCAGGACATCCTCCAACTTCGAAAACTGATGAAAACATTGAGAAAATAGGCAACCTCGTCTGTCAAGATCGCCGTTTGAGTATCCGTGCAGTTGCCGAGACTGTAGGAATTGACCAAGAATCAGTTTGATAAATATTACATGAACATTTCAACATGAGAAAAGTGTGTTCCAAAATGGTGCCAAAAATCCTCACACCTGAACAAAAGGACTCACTTATGGAAATTTGTTCTGATATCTTGAAAAACATCAAGAAAGATCCTAAACTGTTGAGAAGAGTAATTATGTATGATGAATCGTAGTTTTTTACTTTTCAATGCATTGGAAGAATCAAAACTGAAGAAAGCTCGAATGTACAAATCAAAGTTCAAGGCCGTGATGATTGTTTTTCGACATCCATGGAATTCTATATGTAAATTGGATTACTGAAGGTCAAACAGTGATTAAAGAATAGTATGCTGAGGTTCTAGCCACTCTCCTTGAGCGAGTAAGAAGAAAGCGACCAGAGTTGTGGAAGAACAAGTCGTGGATTCTTCATCAGGACAACGCCCCAGCCCACACTGCACTGATTGTTCAGTCATATTTGGCCAAGCATGGGACCCCTGTGTTGGAACATCCACCCTACTCACTAGACCTAGCTCCGTGGGACTTTTTTATGTTTCCGAAAGTGAAGGAACCTTTGAAAGGTACCAGGTTTGATACAGTGGAAGCTGTGATGGAAAAAGCGATGGGGACCACGAACTCAGCGAGAAGAGCCAACACTTTTGTAACGTCTGATTGTATCGAATATTTCACCCACTAAAAATCATTCAATCTCAATAAAACAAAAACCATTAGATAGGAAATGTTTCAAACTTTTATTTTCTAAAACTGCCTTCCAATCAGACGTCACTCTTATAGTTTTCAAATATAAAGGTCTATGTAAACCCTTGCAATTGCAGTTTTCAACCAATGAAACAGCACATTTTAGATTCGACATATCGCTTACAATTCAAATTATTTGTATAGATATGTTTATATCTATTTGTAGAGAAAAGTTCAATCTTCCAATTCGTGTAAAGCAAACGACATTTACTCTAACGGTTTTCATTGTACAGTCTTGGGAAATACAGACAAGTCTAAATTCAAAACTTGTCTTTCTCACTCTTTGGAAGTGACCGTTGTTTTTCACACGGTATCTTGTAAAGGATTCGTGCACTAGAGGTTTCATTTTATTTGATCTCATTTTGTGGTTCAAGTAAAGCTAATTCAAATACTTTTATGAATCAATAATTTACACGTATACATTTCAATTCTTTGATTAATTCTCTACACTTTGTTATAATAATATTTCATTTTCGGGCAAAGCATATATTCTAAATTACTATTCAAACTAGGCCTAGTTTTGTTAGCAGTCTTGTAGTAGGGACATAGAAACTGATTTTTTTAAATAAAAAATTTGAAATTGATATATATGTTTTATACAGTTCTATTTAGAACCAAATTACAAAACTTTTGTACATTTTGAAAAAAAATACAAAAAATGTTTACTACTTTTTATGTAGGCCTAAAGTTAAACTTTTTCCTTTCGTTACTGCACATTTTTTGTTTCTTGAGCTAATAACTTTGTAAATTTTACATCAATCAATTTTTTACTGGCATATATGAATTCTTTGAACCTTTCTCTACAAAAAAGCTGTGGAACACTTTTGGATTGGTTTATAATTTCTATATTTGGCGAGTTTTTGAAAAAAATGCTTGCAAACTCCAAAAAATCCATTTTAGTTATCATTGCCGGTTGTAGGGTTAACTTTTTTTGACATTTTGAATTGTTTGTTAAATTTTTATAGAATAGTACTAATATTGATTTTGAAAATTTTATAATTATTGTCACTATTATTATCAATAAACTTTGGCATCGCGGAATGCTGTTGAGTTCCTTTCCTGTATTACGACAGTCATGGGAAATATGCAATAGATTAAAACTTTTCAAAAGTAGTAATCATTATTTTGTTATTTTCAGGCACAAACATATTGAGAAGGAGTTGCATAAGAAATGTATGAGTGAACTGCATTTAGCATCACTGGTAAAGGATGACTGCATAACACCAGATCTGATGACATCGTTCATGCAGCGGTTATTGGAACACAAGGCTTTTCTGTCAGTGTATTTGGCAGATTCTCGTCTGTATGTTACCAACTATTACTCGATTATGTCAGATGGACAAATGTGTATCCCATGGAATTTTAAATTGTAATGTATCATTTTACACACTGTATTATCAAATTTAGTTTTAAACAATATTGTTCCTAGTTGTAAGTATCTACGGATTTATGCACCAGTAAATTTACAAGTCCTATTAAATGTGTTAATAGATCAATGAATGCTATTTGTTTCTTTAGGAAAGAGCTATGGTTGTATTGTTCCATATTTTTTTACACTAGGGGCGATCATGAAAATGAATTGGGACTGGGGCAAGTTTGAGTCACAGATGGTGAAATTATCTGAAGAATCATTGATAGAGAAAAAAAGTATATACATTGAGGCCTTGTTATAAAGGGTTAATTGGGGAACGACGATGTGTGTTATAATAAAACTAAATTGTACAGAAATGGATTCAAGTATGAAATAATATGTAAGCCATATTTAACATACAAAGTGATGCAAAAGTTCCGCAACCACTTCGTAATTTTAAACCTGTTGCACGTATTAACTCCAAACTTTCAGGAAGTTATATTGGGCAAATTCTGTACCTTTTAGGGGTATGAATGAACTTTACCGTTATTAGGTTAAGTGCAGGGTTTACAAGTACACTTTTTTAAATTTTAACCCTTATTGTGTGAGACCTCATTTAAAGCCCTCGTTGAGATGAGAAAAAATGGCATAACCAATCAAAAATGGGATTGAGGTATCGGAGAGGGGTTTACTCTAAACCAATTTTCTGGTTTCAACAAGGGCTTTAAAATGAGGTATCACACAATAAGAGTTACTATTTAAAATTTTTTACTTGCAATCCCCGCCCCTTAACCTTTTGCGCTCCATAGGCAAAGTCAGTCCAACATCGCTAATTTGCCATTGCGCTCCACTGTCGGACTCTTTCCGACACATGTTTTAATGTATGATTTCTATGTTCTAAACAAGTGTAGAATCTGTGGTTTTCGGCCTAATGAGAGTTCAATGTTGTTAAAACAATTTAGAAACCAGTGACAGATTATATTGGCTGTGGAATATATTTTATATCTCTCTGAAGTTGAGCAGCTGTTTGCCAGTCATGATCGAGAAATACAAGTAGCATCGTCTGTTATCTTGCGTCTTGTAACTTTTGTTTACGCTTCATCAACTGGTATTTATTTTGCAGTTTTGTAAAGCTCTTTGTATAAATTTTGTTTATGTAAATAATATAATAATTGTTTTTGTTTTATTTCGTGTTGAGAAATGGCAACTTTTTAAACTATATGTTACTACGGTTATGTACCATTATTTCACAAAAATGTTATTGTTAAAATACATTTTTAAATAAATATAAATACAATTGACATAATATTTAAACACACATATTTACTGTAAAAAGTATTTTCCAAGCTCTAATCATTTTCATTACTACTTTTAAATTCATAAAAAAACATATTTTGTTTATTTGTTTGACCTAATATATTGAAAATAGGCCTAATCAATAAAAAAATGATGTTAAACCTCGAGACTATTTTTTTAAATTATTTACTATAATCACATTTAGTGTAATAAAGTATTTTAAAAGCTCTAAACTCTATTATTCTTATTTGAAATTTCAATACAAAACAAAATAATCATTTGATTTCTCTGACCAATTATATTCAAAATAGGCCTACTCAATGAAACATTTTTATTTAATCTTTCAATATTTTTTTCCTTATTCTCTGGTTTATTCCGCACAAAATGATATATAATAAGTTATGCTTACTATTTATAGTAATATTTTGGCGAATTTAATTTAAAATAATTCTTCAAACAGTAATATTTTAATTGAATCTGGTGGAGCAGCCAAGTGTCAAATAAATAGAGTACAAAAGGTTAACCGAATAAGAAATGACAAAAAATTATTGGGGGTTAATTTTTCTAAATCATAATTAATAAAATGAATACACATCTAATTTTATGTAGAATACAATAAGTTGAAAAATCGGAACTTCTTGGCTCCGCCATTTCGGATAGGGGTATCGGAGAGGAGTTTATTTTACACCAATTTTCTTGTCTCAACGAGGGCTTTAAAATGAGGTATCACACAATAATGGTTGCTATTTACAATTTTTGACTTGCAACCCCCTCCGAATTAACCGAATAAGGGTAAAATTCATTCATACCCCTAAAAGGTGCAGAATTTGCCCAATAATATAACTTCCTGAAAGTTTGGAGTAAATAAGTGAAATAGGTTTAAAATTACGAAGGGATTGTGGACTTTTGCATCACCCTGTACATCTGAAGGCATCTCTTGGGTCAGGAACTAACTTCTGGACAAACTAAAATGATTAAAACTTGGACAAAAATTACGATAATAGTTAAAACTAAATCATGTTAACACACTAAGGGTAACCATTCACTAACAGTTTATCTGCAGGCAACGGACTGCAGGCCTAACTGCAGATTTTTAACTGTCTCAGGCCACATACTATTCAGTTCTGCGGATAATGAACTCACAGATTAATAACTGCAGGCCAACTGTACACTCACCATACATTAACAGTTCTGTCGACAGTTGAGTTCAAAGATTATTGATACCTGGTGCCAGTAAATAAAACGCGTACTGTATATAGAAAGTGAAATAAAGTTAGCTATGTATCCAAATAAAAAGTTTCTGCTTTATTAATATTACTAACTAGGGAAGAAAGAAATGCTACTGGGCTAAAGATTGGCTACTTGAACTTTAATATTTTATTTTTAATGTCTCTAAATTTATTTTTAATTCAGAAAATAGTTATATCCTAATTTTATAAATTTTAAATTAAAATAATTGGTTATTTTGCTAAAAGAAGGAAAAAATTAAATTTTAAAAAAAGAATAAATAAATTTATAAAATCAGAAAAAGCATAAGCATTTACACAATCATTTTTTAAATACCTTGATTGTTTGTCGATGTAGTGAATTGTTGGTTGATGTTGAACAGAATAATTGTATTAATTAACAATTTAATTGTACTGTCATCAAACTTAAGTAATTGTATTTACTTTGATTTTGCTTTTCATAAAAAAGGATTTTGCCGGTAAGTAACTGTAAATTCCGTAAAAAAAAGTACAGATTTATCATTCATACGAGTAAATCTGTCTCAAAACTTTCAACTAGTGTAAAGATTTCAACTGCAGATCAGAACTCAAGTTATTTGTCCACACACACTCACACACACACAGTTAAACGACTGTCCATCTAAACTGCAGATGTCAGCCTGTCCGCGAACTGTGCGTGTGTGGCGAGATTTAACTTCAGTTAATTGGCCTGCAGTCCGCGGACTACAGATAACCTTGTGTAGTGAATGGTTACAGTAAGACAGTTTAATAAGAAATAAAACATGTGGCAGAGTAGGCGTGCATATACTAGTGATAAGAAATAATCAATAGTTAATTCATTTGATCATTTCAAAATCACATGATTATTTTAGCAGCACATTATAGAATGAATAATCTAGCTAGGAATCTTACTGCTACAGCACTGTAAACTATCATGAACACTGATAGTGCTCTTACCATGACAACTAAAAACAATTTTCTAAAAATTCACCTATTTGACATATAGCCTAGTCGGTGTAGGTTACAACTACCAGTAATTTGCAATACGGCTGATTTTTTTTATAAGTACCTTAAAGTATGTAATAATATAAAAAAAAGTTTACCAGTCTATCGATTTCCCAAAGTCAAAAAAAAAATCAAAAACATTTTTTTTTCAATACCTATTCCTTAATATTTTGAGCTGGGATGAAGATAATAAAAATAAAAAATACCACGTGTAGGGGAAGTATTTTTCAATAAAAAAGGTCATAATATGTATTTCTTTCGTCCGAGCAATGGTTTGTCTGGAATAAATTCGATAATGCAGGTATGTATTTTACAGCAGGGGAAATCACTAAAAGGGGAAATCTCATTCATATATAAAGCGTTGGCTCATTCTAAATTGGCTGAATTTTAATATATCGAATTGAAACTTGACATAGGAGTTAAAATATGTATTTTAAACATTTATGCTGAGTCTCAGCTTGTTATCTTGAAAATGACCCGATCTAGAGCCACTTGAGTTATCAATGGGTTTCTCGATTTTAGGAGTAGCGGACCCACCAACTCATTTTAAACGGCTCCAGTTTAGATAATTTTCAAAATATCAACCTAAAAGTTTTTTTACAAGTTAAACATATAGATTCAAACAACATCAAGGAGTATAAACCTTTTTTATTATTTACTTTTAAAAGCACAAGTAACTTAAAAAGTATAATTTTAGACCTTTTTAGATTTTTCATCAAAACGCTTGAGTTGATCGGCTGCAGATTAGTCAATTTTTTAAATATAGTTTTTAAAATAAGTATAGCAAAAACAATTGTGTTTGTAACTTCTGTACCAATTTTTAAATCGATATGTTGAAAAATGTCAAAAATGGAGTCGTTGAATCCAAAGGTGTTATAGTAAAAACGAGATAGGTAAAACAGAAGACTATTTTCAAGCGCCTCGTTTTTAAAAATAACACGAAAAAATCGTTCATACTTACTAAGAATATTATACTGGTCTATTCAACTTGTAAAACAAATGTGTTGATATTCCAAAAATTGACGAAACTGGAATAGATTGAAAAAGCTACAACGTTCGTTAAGCAAAAAATCGTGGAGCTCGTAGATAAGTCTGATGGCTCTAGCTCATCAATTTTTTAAGATACCAACTTGAGTCTTGGTATATAAGTTGAAAATAAACTTTTCACTTGTTATACCAAGTTTTAATTCGATATATTACAAAATGGCCAACTTAGATCTACTATACCTATGGACGGAAATGATCACATAAAAACATATTCATTGATAATTATGCGTTCATAAATTTGCTGGCCTATTTAGTTTAAAATTATTGCAGATATATAATTTTTGTATATTATATTTATACACATATTGTTTATGTATATTTTAAATTTCATACAAATTGGGTGATTATCTTGAGAGAAAATGGATTTTTTTCGAAGACAAGTTAATTGAGACTGCGTATAGGCTATTACGCAAGACTTAATGAAATTGTATTATTTTGAATATAAAAAAGTTGAATTTTTAAAGAAAATGGCAGCCATTTTGAATCTGCCATGTTAAACTTTCATATTTTATATGGATCAATTCCTCCCAAAAACCCCAAATAACCAGTTTTCTTTTTCTTTGAGACACATTTTTTTAATTTCAATATTTATATTTGGGTAATTTGTTGGATGATTATGTGTAATGAAAAAAAATCATGCCATCGTAAAGCTGACACTTTCCTCTTGAAAACGCCCTATTACAACTATTTATTTAATACGTTATAACTATGCAATAGTTTATAATGTACTGGGCCGCGCTTCAAAAAATAGATCTTCAGCCGTGCGACCGAGTCATGCTGCTGTGAAATACATACCTGCATTATCGAATTTTTTCCAGACAAACCATTGCTCCGACGAAAGAAGTACACATGCCCTTTTTTATTGAAAAATACTTCCCCTACACGGTGGTATTTTTTAATTTATTTTTCTTCATCCCAGCTCAAAATATTAAGAAATATCGAAAAAAAATGTTTTTCAATTTTTTTTTCGACTTTGGGAAATCGATAGACTGGTAAACTTTTTTTATGTTAATCTACATACTTTAATGCACTTATAAAAAAAATCAGCCGTATTGCAAATTACTGGAACTTTTGGTCTAAAAGTACCTTTACCAACTGGCCTAATACTTGTTTGTGTTTTTGAGTTGAAAGATACATTTCTTGAAAAGGGGAAAGTATTAATAAAATATTCAGCACAATTTGAATACGTTTGATTTCTTTTCATCTTAACATAATCTCATCAATATCATAACTATATCAACCTAATTAGTTTTATTATTTATTTTTATTGTTTTTACTAATGTATAATTTTTTATTGTAAAATATTGACAAAGTAGAGTTTATATTCATGACTTAGTTTTCTGTTTTGGAAAACTTATATTTCATCAAATTAGAGTATTTCTGATAATCAGAATCGAGGCCTAATATTAATATTTATTCTTTAGTAGAACTGCCAACATCGTTAAAACTCGGTGTTTGTATTTTAATTTTTGTAAATGTATTGCAAATTTTATAATTGTGAGGTTTGTGCTTTTAAAAATTGTACGAGTTGTCAGGATGGGTTGGTAAGTGAACCTGAAAAGAGCCAAATTATTTTCAGATGATGATGACCAAGTGCAATTTTGCTTAATAAGAAGAAAGCTAATTATGTAAGCACAGTACATTATTTTGATTAATAAAGTTTAGAGCTTGTGTCAATTACAGCTGTTTTTATGTTTGTGGAAAATTACCAGCTGTTGAATGTATATTCTTTCAGATACCGTATATGCATCTTATGTTTGTTTATTATTTTCTTTAAAATTATTCAAACTTCCATAATATGCACCATAATAATTTTAAATAAAAGATATTGTTTCATATTCTCCATAATTTTGTATTCTATTATACAACATGACATATTTATAAATAAAATTGTAGGTCTACTTGTCTATACTAATCTATACTCTATATTTATTAATGTTATAAAGAGGTAAAATTAGTTTGTTTGTTTGTAGGCGGTAACTTCTGGAACTACTGAACCGATTGAAAAAATAGTTTTACTAATAAAAAGCTACACTATTACTGAGTAACATAGGCTAGAATTAATTTTGATTTAATTGTTGAAACAACCCCTAAAACAATAATTATTAATTGTTATACTTTCCTTAAAGAGCTGAAATTTTTTACATTTATTTTTATGAGATTATAGAAAAAATAAACTGGATTTGCATTTTGTCGCGTACTACTAAGGGATGAAAATGTGATAACAACCCCTAAAAAATATAAATTAATTATTATATTTTCCTTAAAGTTAATGAACTGAAAATTTGTACATTCGTTTCTTACAACAGACATAGAAAAATTATCATAGCTTGACATTTTGTCATGTGCTGCTAAGGGATGAAAGTGTAGTAACAATCCCGATAAAAAAATGTTGATTGTTATACTTTCCGTAAAGCTAGATAATAAACCCTTAATTTACATATTTAATAGTAGGCCTATTTATATAAAATAACCTGTTTGCATTTGCTTCGACGTGAGTCACCGCGGGGGTTGGCGCGTGATAAATTTGTAGTGAATGACTAAATGTGCACACAATACTGCCTAATTGATATTAAAGTACTAGTATATTTTCAGAAGAAATCAAATACTATTTCTCTTCTAAGACGATATTAATATTATTTTGTTATAGTGGCATTTCTATAATATTAGTCTCATTTAATAGGTCTAGATAGGTAAGTTCATGATATTGATTCTTATTTTATTGAAGTTATTTGGTGTTTAACATTACATAATAGAAGTTGAGATATGTTGCTTCTTACATAACAATAGTTAAGAGGCTTTGGTCCTTAATTTTTAAAGTGTTTATAAGGTCAATAGTATTATAAGTTGGGTTTTGTGTTAAGATGAAAATGTATAAAGTCCATCATCTTCTGAAAATAATTAGTTCTTTTTTAACAACTAGCTCTTTTCAGTTTTTAGAAAAGTTATTTTTAAGAATGGCCTCATACTATGTCAATCATATATTATGTGCTAGATGTGCATCTGTTAAAATCTTATTTTTGATATAAAAGAAAAATGGCATTGTTTTTTAAGCAATCTGATTTTGTATGTTACTTCTAAAAATAAGAGTGGAAGTAATCATGCAAATATTTATGTGACAGGAGTATGTCCTTAATGAATCAATAGATAAGTTAGAACCATTCACATACCAAAAGTTAAATACTTAATTTAACAAATGCATTTTAAGGGTTGGGTTAACATAGTATAGTGAAAAACTAAATCCTTAGTATATTGTATATAATATTCTATTGTAAATAGCATAACTATATATATAATGATTGAGACATTAATATGACAATGTCATACATTGTAGCACTCATGTCCATGTCACAGAGAAAATAATAAAATAAGAATG